>JARFIY010000158.1:22432500-22768716 GCA_036346155.1 Sinelater perroti | reverse complement strand
AGTCTCCTGTAATTCAAATAACAAGCGAGAAATTCTCTTAGAACCTAGACAAGTTTGTGAACTAACAAATTTGGGGCACGACACTCTTTTCAGTCTGCTGTGAAACCTACAGCAAGGGCAGAGTTGCTGTGAAAATTAGAAAAGCTGGTGTATTAATACATTTATAGTTCGTCATATACTAAATGGGGTTTAGATGTTGCGAAGAAGATATAGCATATCTATGCAAGAACAGCTGCAGGCTGTCGGGGCGACAAGCCTTCGATAGTTTGGTTCAAGCATATTTGTTCTCACTTGGCACCCATCTCTCACCTATGGCTCCAAGTAGCTACCTGCAAGTAGCGGCCATACCCCGGTAATCGTATCAGTTCACGGGCTAAACTAATTGAGGGTAACCAGATATGGTGACAACAACGATAGCGACTGTACCCAGATTGGGCGGCTATCAACAGCGTCTGTTCTCCACGTTAGGAGCGGCTTACAGAGTCAGGGGAAGGCAACGGAATACCACCCCGTATTAATTAATAGTCCCAGGAAATCACTATGGAGAGAAATCTAAACATTACGGCCTCTAGTACCGGGCAGCCCTTAAATGGGCGAGGGGTGCGAAGAATCTCCCGGCTCAACATAGTGAAATCTACGCTAAGAATAGGAACGTGGAATGTCCAGAGCTTATTTGCAGCAGGAAAGCTGGATAATACTGTCCCAGAAATGAAGAGACTCAATACACAGGTCCTAGGGATTAGTGAATTGCGTTGGCCAAACTCGGCCATTTGTAAACGAGATAACGGCACTCTCTACTACTCCGGAAATGATACAGACGAAGACAGAAATCAAAGGAATGGAGTACCCTTTCGATTTTTATACCAATTTCCTATAGCGATTGAATTCACATATAGTAATGTAATTTTTTAAAAATAATTTTTTTGTTTGTGTTTGCATATTTACAATCTACTCATGTTATACCAATGGAGTAATAAGTAAATTTGATCTTATATAGAAATACATGTCATGATCTAGGATCAAGCCATTGCCATCAACCTAGGGGAGAATATAATAATGTAAATCGCTTAGGGAATTACGTCTTGTGACCAGTTACGATTGAGCATTTTTACAACGGCTGGCTGGTTTACGAGGCGCCCTATGGGATCGTTTTCATGTTCTGATAAGTTATGGGTGTAAGCTTTTGCAAGTCTCTGAATTTCGGATGCTACATACGGGATCTTCAAGTCATTATGGATACTCTCGTTACTTACATACCATGGTGCATCAGTAATTATGCGAAGGGTTTTAGACTGAACCCTTTGGAGTATTTTTGTATGGTGTGCTTTCGCGTAGCCCCAAAGTTGAACTCCATAAGTCAAAATGGGCTTTATGATTGTCTTATAAAGTAATAATTTATTTGATAGCGGTAGCTGCGAACGTCTTCCGATTAACCAGTACATTTGCTTCACCTTTAAGTCTATTTGTTTTCTCTTCTTTTTTATATGCATGCTCCAGTTGAGTTTTGCATCAATGTGCATTCCTAGGTATTTGATTTCAGACTTGATTGGAATTGAAATATTGTTGAAAGTAGTTTGAGGGTAATCAAGTCGTCTATTAGTGAATGTTACTTGAGCTGACTTCTCACTGTTTACTGTTATTCTCCACTTGCGAGTCCAATCTTGCAGGTGGGTTTAGGTGATGCTGTAAGTGAGTTGCAGATGCTGCGGGCTTGCCACTGGTTGATAATATGGCCACGTCATCGGCAAACATGGCAATAGAAGTGTCCTGCGTGGTTGGCGTATCATATGAATAGATCAGGTAAAGTAAAGGACCCAAAACACTACCTTGTGGCACTCCTGCTTGAATTTGGTGATAGTCAGAGGTTGAGCCATTTATCACGACTTGGAAGGATCTCTCGGCGAGGTAGGATTTTAGAACATAGATCGGACTTGGGAAGTGTAATTTTATCTTGTAAAGCAAGCCTGTGTGCCGGACCTTGTCGAAAGCTTGCTTTATATCTAGGAATGCAGCTGTAGCAAACTTTTTGGTTTTAAGTCTTTCTATTATTTGATTGACGATTCGATGGCATTGGTGTATCGTTGAGTGGGCTTCACAAAAGCCGAACTGATAGGGTGGAATTATCTGGTTGAGATTTACTGTTTCTTTTATTCTTTTTAGTAGGAGTCTTTCAAAAATCTTAGACATTAGGGGTAAAAGGCTTATAAGTCCATAGGAAGATGGGTGGTTAGGTAGTTTGCCAGACTTTGCAATCATAGTAATCCGAGCATACTTTCATACTACTGGAAAGTAGCTTAACCTCATTATACTATTAAATATGGTGGTAAGAAGAACCAGTGTTTTCCTTGGAAGATGTTGCAGAACTTCTCCTCCGATCATATCATAGCCAGGGGCTTTTTTGGTGTTCGTAAATTTAATTTGCTGAAGAACTTCTGATGGCGAGAAGGGTTTTATTGGTAGCGAAAGCTAACATGGAGCAGTCAGGAAATCTTGAACTTCTGTGTCGTTATTGTTATCATGCGGGTTTGGGGTGGTAAATACGTTATCGAGATATTCTGCGAATGTATCCGCTTTATCTTTATTTGTTCTGGCCCACATATCATTAGGTTTTCTGATTGGTGGTATTGCTAGTATTGGCCTTTTAAATTTCTTAGTTGCTTTCCAGATTGTATGATCGTTAGGAGATAGATTTGTAATGTATTCTTTAAATGTTTCATTGCGTGCTTCTACAAGGGTATTATGTAGTTGATGAGTAAGCCTATTGTAGATCGTTTTATCTTGCCTATTCCTTGTTACTTGCCATTTTTTCCGAGCTCTTCGTTTCTCAGTGATTAGGTTTCATATATGGCGGCGAATGTTATCAGTTTTAGGACTGAGATTCCCAATAGTTGGTGTGGCTTGCCAGACGGCTGACTGAATCATTGTCGTTAGATGGTGGACTACTTCATCCAGATCTTGATTATCTTTAATTCTAATGGTTAGGTTAATGTTTTCTTCTAACAGGTTCTTGAATTGATCCCAATCCGTATTTTTATTACACAATCTAATAGGCATTTGTTTTGCGATTATTGTTGTACTGACAGTAACAATGACTGGAGAGTGGCCAGTGGAGAGCTCGCAATTAGAATCCGCTTTAGCATATACATTAGCTATTCGATTGAGTATTGCAAAATCTAATAAATCTGGAAGTTTGCGTGGATCACTAGGCCAATAGGTAGGTTTTCCGGTTGATAAATAATCATAATTGTTTCTCTGAATTGTTCTCAGTAGGTTGCGACTTTTAGGGTTGATAAGTCTAGAGCTCCAGGCTGTATTTTTTGCATTCCAGTCCCCTCCTACTATAAATTTGTTGCCTAGGGGTCTGAGAAAATTTATTCATCAGACGAAATGGTATGCCTTGGCGGGCTGTACACGGCTGATATAACAAATGAGTACGAAAAGTCTTTAACTTTTATGGCTGCACCTTGTATTGAGGAAATTTGTAAGTACTTCGTTGGTGTTAAGTTGCTGTTGGTCTTGAGTTAGGGGATTGTTGCTTCTTCTGGCCCATGCTTGAGGATTGTTAACTACGTTTTGTGTAAGTCTTTCTGTTTCACCATTGCGGTTAGTAGCTTGGTTACGAAGAGGAGGGAATTCATTTAGGGGCTTGTTGGATGCGAGGTGTATTTGCTATTCCTCTAAATGGTGCGTTTCTGGATCTTTGAAGGTCTTGGTAAACTGTAATGCCTCTATAATTGACAGGATGATCTCCACCACATAGGGCGCACTTAGCTGGGGTACTGCGGCCTTTTGTACAAATTGTCGTTTTGTGTCCACGCCACATTTTACACAGACAAAAGGTTTATTGCAGTAAGACCTTGTGTATCAATAGTCTTGGCATCTTAGGCATTGAGGGATAATGTTCTTCTTTTTATAAGGTTCTACCGATACAACTATATTCCCGATACTTTACATCAAAGATTTTTTTATTGTTTTCATTTGGTTCAAGGTCAATCATTAATAGGGGGAGAGGTTGTTTGGTTACTCTATGGCGCATATTTATCATATTGCGCACTTTATGACCTTGTTTACAGAATGGTGCAGGTTCCGAATAGCAACTCTGTAAGCTCTTTCTTCTTTTCATTGAAAAGTGTGGTATATTATATTTTCTTCTTTTATATGCATTGACAGCTTTCTGTAGGAATCAGCGGCAAAAGTATTGATTTTGATCGTATTATTTGATGTTGCTGACGTATAATATTGTTCTTTCTCGATGGTTTTAGTGATATTTTCAGTCATTTTATTATAATTAGTCACTCCATGGATAAATATTGGTGGAGGTTTTGCAGTTTTGGTTTGTTGATTGTCATTATTGTTATTGTTTTTCGTTTGTGCAAGAATTCCGTGTCTGTTAGATGTAGTCAATTGGTTAGGTTGCTTTAAATTGGGATTCTCTGTGGTTGAATTCCTTTTTCTTTTCTCAACCGTCTGCCATTCGTGTTTTGAGGTGGATGGATTGCTTTTGTCTTTATCAGTAGCTGTATCATCTGCAATCGATTCCTCTTCGTCGTTCATATCTGTATCTGTTAGTGTGCCATTGCCTGTTCTGTTATATTGATTACTTTCATTGGTTTGCCGGCATAGGTAGGGTTGTATTTGGGTTCATTGCAAAAGGGGGTGTCATTATTATTTGGTTATGGGTTACATGTGGGTATTGATGATTAAGATGACTTTGCGGTTGAGAAGTAGGGTATCGTTGAAGACCGGGGATATTGAAAGTAAAGCCGCAATTTTCAGGAGCGGATTGATTATTTACGGCTGTTGTTCCTGGCGAGCCGAGGCCATAATTGTTTCCGATTGGAAACATAATTATGTTGTATTTACATGCAATAAATAAACTAAATAATAAAATAAGTGAAAGTTGTTTGTACATACAATTTTTATGAAGCGTGTCGCACTGATATCGGAGCGCATGCAAGGCGTCCGCACCGATTCACCGCTCGTACTCGATTAAAAAAAATAAATTAAAAAACAAATATACGTTATATTTTTTATTTATAAGCAAGTCGTTTCAGATCCGCCATTTTGAATTTTAAAAATAATAATATCAAATTTATAATCAGCGACTTTGAAACCCCTTATATGCATTTTGTGTTTCAATCAAACTCATTTTTGATTTATGCCCATTTTTTTTCAGGAATCGGACCACTGTGCGCCGGGATACCACGCCCGGTAACGTGTAGGGCACGGAGGCTGAAAAAACAAACGTTCCACCTAAATAATTTTGTTGCGCACTACTGCAGCAACAAAAGGAATGTCAGGCCACTTATTAATTCATTAATAACAAATATATAACAATAGCTTACTACTACAGCACCTGAAATTCATCTGATGCATTGCATTTTTCAGTACCTCAAGTAGCACCCAAGTGACTTTGGTATGCACTACTGCAGCAGAAGATCAACAAGTGAAGAAAGTACAAAAACAGAAACACTTAGGAACATTTATTAATAAAAATAATGAATACACAGAAGAAATTAAGGCAAGGATTAGACAAAGTAGGACAATATTTAATAAAATGAAGAATGTAAATGTTATGCAGCGGAGATTCAGATCTACAACTTAGAATCAGAATGTAGAGAGGTTATGTATTTTCAGTGGTATTTTAAAGCTTGGGCGATGAAAAAACATACCAGTCACATAATAGAAGCATTCGAGATGTGGATATGTTGAAAATAAGCTGCGTAGAAACAGTAACAAACGATAACGAGGAAAAAAAACTAAAAAATTGCAATATTTGAGTCAATATAATGCGAGGAGGTGGATATGAAGTTCTACAAAACAAGAGAAAATACAATGAAAAAGAAATAGAGGAAGAAGACGCATCTCCTGGTTAAGTAACCTGAGAAAGCGGTATAACTGTAGTTCAGATCTGCAACGTCAAAAATGCGAATAGCCGTGATGATAACCAACCTTCTTAGAGGAGATGGTACCTAAAGAAGAAGAAATAATTACTTTTATGTTTAACTATTTCTTAAGTATTAAAGCACCTTGTTTCCAATTAAATATGAAAAATTATATTTGACAAACGGCTATTTCGGCTTCAATCCTAGTTCTTTTCATTGCAATTTTCTTTAATTTTATTATTTTATTTAATTACAATTTCATAGGTGTTCTGATCAATTTCATCGTTAAGACGTCGGATTTCGTTCTTATCGATTGCTGGTGTAAGCTTGTGATATCAGGTAACCCCACAAAGAAAAGTCGCACTGTATTAAATGACAAAACCTTGCTAACCAAATGATGACATTTCATGAAATTACGCAACCAATAATTTTTTTTATCTTGTTTATTACTATTTACGATCAGTATACAATTAATACTATAAGTAAATATTTTGAGTTGTGTGTACAGGTATTGAATAATAAAGAGAGCCGCCATCCAGTGACAGCTAACTCAGTAATTTCTACATTTTATTTTAGGCACGGCTAGTTTGGGGATACTATTGGTACTGTTTACATGAACCTTGTTTGCAGGTCTATGGCTTTATGTCTTTTAAGCCTATGTAGAGCTTCACTATTGATTTATCGCGAGAGTATTCGGGTGCACTTCTAGTTTTTTTTTAGATATTTCTCACTACACTTGCTTTAACTGTGCGAACTGTTAAATTTGAACTGCTGAATTTGCTGCTATCCCCCATAGTTCTGTGCCGTAGGTCCATATTGGTTTATAGGCAACTTTGTAAATTAATAACTTGTTTTTGAGTGATAAGTTGGATTTGCGCCCCATCAACAGTAGTGCTGCGTAAATTTCATACCTAGTGGTTTTCGTTTGTTTAGAATGTGTGTTTTCCAGATCAGTCCTTTATCTAGGTATTTGGCATTATCTGATTGTGGCAAGTTTTGACCGTTGAACAGAACTTGTGGGGTAGCTCTTTTACATTTGGTGAATGTGACCTGCAATGACTTGTTTTCATTTATTTTAATGCACCATTTTGCTATTACATGTAGGTGTTGTTGTAGTTTGGGTTTGTGGGTAAATCAGACGTAAAGAGCAGGTATAAGATTGGTCCAAGAACGCTTCCTTGTGGTACGCCTGCTTTTATGGGATACAGATCTGTTACTTCTTGCCCATATTTTACTCTGAAATATCTTTCTGTGAGGTAAGATTCTATAATAATGTATAATGTGTGTGGTGAGGCTTTCTTGAGTTTATATAGTAGTCCTTGGTGCCAAACACGATCGAACGCCAGGCTAACGTCGAGAAAGGCTGCTACACAATAACTTTTTTCTTCAAACGCTTGATTTATAATTTGCTCAATTGTGCTGTGGTTTTTCCGGAACCAAACTGGCATTAGTTTCGTAAGTAATATTTTTCCAGGAGTTTGCTTAAGCCAGGTCGATAGGATTTTGCTTCGTTGAGGGATTTTCCTGGTTTGTGAATGAGAATGATTCCGAGACTTTCCACTGAGGTGGGAAATAACCAACGCGAAGCACTGCATTATAAATTATGGTTAATAGTGCTGTTCCTTTGGGTGGAAGCTCTTGGATAAGTCACCCAGTGATCAGGTCGTACCCTGGGGCCTTCTTTGAGTTCAAATTGTGTTTTATCATATTTACTGCTTCTTTCACCGAAAATAATTTTGGTAGTGGTGACATTTCATACGGCACTTCAAGATAGCTACTAATTTCTTTCTCTTGAAAAGGTGTGGCTTGTGATGGTAGAGGTTGGAATACTTCCTCCAGATGTTCGGCAAAGGTAGTAGCCTTTTCCAGATCCGTACGGGCCCAAGATCTATCTTTTTTACGAATTGGATGTATAGGGTTCTTGACTTTTGCTTTGTTACTGGCAGCTTTCCATAAGGAGTAATCAGTATCGGCCGTGTTGGTAAGCTTTTCCAGATATTCTTCAAGGATTTGTTTTTTAGTTATTTTATTGTCCTCTTTAGCCCATGTGCGGCTTCATCATAACGTCTTTTGTCCGATGGGTACCTTGTATTTTGCCATATTCTTCTAAGGCTTCTTTTTTGGATCGACTGGTAACAGGAGATGAAAAGTGGGTCCTTTACAACAATGTGCAACGAAAAAGCAACCGGCGAAAGTGCAGATCCTGTCGCTAAAGCTGGTCTGCATCCAATGAAGGTTTTGCTGTGTGTTTGGTAGAACTGCGGGGGATCATTCATTTTGAGCTTTTCAGGCGCGGAGAAACAATAACAAGAGACATCTACTGTCAACAATTAACCAGACTTGATGCGCGAAAAACGTCCTGTTTTGGCCAACAGAATGGGTGTCATCTTTCACCATGACAATGCTAGGCCTCATGTGGCTCAACAGACACTGCAAAAATTGTAGGAGTTGAAATGGGAAGTCCTGCAGCATCCTCCATACTCGCCTGATATTGCACCTTCAGACTTTCATTTGTTCCGCTCCTTACAAAACAGTTTAAATGGTAAACGACTTAGTTCTGTACAAGCACCTTACAGACTTTTTTGGCAACATATCGACCTCGCTCTATAAGAATGGCATAGAAAAACTTGTAAATAGTTGTAAAACCATCGTGGAAAAGAATGGCGATTATATAATTAATTGATAAAACCCTTTTATTTAAAATAAAAAATATTGTAATAATTTATAAAATCGGGCACGAACTTTTGCAATCATCCTATACTTTTCTCCTGGAGATTTTAATTCTAGAATTCTAAAAAAGAATTATGATAAAGGTAAACATAATTAAAACGAAATAATGCTAACGTCGTGTTATGATTGTCTATTCAATATTCAAAATTTACTTCGAAGTAATTGATGAGAAATTAATTTGAAAATTTCCACAGTAAATAAATTTATTCTATCAAGCGTTTCCATCGGTTGCCCATTATTTGCGCCATCTATTCGCAAAGGGCTGAAATTGCGAGATACAAGTGATGGGAGTGCGTCCCGACTAATACTCAGTTTTTCGACCCAAAAATACAAATACAAAACCAATTGCGCCATCTTCAAACATAAACGTAACTAGAACGACCTTCAGGGCGATTTGAAGGGCAAATTGGGCCCCCTTAATATAAATTTAATTATACTAATTTTAAAACTACCTTTAATTTTTTATTAAACCATGTATAGAAAATAATTTACAGTTGTAATTTTTAATACAATACAGGAATTTCCTGCTTTTAGGTAAATATTTTGAAGCGGTAAGGCTACAGAATTCTCTTATTTATTTTTATATGAAGCTATAGGTTTTTTCGACTGTATGTTTGTAAAGGAATAAGCAAATTTATGTATAGAATATGGAAAACTGCTACAACGTTGGAATTGGTAAGAAAACTTTGTATGAAAGCACTTCCTTCCCGTTTGAAACTGCTAATGCGCAGTTGCACCGCTAGGTAGCGCCCGCTGTATGTTCCCTGCCGCGCCGCAGTGCCTCATCCTTATCTTAATGAAACTCCGCGTTTGCCTAACGTATTATCCCAGCGCTCGCGAGATTAAAAAGCACGAAGCTCACGATTATCCTGCAGCAGGCGCCGCCGCATCCCGGCCCGCCCGGGGCGCGAAACACGCCGGCCGCAACTACAAATGTAATCTTCTTAAGGTGGCGCACGAAACTTATTCTAAAATCTTATAAAACTTTCGCAGCTAAACTTGAAAAAGCACGTCTCGAACGCTTCGAACTCAAACAATCATAAAAGTTTTTAAACGGTTCTGTATTCCGGGGCTTACACAAAAGATATATTGCCCGATTATTTCTGGCGTATGACTTTCTCAAATAAAAATTATGGGCGTCCGAATAGCCGGCTCGGCGGCAGCGCGGGCGTCGTTAGCGGCCTAATTCGTTTACCTGCCTGGCAAGCTCTTTTCGATTTGTTACCCAAACTTCCGCATCTTCTTTTCTTTTCTTTTCGGGTAATTGGGTTTTGCTTTGATGTAGCGTGGACGTTTCTTGACTGCTTCGCACTGACGTCGCTAATTGGTTAATTTCTCGTGCCTCTCGCAACATTCTTAGCAGTTAATGCAGCTGATTTTTGACGGAAATAACATTATATAAAAAATAAAGGTTTTTTTTTGTTAAAAATGCGTAGGGATGAAGAAAATATCTTAGGGGAGGTCACAATATAAGACAATACGTTTAAGAAGACACTCACTTTTACTATTTGTAACTTTTAAACTTTTACTAGGTTTCTACTATTGAAAAATTTTTGTTTATGTAATAATATAAGCTAATGTTTTGTCTTTTACTTTCTTTTAGCTTTATAGGTGTTTTCGCTTTTAATAAAATTCTCCTCCATTCTTTCTTGTCTTGCAATATTTTTTGTACACGTCACTTCCCGCGGCTTTTCTTCGTTATATCATCTTTGTTATATGTTCTTGTACTTCCTCTATATCTGGTGCTCTTTTTAAGTTTCTTAGTTGCTCTTTCAATGTCTTTTCTCCTTCTATTGTGTGATTTTCTTCTTCATATAAATTGCTAAAGTAATTCTTCCATTCTTTTTCTTCGGTTTCATCTAGTGTTCCGTTGTTTTTCTTGTTTCTTTTTTTAATGTATTGTTACAATGTCGTTAAGTTATTTTTTCCATTCTGCTGTTCTGTTTCCTCCAGTATTTTATCTATCCATATATTTTTTCTTCTGTAGGCACATTTTGTTTGCTTCTTTCCTTTTGCTCTGATAGTTATCTGCCGCTTCTGCTATTGTGTTCTTGATTTGATTCCAGTCTTCTTTGATATTTTTTGTCTTTCTTCTGTTTTCTAATTTTTTCTTTATTTCCTGTTTATATTTTTGTGATGTCGTTTCTTCTTTTAGTTTATCTATATTCCATTTTTTTCGATTCTTTCCTGTCTTGGAGTTTTCTTATTTTTACCTCGGTTATCACTAGGAAGTGATCTGAGTCTATATTAGCTCCTTTGAAAGTTCTTACGTCGTTGATAGATTTAGAGTGGTTTCTTTTCACTAAAACGTGGTCAATTTGGTTACTATACAATTCCATTTGGGTGAATCCATGTAATTTTATGTTGTCGTTTATGCATAAATTTAGTGCTCATTATTTGCGGCTGCTATATTACATAGCATTTGTCCGTTGTGATTTGTTTTCCCATGTGCTGTTTGTTTCTCATGCTACTTCTTCTAGCCAGTCTTTTTTCCTATCGATAGCGCGATTGAAGTCGCCTATTAACATTACAACATCGTGTTTGTATACTTCTTCGATAGTTTCTTCTGCTGTTTCAGATGGTGCATAAACGTTAATGATTGACAGGTTGTATGGTTTTGCTTCTTACTCATATATGTATCTTATTTCACTTGTATAGCTTTAAATAGCGTTACTTGTTTTTTCGTTTTCTCTCTTACTATGAATGCTGTTCCTCCATATCCTTGTTTATCTTCATTTGCATACCAGATTGCATATTCTCCTTTGTCGATTTTTCCTATTTCTCCCCATCTTCTTTCCTGTAGTCCTGCTATTTCTACTTTATATTTTCTTAATTTTTTGGCTCTACTCTAGTTGTTTGCGTTATCTTTAACATTTTTTCCTTTTGTTCGCTTGTGCCTGGTGACCGTTCGCTGACTATTATTGCTTTGCTCTATCTTTGTTTCTATCCTGTTCAATTATCTCTTCTTTTTGCCATTTTCTTGTATCTTCTACCGTGTATTGTTCTCCATTTATTATTAGTTTGTTGTAACTAATATTTGCTATATACCCGCTTTTTTGTGCTTCTTTCATGTGTCGTATGAGCTCTTTTCTTTGTCCTTGTATTCCTTTAGTGTAATCTTCATTTATATACACTTTCGTTCCTTTCAGCTTGTTCGCCGCTTTCAGGATTTTTGTTCTCTAGTTGGCATTTTTCGTTTCCATGTAGATTGGTCTGTTTATATTCTCTTTCCTCTTGCCTATTCTTTTAATTTCTTTTACTGTGCCCGATACTTTTACTCGTACTTCTAGTTTTTCGAATATAGTTTGCATTTTATTTTCTATTGCTTTCGTGTCTTCTTCCTCATCTTCTTCTATCCCGTGTATCGCCAGATTCTTCTCCCTACTGTCCCTTTCAAGTGCTTCCATTCTTTCGGTCAATTTCACCATTTCGTTCTCGATATTCTTGTTTTCTTGCTTAATTCTTTCATTTTCTTTTTTCAATTCTTTAATTTCTGCATTCATACTATCCAGTTTTCGCTCAATTCTCCCTCCTCTGTCATCCATGCTATTTAATTTTTGTCTTATTTCTGCTATGAATTCCTCCATCTTTTCTCTGTTCCCTTCTATTTATCTTTTAACACTCACTTGTCTCTTTGTTTACCTTTTGAAATCGCTTCTCTGTTTCTTTGCACTTTACGCTTTGTTATTTGATAAATTGCCGAGCTATTTGAATTGTTATGCTTTTCGCCCTCTATGTTTCTGTCCACAAGCTTGGCGTTACCCGTCCAGTTTCCTGTTCACCTCCTACTTACTTCAGATGCAAACCTAGACTGGTGCTGGCTTCGCTCGTCTACCAGAACAGATGTCGCTGTTAAGTACAAAGTACGGTGCCTTTACTGGATTGTACTTAAGTTCTTATCTTTCTTTAATATTTACGTTTAACCTAAATCTACCCACTTTATATTGCGTTACTTATTTTTATTTTATTAGGGTGATTTGGGACTCACCTGCATTTACATTAATTCCGCCGCTTTTCAGCTTTTGATTACACTGCTGTACTACTCCTCTGTAGCCTGGAGATTTTTAACCACGTGCGTCAACCTTCACACCCAAAACATTCAAAATAAAAGACAGCGTGGATTAATCTCCCACAACAAAAATATTCAAGAGTTCGCAAGAACAGCTTAAATTTCTTCGGAAATGTATAGCTCATTATTATTAATGTTTTGCACCACAACTAGACTGGATTGGCAGACTGCTAGTGGAGTCGTCCTTTGTTTAAACAGGCTTTTGGCCAGTTCTTCTGAAGGCTCCTGAGTTGGGGATCTTCTGTCATTGGTGCAAGTGTTTCACTTGGATGAAGCTCCAATACTATTTGGTGCTTAATAGCATACTTCTTGATTAAGTCTTTCACATAAGGGAGTGTTTGGTTTGTCACATACCAAAGTGCGGCTGCCATAGTACGGATCACTTTGGATTGAAAACGTTGAATTACTTTAACATTCGATCGACTTGCGCAATCCCGTAGCTGACAGCTGTAGGTCCAGATTGATTTAATACTTGACTTGTATAATAATATCTTGTTTTCCAGGAATAGATTAAAGTTTTTCTCAATGAGCCAGAATATCTGCTTCAGTTTTAAATTCATTTGCTTCCGTTTCTTATTAATATGGGTCTTCCATGTCAATTTTCTGTCAATATATAATCCCAGGTACTTGATTTCAGTAGACTGGGAGAGGAGAGTACCATTAAGGGTGACGGCTGGGCAATCTTAATGTTTTCTTGTGAATCCAGCACGAGTTTCCTTGGTCTCGTTGACTCTAATCCTCCATTTGAGTAACCATTGTACAATTTGGTTTAAATGAGTTTGTAAAGCAACTTATGCTGATACCGTATTGTTATTACACGCGGGTGCCACCACTATATCAGTTGATTCTGTTGTGGGCAGGCCAGAGATAAATAATAGGTATAGCATAGGTCCCAGGACACACCCCTGCGGTACTCCTGCACTTATTAGACTAATAGAACGGTAGTAATTAACTTCGTTGAAGGAGTTTTCGGGTTTCGAAATGAGGATTATTTGTACGAATTTGAGTCGTAGAATCCCATTAAATAGAATCTATAAAAAATTTATTGCTTGTTTAAGTAGTCGTTTAAGCATATTTATTGTCATTAGGTCCTGACGTAGTGATTTTGTATTTTTATTCGTTATCTATTTCGTTGACTGTATCGGAGGAGACATTTGTAGTGGTGAATGTAATTCTTCTATATCCTGGTCGACTTCGTTTGAATTTGGTTGGAAAACTTCAGCTAGGTAGTCTGCAAATGCTTTGCTTTTTCCTTGTGTGTTGTTAACCACGATTTCTCTTAGTCTCGTATAGGTAAAATATGGATTTTTGACTGTTTGATGCCCTTGGTAGCTTTTCAAATTTGATTGTTATGAATATTTAATAACTGTAGATAAATTTTAAAAGTTTCATTCTTAACAGATTTTAATTTGTCTTAGTTGATTATTTAACTAATTAAACCTTCCTTTGTCTTCGATGTTAAGGCTGCTATCTGGCTCTCGTCCGTCTTTTTCTTTCACTATTTCCATGATTTCCTTTCGTATATTGGGACTGTTTATTTTTATATTTCTTGTTTCTGTACTGTAGTTATAAAATGGCTTGTTGCAGCTTCTATTTTTTCTGCAGTTTTTAGACTGATGTTTCTATTGAGATGTTGTTCGGTGTAATCCTTAAAACTGTTCCGGTTAATTTTTCTATTAGTGACTATACCGACTAGGTATTTTGTAGGTGGTAGTGGCTATTATCGCCAAGTGGTCAGATATTAGAACATAATTGGGGATGGCATCTATATAGTTTAATGATAGTTTATTTGTAACAAGAAAGTCTAGCAAGTCTGGAATTTGATTAGGTCAACCGATCAATAGATTGGACTATTAGTTGATAGGGTTTTATAATTGTTATCTATGAGTTTAAATAGCAGTCTGCCTTTGGTTGTTGTTAACGCAACTCCCAGTGCGTGTGCTTGGTATTAATCCTGTTATATATTTCTGACTTAGAGTTTTGAAAAACGGTTATAAAAGACGATGGGTTAAATTGTGCCTGGGAGGACAGTAATCAGCCGAAACGTTAATTGGAGTTGTAAACTTTTGAACAATTTGGGTAATTGTAGATTGTAAATAACCTGTTTTGTATTCTGGTTGTTTATAATGAGTAATAGATTTGCAGATTAGTATTGCTGAACCACCGTGTGCTATTCCATCAGGATGTTCTGTGTAATATACAAAACAGTGTGGTACCTGTGTTCTACCGTTAGAATGGGTCTCTGATACAATCGTAATATCTATATTATTTACATTCAGGAAGTTTTTGTTTTCTAGGTTTTTATATTGTAATCCATTGGCGTTTCATAAAGCTAATCGAAGAGACTTAGTCATTATCGAGCGATTTTGTTAATTAAGGTACTTAGCATGTTTGGAATTATGTTATTTTGTTGATGAAGTTGTTCAAATAGGGTTTTAAATTCGTATAGGAATTGTTGGAACGTTAAGTCATGATTTGGATAATTTGAGATTTTTTTGGAGTAAATTAGATTAGATGGACATATTTGATTGATGGGTTGTTGACTATTTTGTTAGCGATTTAGGAATAAAAAGAATATTTGTTGTTATCTGGGGAGGACTTCTGTCTATGGGCTGGTGATTAGATTTGTATTTCTTATGCAGTTCTTGGTATACTGAGCATCCCTTGTAATTAGCCGGGGTCCTTGGCATAATGCGCGTTTTACCACACCTTCTAGTTTCGTAGACCCCTCCGCACTTCCACATGCATATGGCCTGTTGCAATATGTTTGTGTTTGCCCGTTGTTCCGACATCGTATGCATTGTATAATTTCGGCATTTTCTTAGAGACTCAAAACTAACGACTAAGTTCTTGAGAAATCGAATTTTATTAATTTCTTTGTTGTTTTTAGCCGGTTTGAGGTTAGTGAAAAATATTGAAAGTGGGGTTTTTCGTACGTTTACTTTTTATAATAACTTCAGTTGAGCTAGTACAGGGCACATGTTTTAGTAATATCTTGCATGGCCAGTCTTGTTTTATCTGCTAAGAGTGGTATATACTATTGGTTTCAAATATATATATATCATTCCGCGCTTGTATTTCGAAGGCGGCGGATGTATGTTTTGTGCGCTCCGAAATATTGGTGCTCGAGGCGTTCGACGCTGTCCGCGAGGTCGGTCATCGCCTGCTAAGTGATACCTATTCAAGTACGTACAATTTAACTTCTTATCAGTCTAGTACATTGAACCCAATAATAAAATGTTGCCAACGGGGAACGGCCCTGGTTTTGTAAACAATAATTATCGAACTGTGCTGCCACCAAATTTTACGCAGTGTTCCTCAATAGTAAATTCAGCAATGCCACAATTATATCTACCACAATCGGCGAATAATTCAATGACTATAAATACTACATACTTTAAACAACAGCAGCAGCAAATGCAACAAGCTTCAAGTCAACAATCGCAATCGCTTAAAAATTATCCTCCGCTTGAAAGAATGCTATCTACCAGTGATGAGGAGACTGTAATTCCAACTACTGAAAACCATTGGCAGGTGGTGAAAGGCGTTAAACGTAAAAGAAAAAAATTCCCAACAAAGCAACCTGTAGTGGAAGAAACTAACTTGAATAATAGATATGACATTCTAAATACAGACAATGACGAATCCTTAAACACAAACAACACTCAAGAGAATATTTCAAACCCCTCCTCTTATTTTTGTTTACGGGGTGGCTAACTTTCCTGAGATGAAGAAGAAATTAACTGATATTGTAGAAGAAGAACAGTATACTACTAGAAGCTTAGCCAACGATACTGTTAAAATTGACTGTAATAGTCCGGATACGTACAGAAAAATGGTAAAGTTCATGTTGGAATCTAAAATAATATATCATACTTATCAACCTAGAAGATAGAGCTTATAGAATCGTGGTAAAATATTTACATCCCTCTATAGACACCCAAGAAATTAAAAATGTAATCACAAATCTAGGCCACAAAGTCAGAAATATCATTAATATTAAACGAAGGCAAACTAAACCTCATCTAAATGTGTTTTTTGTTGATCTTGAACCAGCAAGCAACAATAAAGACATTTACAAAATACGCCACTTGCTAAACAGTGTAGTACAAATCGAACCACCCAGAAGAAATAACAACATTATTCAGTGCACGAGATGCCAGTTGTATGGCCAGTCCAAAACTCATTCGTCTGCGTCAAATGTGGTGGCCCTCACAGCACTATAACCTGCAAAAAAGCAAGGACACTCCAGCTACGTGTGCTGTATGTGGGGTGCACATCCCGCAAATTATAAAGGGTGTGAATGCTACCATCGTCTCTATAAAAACACTCGAGTCGCTAACAATGCTGTTAACACTCTACTAACTCCAGAAAATGGAAACTTTTTTCCCGCATCTTCTAATCCAACACATCCTAAAACTAGCTATGCCAACGCACTCAAGAATAATACAATTAATGCCCCCCAAATGCAGTACAACGATGATACCGCAAATATCAACTTAGTACTTGAAAAATTCCTAGATGAATTTAAAAACATGTTCCAACAACTAATACAACAAAACAGCATGATTTTGAACATGCTTACAATGCTAATAGGAAAGAAATAATGGCTAAAGCACTTAGAATAGCTCTATGGGACTCAAATGGTCTAATGCAACATAAGGAAGAAGTAAAAATCTTTCTTCACCAACACCAAATAGACATACTTTTAATTAGCGAAACCCATCTCATTGATAGATCATACTTTAGGATACTAAATTACAAATTTTACTACACCAATCATCCTGACAAAACAGCACATGCTGGCAGTGCAATATTAATAAAGGAATCAACTGAACATCATGAACTACTAAGCTACGCAAAGGACTATTTCCAAGCTACATCAATCAAGGTCACAGCACTACCATACAACATAACAATTTCGGCAGTTTACTGCCCACCTCGGCATAACCTAAAAAAAGGAAACTTTACAGACTACTTCACAACGCTTGGTCCCAAATTTATATCCGGAGGTGATTATAACTCTAAGAATACTCTACGGGGATCACACCTAACCACTACTAAAGGCAGAGGAATGGCTAAAACCATACAAGAGAAAAAGTATACATTCCTATCCACGGGCACCCCAACCTATTGGCCGACTAATTTAAACAAAACACCAAATTTGCTAGATTTTTTTTGTAAAAAATGGAATTGCTCGCTCCTATGTGGATATAGAACCGAACTATGAGCTGTCTTCGGATCATACGTCTATAATTGCAACAATTGCCACATTAGTAGTAAATGTTAAAAATATACCCAGATTACACAACTCAAGGACTGGCTGGGAAGTCTATAAAGCCATACTCAATGAAACTGTAGATCTAAAAATATCCCTTAAGAATACTGTTGAATTAGAGGAAGCCATAAATACACTAATTTCACTACTACAACAAGCAGCAAGCCGTGCAACACCGAAATTGAAAGCCAAAGGAAGATTTTTCAACATCTCACTTGAAATTAAAAAACTGATCAAAGAGAAAAGAAAAGCCAGAGCAAAATGGCATCGGTCTCATTCACCAGGTGACAAAACTATTTACAATCAACTAAGCAACAAACTCAAAACTCAGATTAAAGAAACGCAAGACAAGTCATTTCAGGATTACGTTACTAATCGCAATCGTTATGACAATTCTATTTGGAAACCAATAAAATGTAGTCTAAACTCAAAATAATCATTGTTCAACCATTGGTGCAACAAGAAAGGATTTGTCTAGCTGAGATTATCCAAAATATTCAATGTTAGAAAAAACTGAAGTGAATTTAAAACTAATTACCCCCAAAGAATTTAAAAAAGAAATCGCTCGTTTAAAAACCAAAAAAATCACCTGGACAAGTAACTCCAAAAATGTTAAAAGAAAAGCTGTTGTACTCCTTACTTATATATTTAATGGAATACTTCGTCTACACTGCTAGCCTACTCAACTAAAAGTGGCCGAAGTAATATTAATATCCAAACCTGGTATAAATCCACACAATGTTTCTTCATACAGACCTATAAGTCTCTTATCTACTATTTCTAAACTTCTAGAAAAACTTCTACTCCCCCAGAATCAGTCCCCTCCTAGATGTTATTCCAAACCACCAGTTCGGGTTTCGTCTTTCCCATTCCACAATTCAGCAGTGCCATCGGGTTGTGCAAACAATAAACAAATCCATGGAAGACAAACAATATTGCACATCCGAGCTTCTTGATATAAGCATGGCTTTTGATAAGGTGTGGCATGATGGTCTACTTTACAAAATTAAACAAGCCCCTTCCATCTTATTATGAACTCTTTAAATCCTACTTAACTGATCGTCAATTCCGAACTAAAGTAAATGGAGAATTCTCAAACAATTTTCCAATCAAGGCTGGAGTTCCACAGGGCAGTGTGTTGGGTCCCGTGCTTTACCTTCTGTAAATATCAGATATACCTGCTACACCTAATACTGCAATCGCAACCTTCGCGGACAATACACTCATCCTTGCAAGCCATGAAGATCCAATAACTGCATCCTCATATGCACAATCACACCTAAATCCTGTACAAGATTGGATAAACAGATGGCAGATAAAAATCAATGAGAGTAAATCAACTCAAGTAACATTTAAGCTAAAAAAGGGCCATTGTCCACCAGTTAGCATCAATGACATGCCTATATCTGCATCACCTTCAGTACGTTATTTAGGAATACACCTCGATCAAAAACTTACTTGGAAGGAGCATATCCTAAAGAAGAAGAAACAAATTGACTTACGATTTAAGGACCTAAATTGGCTGATTGGAAGGAAATCCCGTTTGTCACTAGAAAATAAAACCTTGATTTACAAGGTAATAATCAGACCTATCTGGACTTACGGCATTGAGTTATGGGGATGCGCCAGTAACTCAAACACAGATATTATCCAACGCTCACAATCCAAGATCCTTAGGGCGATAACTGACGCACCATGGTACGTAACCAACTAAACGTTACACGATGACCTCAATATTCCGTTCGTTCAAACTGTTATACAAGAGCGTAGCGCAAAACATCATATCCGACTAGGTCTCACGTCAATCCACTCATACAACCACTCCTACTGCAACACGATGCCAGAAAATTAAAAAGATATTGGCCCATTGATCTCATATGAGAAGTAGGTGAACTCCTTGCTGGAAGAATTCCCATCGCGCCATGGATTGTTTAATTTTAAGGTCCTATGTTATCGCATTAGCCCATAGAATGTTAATTTCTGATTGCTAATAAATAAAATATAAAAAAAAATTTGTAAATCTCCACCGTCTCTCTATACAATTTCGGGTAGTAATTCCTACAGTTGGAGAAAACTTGTGTTTGCCCGAATTCTATCTCGTGGTTAGGATTTTCCAAAGCATGTTCAGCCACTGCTGATTTAGGCGTAGATGACGTTTGTGTTCCTTTATGATGGTAATCGTTCGGCCCATAGTCCCAATGTAGACTTGCTCACATGAACAAGGTATGCAGTATAACCCTGATGTATCCTGTAGGCTTCTTGTATCACTGGCTGGTCTAGCAAATCCCGTATCTTGGTGATGGTAGTATAGATGGTTTCCACCTTGTGTTGAGAATTTTTCCTATCCGGTCCGTAACCCTGTTGATATAAGACAAAGTTTTGCCTACCGTAGCCGATTTCGGATGTGTATTTCATGAGCATCTATTAAGTTTAGTTGCTCTATTTATCTGCGTCCTCGAGTAGCCATTCTTTTGTAAGGCTTGTTCCACATGTTTTAATTTCTTATCCAAAAACTGTGGTTGACATATACGTCGCGCTCGGTCTATCAATGTTTTTACAACCGTATATATGTTGTAAATGTCCATTCCTCGATCTCAACACATGCACGTTTAAAAAAGCAATCGATTCCAGTTCCATAATAAACTGCATGCTTGGATGTATAGAATTCAAGGGTATAAGTAATTGTGGTAGGGCCTCCTTTCCGTGTCTCTATATCACAAACGTGTCATCGAAGTATCTTAGCCATATCACGGGTTTTAATAGTGTAATAATTAGCCATTATAGGGCTAAGTGGAATACCCATTGCTACTCCGTCTTTTTGTTCCTAATATACGCTTTGCCAACTGGACGTAAGGCACTGCTGAAATAGATGTAAGATATTATTAGAAAACATTTTTTCAGGTGATCTAGGTAATCTTGAACCGGCACTTTGCTAAACAAGGACGTTACATCGAAAGTGACCATTAGATCTCTCGCCTGTAGCTAGATGTCTTAAAGATGGTTGACAAAATATGCGGAGTCTCTGATGTAATTGCTGGTTTGACCAATGTATGGTTGTAACAGAGTACGTAGGTATTTGGCCAGCTTGTAGGTAGGGCCACCGATAGCACTGACAATGAGTCGCAGCGATTCATTGTTCTTGTGTATTTTGGGGAGCCCGTATATTTTTAGGCTTTTGATGTTATTAGTCCCTTTTTGATAGTGTCATCCAGAGAGGAACTCTTTATTAGTTTGCTCGTGTCACGTAGTATCCGCGATGTGGAATTGTGTTTGAGCACGGTATAAGTGTTCGTATCGAACAGTTCGGTCATCTTCTTTGTGTGGTCCTCCTGTGCTAATACGACTGTGGCATTACTTATATCTGCTTGTAAGACAGTGATGGTGTCATCATTATAGAGCATTTAATTCCGCCCTGAATAAGTTCTTCTTAGGCGGCTTAGCACGGCAAAAATTACTTTAAGCAATCTAAAAACCCATGCCAAACGATAAGATTAAAAGTGTTGGAATCCTGGAAAGATAACCCTGTAAAGTTTATCCCCCATGGACTGTTTTTTTGGTCCAGTTATTCGGGGGGATTGTTAGGCACCTCTACTTCCAGTACTGTCGGGCTATCCGGGTAACTGGGTAGTCGTACTGGGGTTTTGGTCCTCAACAATCACTCAACTCTCATTTATGGCTCCTAGTAGCTGTAAAGATAAAACAGCGGCCACACACCGGTAAACTGTATCGACATACAGGCTAAACTAAATGAGGAGCAACCAGGGCAATTTACAAGTATTGAATTTAATGGCCCTGGTTGAAATAACTTTGAAGATGGAAACGGGTCTCTCAAAAAAAACTGTAAGTGAAGGTGGAAATCGAGGAGATTGGAACAGCTTCACTTATGGAACCTGATGGCGGCAGCGATGGACGCTACAACCGGCAATCAGTACCGCGATACAGAAGGCAACGGAAAACCACTGTATTATTGTTCCAAGAAAATTACCTGGCAGCACGAAACTTAATTACGGCCCCAGTCCTCGGCAGGTTTTAAGTAACTAGGGGTGCTAAGAATCCCCAGTGGAAAATATTAATTCAACCATTAAAATAGGCACATGGAACGTCCGTAGCCTATATTCACCTAGAAAATTAGCAAATCTCATCCAGGAGATGAAAAGAATAAATTTACAAATTTTAGGAATCAGTGAAGTACGATGGGCTGATTCTGGAATTCTAAGATCTGATGACAAAATCATATATTACTCAGGAAACCAAGACAAACATACAAATAGAGTAGCAATTGTAATAGACAGTAAACTAAAGCAACATGTCCAAAATTTTATACCATACTCTGACAGAGTCATGCTCTTACAGTTGAAAGGCAATCCTGTCAACATAAATATCATTCAAGTATACGCTCCAACAACGAAAAGATCTAATGCTGAAGTTGAAGAATTTTACTCGCAAATTAGAGACATGACGCGTTTGACAAAAAAACAAGATATAAATATCATAATGGGTGATCTGAACGCAAAAATTGGAAGTGGGGAAGTCAATGACATTGTAGGTAAATACAGCATAGGAGAAAGAAACGAACGAGGAGATCGGCTAATCCAATTCTGCCAAGAGGAAAATTACGTAATAAGCAACTCATGGTTCAAAATGCCAATTCGCAGACTATATACTTGGACTTCTCCTCAAAACAGGAAGGACAACATAGTTAGAAATCAAATCGACTATGTGCTTATAAATAAAAGATATCGAAGCAATATACTAAGTGCTAAGACATACCGGCACAGACATTGGATCAGATCACAACCCCATAATCATCAAAATGCGAGTTAGACTGAAAATAATTATCAAGAAGAAGGAAACAAACAATAAACTAAACGTGGATAAACTCCGAAATGCAGAAACAAAAATACAAGTAAGAAATAATATAAATAAAGAAATAGCAAGTTTGATAAGTGATGGCTCACAAATAACAGGGAGCACACAAGAAGATATTGAATATTTATGGCAAAAATTGAAAACAACGATACACACAGTTGGAAATGAAAGTCTGAAATTCAAAGGAGAAGAGAACTTTAAATAGAAGTGGATGACGAAAGAAATATTAGAGCTAATGGATAGACGGAGAATTGTCAAAAATAGCAATGAAACAGAATACAAACAAATAAATAGAATTATACAAATTAAAATTAAAGAAGCAAAAGAAAAATGGATGTGCGACAGATGTACAGAAATAGAAAGCTTGAACGAACAACACAACATGTTTGGTCTATATAAGAAAATAAAAGAAGTTGTTGGCACCAACAGAAAGAAAACACAAATGATGATAAGAGATGACAGCAACAAAATAATAATGGACGAAACTGAGAAAATAAGAATCTGGGAACGATATATAGAAAAATTGTTTGACGACGAGAGACCAGAAACAATTATACAAAACAGAGGAGAAGAACAAAAGGACCCACAATTCTAAAGCGAGAAGTAGAGAATGCAATACACCAAATAAAAATAGGAAAAACCCCAGGACCGGATAACATATATATGGAACTAATTAAACTAATAAACGAAGACAACCTAAAGATACTAGTTGATTTGTATAATAAAATATATGAAACGGGTAACATTCCAAATGACTGGTTGGAATCAACATTTATTACTTTGCCTAAGAATGCAAATGCGAAATCTTGCAATGAGTACAGATTAATAAGTCTCATGAGCCATGCCCTTAAAATACTCTTGAAGATAATGCAAAACCGAATATATAGAAAATGTGAAGAAGTAGTGAGTGACAACCAATTCGGCTTCAGAAATGGAATGGGAACGCGTGAAGCTCTCTTCTGCATACAAGTAATGATGCAGAAATGTAGAGATCAGAAAAAAGATGTGTATCTGTGCTTTCTCGATTATGAGAAAGCATTTGATAAAGTAAGACACATCAAACTCATAGAATGTTTGGAAAACATTGGCTTAGACGAAAGAGACATAAAACTAATCAAAAATCTTTATTGGAACCAACGTGCTAAAGTAATGGTAGAAGACACTGAAAAAACAAGTAGAAATTAAACGCGGGTACGTCAAGGCTGCATACTGTCCCCAATGTTATTTAATCTCTATTCGGAAGTAGTTTTCAGAACGCCTTACACAACTGCAATTTAGGAATAAAAATAAACGGGGAAACGATAAATAACATAAGATACGCGGATGACAGCGTACTAATTGCAGACAACCCTAGAGCATTACAACAGCTAATTAACAAAGTACACGAAGCAAGTTTACAAATGGGCCTAACAATCAATACTAAGAAAACAAAAGTCATGCAAGTGAGTAAAAATCCTAGGGGTATAAATTTTACAATTGATGGCAACGCTTTAGAAGAAGTTGGAAAATTCAAATATTTAGGTTGCTGGTTAAACTCAGATCTAAACTCAAATATAGAAATAAGGAGTAGAATAGAAATAGCTAGGCAAGGATTTATAAAAATGAAAACACTCCTGACAAATAAAAATCTAAATTTACAAATCAGATGGAGAATGGTAAAGAGTTATATATGGTCAATATTGTTATATGGAACGGAAGTCTGGACACTAAATAAACACGAGATAGACAAACTGCAAGCCTTTGAAATGTGGTTGATGAGACGAATACTTAAAATCCCATGGACAGCCAGGATTACAAACCAAGAGGTATTACAAAGAATGAACTGTAATAGAGAAATTATAACTACCATAAAAAGAAGAAAATCCGCCTACTTGGGACACCTAACAAGAAATAAAAAATATAACCTACCCCAACTTATCATACAGGGTAAGGTTGAAGGCAAACGCGGAAGGGGTAGAAGGAAAACTTGTTGGCTTAAGAATATAAGGCAGTGGACAGGCATGAATGTTCAACAAATATTTAGAGCAGCTGCAGAAAGAGAAACATTTGCCAATGTAATCGCCAACCTCTATTAAGAGAAGGCACGACAAGAAGAAGATGTTATCACATTAGCCCATAGAATGTTAATTGCTGATTGCTAATAAATAAAATATAAAAAAAATTTGTAAATCTTCACCGTCTCTCTATACAATTTCTGGTAGTAATTCCTACAATTGGAGAAAACTTGTGTTTGCCCGAATTCTATCTCGTGGTTAGGATTTTCCAAAGCATGTTCAGCAACTGCTGATTTAGGCGTAGATGACGTTTGTGTTCCTTTATGATGGTAATCGTTCGGCCCGTAGTCCCAATGTAGACTTGCTCACATGAACAAGGTATGCAGTATAACCCTGATGTATCCTGTAGGTTTCTTGTATCACTGGCTGGTCTAAGCAAATCCCGTATATTGGTGGTGGTAGTATAGATAATTTCCACCTTGCCTTTATTGAGAATTTTTCCTATCCGGTCCGTAACCCTGTTGATATAAGATAACAAAGTTTTGCCTACCGTAGCCGATTTCGGTTGTGTATTTCGTGAGCATCTATTAAGTTTAGTTGCTCTATTTATCTGCGTCCTCGAGTAGCCATTCTTTTGTAAGGCTTGTTCCACATGTTTTAATTTCTTATCCAAAAACTGTGGTTGACATATACGTCGTGCTCGGTATATCAATGTTTTGACAACCATATGTATGTTGTAAACGTCCATTCTCCGATCTCAACACATGCACGTTTAAAAAAGGAATCGATTCCAGTTCCATAATAAACTGCATGCTTGGATGTATAGAATTCAAGTGTATTAGTAATTGTGGTAGGGCCTCCTTTCCGTGTCTCTATATCACAAACGTGTCACGGGTTTTAATAGTGTAATAATTAGCCATTATATACGCTTTGCCAACTGGACGTAAGGCACTGCTGAAATAGATGTAAGATATCATTAGAAAACATTTTTTCAGGTGATCTAGGGCATCTTGAACCGGCACTTTGCTAAACAAGGGCGTTACATCGAAAGTGACCATTAGATCTCTCTCCTGTAGCTAGATGTCTTAAAGATGGTTGACAAAATATGCGGAGTCTCTGATGTAATTGCTGGTTTGACCAATGTATGGTTGTAACAGAGTAGGTAGGTATTTGGTCAGCTTGTAGGTAGGGCCACCGATAGTACTGACAATGGGTCGCAGCGATTCATTGTTCTTGTGTATTTTGGGGAGCCCGTACATTTTTAGGCTTTTGATGTTATTAGTCCCTTTTTGATAGTGTCATCCAGAGAGGAACTCTTTATTAGTTTGCTCGTGTCACGTAATTTCCGTGATGTGGGCTTGTGTTTGAGCACGGTACTAGTGTTCGTATCGAACAGTTCGGTCATCGTCTTTGTGCGGTCTTCCTGTGCTAATACGACTGTGGCATTACTTATATCTGCTTGTAAGACAGTGATGGTGTCATCATTATAGAGCATTTAATTCCGCCCTGAATAAGTTCTTCTTAGGCGGCTTAGCACGGCGCAAGATGCGTGAAGTCTCGACTCGTACTTTTTCTGATTCGTTTGGTCAAAGGTTTCGTATAGTTTCTACACGTTAGCTATAATGTCTCAATGGGAATGGATTTAGGTGCTACGGCAAACTTTACCTTTGCTGGGAGTACTGATGGCTTCCTGGTTAAGCTCGTGCTTTGAAAGATTTATTAGAGTTTGCTTATAATCCAGCTGTGTAGGAGCGTTCTTATTCTGTAAACACTGAAGCTTAGAAAATTGTCTAACGGTGGTGGCCGCCCAGTGTTTGTTGGCGGAACGAATGGTGTTCCAGTCATCTTTGAAGATTTTGCCAGGTTGATATAAATTTGCATCAGTTCTAGTAACCCAGAGCGATGGTTTTCTAGCAAAAAAAAGACATAAAAAAGATCTATAAGCTGACTAAGCAATATATTCGCAAAATTAATAAAAATAACCTTACTGGGGCAGAAACCAATCAAAAGCAGAATTATTACCAGCACGTTTACTAACGAAAATAGGGATAATTAGAGTAACCAAATGCTATGCACCCGAAAGAAGCCCCCGTGGAAAAAAAAACAAACTTTACAACTGTGTGGTCCTAAAGGTACTATCAAAATCAAAAATTGTTATCCTGATAGCCGACATTAATGCAAATGTTGGAGCAAGAACTTTAATTACGAAGGAATTGAATGGAATGGGATGGGCAACTTTTCGTTGACGTATGTTATGATTCACAAACCTTTCATAAAGTAAGGTGGGTTCCCCAGACAATTCCATTAAAAACTAAATAGACTGCATTACAATAAGAGCAATGTGAAGAAGTTCTCTGCTAAACACAAAAACCTTTAGAGGAACAGTCTCGCTTGACTTTTATATCGTAAAGACGTATTAATTGACGTTCCAGTTCACAAAAGTTGAAGTGATAACGCGTATAACAATCATTAAGTTAAGTGAATGCGGCTTATCCATACCGCAGAGGCCTTGCAGACAGTGCTCTCGCATAGCAGCTGTTCAATTTCCAACTCGTGTGTAAGTTTAAACACATACAATAACCTTTGAAATTTAATAATTTAAATACGTAACCGAGCTCTGCTTCGGCAAATTAAGCAATGTACTGACCAAAATATGTATTCACCACAATCGCAACTTGCGCAATTCCCATTCACCATGCAACATATGGTGTTTGGTAATCAACAATCATCACAAAACCCTGGATTTCTGCAATTCGGACCAAATCATTCCTGTGCACCACTAGTTCAATATCCAAGTCAGACATCGGCATTTCCACCACTAATTAACATACCCTCATTCGTACCAGTAAATAGCCAAAATGATAATCCTCAAAGCCAACACAAAATGAACACTTGATGATTCCAATGAGGTCATAACAGATAATCAATATGGTTGGCAACAAGTTAGAAAACGTAAGCGAATTACACGTACATCAGGGATAAATTTAATAAAAAATATATATACAATGTGTTAGCCGACATTAGTACCAACGATACAACGCAAACATCAGGTGTAAATGAAGAAAAGAAAATTTCTAAACCTCCTCCAATATTTATATATAGCGTAACAAACTATGCTAACATGATTAAAAAGCTAACAAAAGTAATAGAAACAGAGCAATTTTACACAAAGGCCCAACCAAATAATACCATTAAAATCAACACAAACACTCCTGATTCATACAGAAAACTAATTACATATCTCGGAGACGAAGGGATCATACACCACACCTATCAGCTAAAGGAAGAAGGCCTAGCCAATAATGGCAGGAGTTCCTCAGGGCAGTGTTCTGGGACCAACCCTATACCAGATACTTACTGCTGATCTACCATGCAATGACAACACAATGACGGCCACATACGCGGACGATACGGCGTTATTAGTTTCTCACCAAGATCCACTACAAGCTTCGACAATTATACAAAGTAGTCTCGGCATAATACAAAAATGGTTGTACAGGTGGGGCATACAAATTAATGAAACCAAATCTACACATATTACATTTACGACGAAACACAACTCTGCTCCCCCGGTTACACTAAATAGTGTACAAATCCCCATCCAACAGGAAGTAAAATATCTTGGTTTGACCCTCGACAAGCTGTTAACATGGAAACCCCATATTACAAAAAAAAGAAAGCAACTGGATGCTATGCTGAAAAATATGTATTGGCTTCTAGGGAAAAAATCCAAGTTATCGATAGAAAATAAAGTGTTAGTGTACAAGACAGTTTTAGTTCCGGTGTGGGCGTACGGCATACAAGATTCCAGAGCAAAACTCTTCGTATAATGACCAACACTGAATAGTTCATTAGCAACAAAACCCTTCACGACGACCTAAAAGTTCCATGGATCGGAGATGAGGTTAAAAGACGAACAGTCACCTATGTCAATCGAATAAGAACTCACCCCAATGGGTTAGTGCTAAATTTATTAGACATTAATAATACCACTCGTAGATTAAAAAGACTTAAAACGCTAGACCTTACTAACTAGTACTGGTTATATTAGTATATTCAGGGACTCTCCAATGGGCGACACTCCCTCCACATGTCAGTATTTTAGTTTAATTTAGTATTAAGTATTACATCAAATTTGCTCATTAGCTTTTGGGCTAGTTGTAAATTAGGCATATAAAATAAACAAAAAAAAAAACAAACTCCCGGCTACATTAAGAAGAAAAAACGAAATAGAGGAAACTAGTTAAGCATTAAATAAAGAAGAAAGCCTCTACGAAGAGGTATAAGGTGAGTCTGAAGAGATGCTTAAAAACTTGGGCTACGTCGACGTCATTTGCTTACTGTCCTATTTCCTAGCAGAAATGAGAAAATCGGTAAAACATGCCCGATTTAATGCACAAAACACAACCTATTTGCACAGGCAATGACTTAATAGAAACCATTACGAAATTTCTATACATAGTCTCAATTATGGATAATACTGAAAGCATTGAATGCGACGTTATTTCAAAGACATTTTTAAATCAAGAATACACCCCAATACAACTAAAATCCACATCTACAACTCCAACATCACGCCTGTTGCCAGGGCAATTACCAGAAATGCTTTCCGAGAGTAATATGCGTCTTCTATTCCAAAAAGGTCTCAATTGCAGAACTCCGGAGGAGACCCAAACAAAAGCCAGTGGACAAGCAAATTCAAAGAAGAAAATGGGAATGGCTGGGATATACCGTTCAGAGGCCAGCATATGTCTCACATGGCAAGCCGCAAGATATCGATTGGAATATCCAAGAAGCTCGCAGCAGATTTCGTTGCAAAATTGCCTAAAAGAGAACAATTCTTGAAGAGACAAAAGAAAGAATTCGATTGAGACAACTTGTAGATTCTTTATTTTCCATGGCTTTCGTATATATAAATAAACAATTTTCCAAAAATTTTTTATAAATCAATATTAAAAACACAACCTAGTATTAAAAAGACAATATACAAGCTTTTCGTTCTGTTTATTATTGAACAAAGAATTTCCCTCTTTGTAAAATAATAACTAGATGACTTCTGATCTAAAGAGTGTATTTCATTCAACAAACGAGTTGCAGTTACCATATTATTTAAATTAATATCACTGCTGGTGTTGTAATGAAAAAAATAATAAGAACCTTCCACATAATTTGAACTACATTTAAGGGTTGCTAAGATTACGCTTAAACGCTCCATATGTACGTTAGACAGATATTTGCAAGTTCGCAAGCCATTAATTCCTCGCCTAATTGTTTCGGAATTAGGGGCATGTGAGCTAAGTAAAAGTTCTAATTTGCTGCTCTTGTGTAGGCCACGTTATTATAAAGTATTCGGGGCTGCTGGAGCCCCGGCGCCGCCGCAGCGCGGCCGGCATCAAAGGAGACGTCGATGGTTGACAATGAAACTTTTCGTAATTGAGCTTTATCTCGGCGTGGTTAGTGGGAGCGCGGCCGTAATTTAGTTTCGATTAAAGATTAAGGAAACTTGGCGCAGCCGCGGGCATTCCTATAATTTTGACCAACTTTGCAATCAAGTGGCCCGACTTCTTCCGCAGTTCGGCCGATAATGGCCCGATGCCTGATTAATTACGTGAAAACGCTTGATGCCGTCCGAAGTTTGCAAATCGGCCGCGCCGGAAGAGAGAGCCCCCGGAATGAACACTGCTGTTCCACTAGTGCAGCGCGGCGCGCCCGCGGGCCTGTAACGAGCAGATTTATGTGGGGAAGTTTAGAAAAGTAACAAGAGGCAAAATCATGAACAGCTCTTAAAACTTTTGTTTTCCGCTTGCGAGCGCAGCTGGACGTAGAATACACTTTACCCCTTTTCCACCTTCTCAAACATGAAACTTCTCGGATAAATTTGTATTTCGAGATCAGTGAGCAGCTGTAAACACGGCGATATTATTGGTGCTTAAAAACGCGGCGAAAAAGCTCTTCGCGCGCGTCGGGGCGCGCTCGCCCCGCCGGCCCGTTTTCATAAACAATTTTGTCAGTGTCAGCTCGCGCTGACCCTAAAATGCTTACATTATTAATACTCCTTTAAAGAAAAACTTGCCGCCTGACAGCTTTATTGCACAATTCGGCGGCAATTTATCTTCGCCGAAGTTGGAGGCGTTTGTCTAAAAAATTGGTGAAACATTTTATCTCGACGGTTTATCCTAATTTTGCCATAAATATTTAAACCCGATAAGCCGTTTTACAACTCGTAACTTATCGTACTCTTTCATTTTTATGTAAAAACATCAAGTAGTACCGGATGCAGAGCTCATTTAATAAAACTTTTTATATAGAAAATTTGATATACTGCGAGAATTGTTGCTCCCAAGGGATAGGTTATTTTAGCCGCAAATTGTTTAAGGTCAAACCAAATTATCATAACAGTGCGTCATTATTTAATTTTTTTATGATCCAGCTGTAAGCTAAAACACTTTTTTAAATATCTCTCTTTGTTTATCTCTCTCTCTCTATGTTTTACAAGATAGAAATAAATTTTATCACAAGCTATCTGCATAGTTACATATCATCTAACGCACCATAGACTTTGACTATGTTAATATTGTAAAAGTTTATTCTTATTTTTTTTGAACAATATTTTCTATAGTTACCAACCTTTGTAAGCTACACGGAGGATAAAAGTTCGAATTTGTGTTACAAATTTATCCTAAAAGAATATAAATAAATCAAATATATGCAGTTTTGATGAACTTGTTCAGTGTTGGTGTGCGTGTGCTTATATGGTTGGTAATTTTGTAGATAAGTGATGACACCCTTTAAGAAAAGACATTCCAATCTTTTGGAAAAACTAGATACTTGGCACCTCTTATTTTATTAGCTAAGCTTACATAATTATGACCGCTAGACTGAAAAATACTACATACGCCATTAAAAAGTTTGATAAAAGAATGGATAAAGTGTGCTCAGTAATTTATGATTAGGTTATATTAGGCCATGTAATATTGTGCATTACTTTACAATTCGCACGATATTTGTTTCCTTCCAAAGCTTCTAGGCAACCCTAGGGCACCGCCACTTCCCGAATCCCTGAAAAGTGGCAGACATAGTGATGCTTCCCAAACCCGGGAAATCCGGCACGTTTCCCCAAAACTACCGGCCAATTAGCCTTTTGTCGACCATGGGAAACTGGTGGGCAACTCATTCACCAACGCTTGAGGACAGCCGTCGAAGGCCTTGAACTGATTCCGGAGGGACAGTTCGGCTTCCGCCCAGGCCACTCAACCGTCCACCAACTCTTGAGAGTGATGGAAAAGATCACGGAAGGCTTCCAAAAGAAGGAAGTTACCTCAGCAGCCTTCCTAGATGTGGCCACGGCCTTTGACAAGGGCACAACGGGCTATTGTATAAGATGGCCACAGCAAACATCCCCCTTCGCCTAACGCAACTTGTCCAGTCCTTCCTGACAGGACGAAGATTCAAGATCAAGTTCGAAGGGGTGAGGTTATCCAAGAGGCGCCTTCGAGCCGGCGTTCCTCAAGGCTCGGTCCTATCCCTGACGCTATTTAATATTTACGTCCGGGATATGCCTACAACGCCCTCAACTATGACGGCGGTGCTCGCCAGCACCATGCGTCCCTACGTGGCGGCCAGAAAAGTCCAAGAACATCTCCAAACATTAGAAGACTGGTTCTATCGGTGGAGGATAGGAGTAAACACACGGCGGTCCTATTCTTCACCAGGATGAGACTTCGTTGGCGTGACGACCTCACACCGATCAGAATCTTTGAGAAGGAGATACCCTGGAAAACAGAAGCAAAGTACCTTGGAGTAACCTTAGATGCCAAGCTCACCTGGAAGTCCCACGTGGAGAAGGCCGTAACAAAAGCAAAGGCAGCCCGACATTCACTCAGCTCCATGTTTTGTGCACGGAGCAGGCTGTCCTACGCCAACAAACTGACCATCTACAAGATGATAATACGGCCCATTATGATGTACGCGGCTCCAGTTTGGGGCTGGGCCGCAAAAACCCACATAAACAAGCTCCAGGTAGACCAGAACCGGGCACTGAGGACAATCTTTGGCGCTCCATGGTACGTGCGAAACACGACCCTGCACCGAGATGTCGATATACCAACAATCCAGGAGTTTATCTCCCAGAGCGCTGAACACCTATATGAAAGCGTCCAAGGCCACGGAAACCCATCCATCTGTGGCCTATACCAGTAGGAAAATGACAGAGGCGCCCGCCAAAAGCGCCCAAAGATCCTGATTCCCCCGTAAGGCGGTACAGGGAAAGCCGACCAACGGCCAACCACCCAACCAAGTGAGGTCACCACAGAGGACGGAGGTTAGGACTAGCTCCAGGAACCTCCTACACGCTAATAAGTCAAAGTCAAAGTCCCAAGGGCAACATATCCAGATTTACTACAATTACGTAAGACTATGTACCAAAATAAGAGACGCACTTTATCTGATCTCCCGAACACTTTTCAAAACACTCTTTAGTGAGATTTTAATTACTAAATGTCACATCCAAGAAATAAGGCAATCTTAGAATAAGCAAGTGACAACTTGACAGGTAGCGTGAACTCTTTTTGATATTGTGAGGCGGTAAAAAAGTTTTTTTGCGTTTGTCCATTATTACCATATGCGAGACCAAGTCCAGGACAGCCACCATCAGTGTTCCGCAGGTACTTTAGCCAGCTTGCGTTCAGTATTCCTTTCACGCCTTCTGCCTGAGAGAAACTCACTCTGGGCACGGAAAGTGGCCAGATTAGGCTAACATTGGTGAGTAGGAGAGATTAAAACCTGCTCGCAAGCATTGCGGCGTTTGCCTTTGTGCTAAGCATTTTAGCAATCAAGAAGAGGATGTTGAAATGCCGCTAATTGCCAATCCCAATCTCACTCTAGTTTTTTTGGCAAACGCTCCTTCAAGGGAAGAAACTTTTCTGTTTCAACCTGTTACTTCAAAGTCATCGGTCGGTAATTCGCTTTCGCCAGGAACACGTACCATCTTCACGCCATCATGCGTAGCATGCCAAAGAATCATGCCGTTTATGATCCTAGAATTTAAATCGAACAAGAGAAAAATATTTATCTGCGCTGTATCCTTAATTTGACTGTTATGGCAAGATCATCGCCTAGGTGCCAGAGACGCACGGGTCGTTATTGTTGTGCCAGTCTCGCTTGTTGGATGTACGTCTGTAAAGACAACCTGAGGGAACCTCGTCTCAGCCAGATTTACGGGATGCCTCGTGTTTCTGAACCAAACACTTCGGCAGGCGCCAACCACGCCATCTGTGGATATGCTATGTTGCAGCCACCCAAGTTTCTGGGTTCAGCCACTATCGTTGGATGGTTTCAGAGCGTTGACTTCTCTAAGTTATTAACAGCCTTTAAAAACATTGTGACCGCCCAGAACGCTACTTACCTCTTCAAGGTTGTCTTGGCATTTATGTTCTGCGCGGAAGGCATTAGCGCTACCTTTGGTATGTTTAGACAGAACTGAACACTCAAGACTCTGCCATTCTGGAAGCGCTTTAATGGCACACCAATTTCTAATGCCAGGGTTTTTTAGAGAAGAAAGGGTAAGGGAGAAGTTCAACAGGATGACAGAACAAAAATAAATGAAAGGCCGATCAGAAACAACTACAGAAGTAACAATCGGTAATTAAGTGCTATTTATGGAGGTGTACATTGAAAAATTCGAAAATAATGAAGAAAAGTTTGTGCCGATATGCGAGAAAAGTATAGTTATTGGATGTTGAATAAAATAAGTTATGCATAGTTTTTATAAGAGAGTTGAAAGTTGGTTTTGCTCGTTCATTAATAGAAATTGGTATACGAGACGCCAATAAGCAGATAGTTTTACCAAATTTCCAATGAGTAACAATAACAACTCGTTTTCATAAAGCGTTCCATGTTTATTACTCGAAAGAATCGTAGATGACGTCTGTTCAAAGTAAAGGAGTTTTTGATTAGAAAAATCAAAAAGATGGGCGCAGTTTAAATCCGGCCTTCAACTTGGGCCACCCTTTGTAAACATTGACTCGATGATTTCGGAACAGACCACGTATAGTTGAATAAAATCAAAGTTCAGCTCGCTTTTTAAATGAAATGACCTATCCAATAAGCTTCAGTTTTTAGGTAGTTGGAAGTTTCCTAAAATTACAGTTAATTTACTCGGCTTTCCCTTATCAGGAAGAGTAAAGTGTAATAACTCTCCTAAACTAAATTAATGGAGGGCTGATGTTTAACGATATTGAACACCACAATTTGTTTTGGAGTAATAGCGTACTAAATATTTGGGGGTGCACATTGATTGCCGTAATATTTTACGTTAAAAACTAAACTAATTTTTAAATTTTGAGTACCATATTTTAACGGTAGTAAATAATGTCCGGTTTTTAAAGTGCAAAAAGTAGATGTTTAATGACTGTCGGTCTGTGTATAGTAGTAACGCATAGCAAATATACAAGTGGTTATCGTTCCCAAAATAAATTTATTTTTATTTTAATGTTACTCCTAAAAACGGTGATTAATTGATGTGATTTTCACACATATGGTGCTTATGTTTGTTTTAATTGTTTACTATAACTTTATGTTTACTATTTTAAATGATACTCTGAAATGTGGCATAAACATGAAAAATTAATGGTTTTAATTTGAAAAGTTATAACTTTCACGTATATCTGATTTTGTAGTTAGAAACTTAAAAACTGGAGATTTATAACAAGAAGTTTGCGGTCTTTTAGATAATAAAAACAATTTGAAACATTAATTTTTTTTAATTTAAACGGATACCTCAACGGCAAAGTGCGTCAGGCCATGGCTTTCCAGAGACACTTTGAGGAGCGCCACCTTGCGCGGAGCATACGTTCGAGTTGGCCGACCATAATCAGAACTCCAGACATGATCGCGACGACTAGCTCTGGGGTTGATGGCGGAGGAAATTGGTATTAGCAAGGACATGATGCACACCACCACCCATGAAGATTTGGGTAGACAAAAGGTTTGCTTCCTGTTTGTTCCGCACAAGCTGATAGACTACCGAAAAGCAAAATAGATGAAGACCTCTGAAGATTTCTTATATGGGGCCAAGATTCATCTTTTCTATAAACTACGATCACATGGGCTAAAATCGGTACTACCAATTTGATCCAAAATCTAAACGGTAATGTAATAGCCCTTGATAACAGTTATTCTGATTCATAGAGAAGTCTTTGGTGGCAGTTTTCAGAAGCTATATAAACGGGGTCAAAAGTAATAAGTTTGTATTTCCAGTTTTGTTTATTTTTCGACAGAATTTTATTGCTCTTTTTTAGACTTTGTTATCTATGCTCTTTCGAAATATCCTATCTATCGCCTTATGTGTCCCATTGCCTACTATCTTCCCTCTTGTGTCTTGTATAGTCTTTGGCAAGAGTTTATGATTCCTTGTTTTCATATTTCTTTTGCAGCTTAACAGTTTTTGCTCTGTGAATTTATCTTCATTCTTTTGTAAGTTGTTTGCTGTACATCTTTTTCCTTGCCGATACTTAATATTTTGACAATCTCCTTCTTCATTTTTGTTATTAGTTAGGTATCAAAATTTTCATTAAACTATCCTACTTTCCTGTATGTCGTAGCCTCAAATTTTCCTCTTTCGCCGCACTTAATATTATACTCTTCTCTCTTATTCTACTTTTTTTTTATTTAGCTTGATATGTACTTTAGAACTGGGTAGATTCTGTTAGATTGTTCATATTCCATGTCCTTTCCACATATTTTCTCTTTTTGTGAAAAGGGTAGCATTGTAGCATTAGTTTTGAATATTATATAATACTTACAACTAAGTTTCTTTATTAGCGAGTACTTGGAGCAATTTGGTTCGAATGAATCTTACTTAAACTTAAATCTAGGCAAGTCTGATCATTCTGATGAAACTCTCCAAATTGACACACTCTGCTTATATTAAAACAACGTTTTCAAATATTTTATTTCTATTTTATTCACTTTGATTTAATCACTATTTTTATTTACTCTAACGAAAAGTTTCTTTATTTTTTCTTAATACGACCATTTTCTTGAGCTTTGCGCTTAATTTCATGCCCAGTTTGTGTTTGCGCATTGAATTATTTGATAATTGGCAAATAATCTGTTTTGTTGGTAAAGTTTACATGGCTAGACTACTAATTTGACTCCATTATTTCTTAATCCAAGTCATGACGTTGTTGACAACTCCTTGCAGCTTAGATTGGTCGATATGAGCATATCTCAACAATAACATAAGCTGGTGCGAGTAGGTGTAATTGGCTATCTAAAGACACGGGAAAACACCACTTAGGGTAAATCCGCTTCAGTCAGTCGAACGTAGTTAATGTAAGAAGTAGGATCACAGTACAATTGAGCAAGGATTAAACATCACATTTTGCTACGAAAAAGGGAAAACGACAGCCGAAGCCCAAAAAATGTAGGTGCAAGTATACGAGATAAAATCGCGAGCAGAAATTGTATTTACAACTGCTTCATGCGTTTTTGTGGCAAAAATGACACGATTGAAGATGAGCTCCGTTCAGGTAAACAACTGCAACCTCAGACGTGATTGAGCGATTCTGATCCTCAATTGGTACTTTGTTTATACTTTTTCTTCTTATATAGGGTGAATCGGGCGTCTTTAGAATGTTAGACGGCTTTCCTTCTCCACTGAAATGCCAATTTAGTCATAACAGGGCAGTGGACATTACAGTATCGTTTGCTGGCTTACAACAGCTTTGTTTGAATTGGTAAGACGCAATACAATCTTACTGTGGGTTTAATACTTCAAAACAACCAGAAAATTATGAATAAAAGGCACTAGACCGCAAATATATTGCAAGGACATCAGGAGCCTAGAAGATCTGCTCAAAGACATAAAAGTAATTTACGGTTGAGTAATTAAGAAACATTTTTACAGGAGGATTTAAGATTCCATTTATATCAAATTCGGCTTGTTCGACAGCTCAACGGGGAAGATTATGAGCTGTATGATACAAGTGACTTTGGAAGCAAACGAACGTCAATAACTATGATGAGCAACAAAGTTCATTTTTATCTAAATATGACAGTAAATAAGCAACATTTTCGTCATTAGACTTCTGAAGAGTTTAGGAATACTTAAGACATCTGTACTCCACACTCGTTAGTGTTGTGTGCGGTCTGTTAACTCAGAACGCTGTTATATTCACATTTTAAACATATTTTTGCGATCGGAACCGCAAAGACGACAAATAAACATAAGAAATATTTATTTTTTATTAGATGGATGGATCACAACGCATACTCCTGACCCACCAATAGAAGTTCTTCGAAATTTGTTTCCCGAGTGCTTCATTTCACGTTTCCTAACTTATCAGCATCAGACTGCCGCTGGCCACCTTGTATAACCTAAATGATAAAAATGTATTCTTCTTCTTCTTCCATGCTGTTATGTCTCATTTCTTTTGGAGTCGACCATTCTGGCATTTTTCGCCGTTTTGCGCGGATTTGAGTCATATCATGTTTTAAACCTTTCGTCTTTATATGTTTTTTAATGGTCCCAATCCAGGTCGTCGGCAGGCGCTTTGGTTTTCTTTTTGGTTGTTGTATTTCCATAACTGTTTTAGTCATATGGTCAGGATCTTTACGCATAACATGTCAGTACCAATGCATGCGATTTTATGATATTTTATCTACTATATTTGCAACTTTAAATATCTTTCGGATATATTCGTTTAAACCCTGTTTTCACGAGTTACTTCCACCACCATCGTAGCATCTTCATTTCCAACATGCAACTGTTTTGCGCATTGCCCAGCATTCTGATCCTATGGTAAAGCTGGTCTAAATTGATGTTTTATATACTATTTCCTTTGAATTGTATGAGCATCTTTTTATCGCACATAACTCCAGATAGAGGTCTTCATTTAAGCCACCCTGTTGTTATACGGTTCTCTGTGTCTTCACACGTTGTAGCTGTTGAAGTTACTACTGATCCAAGGTATTTGAAGTGGTCTACTATGACGAGGGGTATGTCTTCGTAATACAGCGAGCGCATGCCGTTACTTTAACCAGAAAAATTGCAGTACATATTCTCATTTGGTTCTGCTTTCTCTCAGTCCTCTTCGTTCTAGCGCGCAGTGCACCATGCATTTAGGTCAGCTTGTATTTCCTGCTGTGACTCAGTTACAAGTACTATATTGTCGGTGTGTAACAGAGTCTAAGGTGTTGACTTCTGGAGTTCAGCCGTGACATAGTTTATAACAAGATTAAACAGCAAAGGACTCAAAGTAGACCCTCGGTGCATCCCAATTTTTAGCTCAAAATTTTTATATATATATATATTTAAACAACTTAGTTCACCGGATGAACTGCGTCTATTTTGGGTAAATTCGCGACGTTTTAGCATCGGTTTTGATGCCATTTTCAACAGGTAAGCTCTTCACTCGGGGTCTCAATCTGTCTACTCCACAAGGAGAGCTATGAGTCTTTGAATAAGACTGAGCTTTCGTGTGACCTGCTTGATCTTTTATAGGGTTGGAAGTGAAAGTTTGTTTGACGGGTGATGCGTTGGGTTGGGGAAAGTTTGTAGGATTAAGGGTGTTACGTAATTGGCGGTGCGGAGCAATAAGGGACTTCCACATGACAGGCAAACGCTGACTGTCATCTCTTGTGTTGAAGCACTGTGGGCGTTTTTCTATTTCAATTGCCTCACGTACTATTCTGCTGGTAAAATGGGAAATGGGGGCAATGGTTTTAGCCCCAGAGAAATTAATTTTGTGGCCTGTTTCTTTGCTGTGTTTGGCAAGTGCCGAACCAGTATCGCCTTTCCGTACGGTCAGAGAATGCTCGTATATTCGGCTAGATATTTGTCGATTTGTTTGACCTATGTAGGTCCTTGGCAGTCTCCACAAGGTATTTCATACACTCCTTGGGATTCATTGGGACAGTGATCCTTTGCAGAGCGAATAAGCCCAGATATTTGATTAATGGTCGTAAAGACCGTGCGGATATTTTGCCACATCAGTATGCGGCTTATTCTACCGGTGATGTCTCTGATGTAAGGTAGGAATGCTTTTTGTTGGTCAGGAGGGTTTTGGGATTGAGAGTTAGTGCTTTATTTATATTTTTTATTATATTGGTTAAGGATTTGTTGGAATATCCATTTTGCAGTAGGGTGGTGGTAATGGATTTGATTTCTGTTTGGCGATTTTTCGTATAGGAAAGTCTGATGGATCTGGTTATGAGGGATTTTGCAACCGAATGGATTTGGGCAGGGTGGTGATGGGATTTCGCATTTAGGTAGCGGTTAGTGTGAGTGGGTTTTCTGTAGACAGTGTAATAAAAGCTGTCATTAGAAGGATTTCTTGTTATGAGAGTATCTACGAAGGGAAGGGAATTGTTATGGTCAGTTTCCACGGTAAATTTGATATTGGTGTAGATTTGGTTGAGGTGGGAAAGGAATTCTGAAAGGGTATCATGTTCATGAGGCGAGCTAACAAAAGTGTCATCGACATATCGTATCCAGCAGGTAGGTTTAAGGTGAAAGGAGGCAAGGGCTTTTGTTTCAAAATCGGTCATAAAAAGGTTAGTAATGACAGGTGGTGAAAGTGGGGAACCCATTGGGAGCACCATTGGTTTGGCGGTAAAATTTATTTTGGAAGGTAAAGTAAGTATTGGGTAAGCAATGGTTTATTAGGGAGAGGATATTGTTATTTATATTATACGTTGACTTTAATAACTGTAGGGTATCAGGAATTGGGATGCTTGTAAACAAAGAAACGACATCAAAGCTGACCATGATGTCACCTTTGCGTATAGGGAAGGTTTTCAGTATTTCTAGGAAATGATAGGAGTTTCGGACGTAAGATGATGCCTGCTCTGTGAGAGGTTGGAGAGTCTTAGCAAGGTATTTGGCTAAGTTGTGGGTGGGAGAATCGAACGCACTAACTATATGGCGTAAAGGAATGTTCTCTTTGTGAATTTGTGGGAGACCATACAATTTGGGAATTCTGGATGATTTTTCTCGGGGTATCGGATGATAGGTTGGAGTTAGTAATAAGGGGTTTGGTTTTCTTTTCGAGGTAGGTAGTGGGATTATTACGTACATGGAGATAATCAGAGGATTTAAGTAAATTGTGCATCTTACCGATGTGTAGTCCCCAGTATTTCGGATCACTGTAGCGTTGCCCTTGTCTGCCTGTAAAATAGTAATATTCTTATTTTCTTTTAGAGCTTTTAAGGTGCGTAATTCGGAGACTTTGATATTTGGTTTTGATAATTCGGCTGTACGTAGCACTTTGGCTACATCTTGCGTAGTTTCATTTGCCACATTTTCGGGAAGGGTGAAATGGAGGATTCTATTTGGGATATAATTTGTTCAGCGGGAATGCGGTTTGGTGTTACAGCAAAGTTAAAACCTTTTTCCAGAGCCTAAATAGCTTTGTCGTGTATAATCCTAGAGAAAGCATCCCAGATAGTAGGATTAATTTTGGAGGAACTTAATTTATGGAAAAGGCCATAAAGTTCCAGATTGGTATTGGCGAGGTATATATATATATATATATATATATATATATATATATATATATATATATACATCAAAATCTGTACTTAATAAGGATATTTGTTAATTTTTCGGTTTCTATTTTTAGTAAATTTCTCACAGATACTCACCTATTACTGTTCCTCTAATATAGAAGTAAACATTTATCAATTTGTTTTTATCAAAGTAAATGTTGCTCTGTACATTCTCCCAATTCTATTTTTTGTGCTAATTACTTTATAGTCATTTGTTATTGTGTTACAACAATCTTTTGTATGTGGTCTTAGTTGCAAGGATTAAATCTGTGTAGCTCAATGAAAGTAGTTAGGTCATGAACCTTGATAGTACCATTATCTATAGAATATAAGTAAAACGCTCTAAAACATTTATGTTCTGTTTTACGTCATTTCTAAAATTAAAGGTCACATAATTAAAAGAAATTGACCTTTTCTTCTTTTTTACCACGCCAAAGATTTATCACTTAAATTACATATATGTTATGCACAGAGAGCTATATTTGGTAAAGTGATGAGTATGAGAAATGACCGTTAGTTTTCTAAAAACTTGAAGATATTCCGACTTAATTCGCTATGGTTTTAAACATCGCAAATTATTCTCCTGTTTTCTGTAAGTCGTTCTTCAATCTCAACGTTGCCGAGATGTAAAAGAATTATTTAGACGATTGACCTTGTCAAGAACTTGTTTCCACATTTGCCATGCCTATACTCTTGTTTTTTAAATATTGAGACAAGAACGGAACACAGATAATAAAAATTAAAGTACCTTATTATCCCATATGGTTGACAAAAATAGGTTGTAATAAAACCACCACAAAACACGACAATACAATGTAATGTTTCTGTGATAAACAATAAATATTCTGTAGTTGACAAGTTTTTGTATGTTGCACAGATTAGTAATATTTGATTTCAATAAAAATAATAAAATTTATGTATTTTCAAGTAACATGTACCTTAAAAATTGCAATAAAGTAAGCACTAAATCAGTTCTCTAGTGATATTTGAGCGACACGGCTTTGCACGACTCTTATTGAACGCGGAACATCTTTGTTTTAGGAGTTATATATAGGTACGTGTAGTAGCACTTCGTACACTAAAAAGCTGTAGTTTATAGTTGACTTTTTGTCAGACTTTATGCCTCTAGCGTAAAAAAATTTATGGAATTTAATAACATAAAACAATTTTAACGAGCATTTTTACGAGCAATTGTTGATTGTTAAAGCTTGCTATATAAAGCCATGCTTTCAAAGTCCCGGCGAAAAGTGTAACACAACGTACTTAATGTTTAGATTATTTAGTTCGATGGTTAGAGAGTGCACCAAAAGAATGTAAAGGATGAGTAAAGTTTATTAAAAAATAACTTGATAATCAATTCAAATACTATGACAATTAATGCGTAAAGTTATTAAAAATCTTCTCTCCACTCGTAAGCAAAAGCTTAAGGTAGGCCCGAAATATTATTAATGTGTGATGCCGAATTTTGGTGTTCTGCTTCAGTTGATCAAAAGTCTTAGATTACGTTTGAATATCCAATCCTTAAGAAGACCTCATAAAAACAAATCACAAAGGTTCAAATCACTTCCCTAAATTCCAGTTAATAATTGGGCCTTAGATTACCTTCTGTAGGAATTGATGTAATTTTAGCTTCTAGTAATTGTTCAAAGATCTTGGAAAGTATTAATAGCAAACTATAAGATGTTATGTCATTGGTTTTCTCGGTTTTAGTATTAAAATAATTACCACCAATGACCAATGTTAAACAGGTAATTTATAAATCAGAATTTCTTTTCCGGTAGCTCTTTCGGGAGCTTTGCTGTAATTATATCTTAAAGGGGCGGTTTGTGTGTTTCAATATTTTAAGTACAGCAACTTCAATCTCACTTATTTTAAACTTGTTGTCTGGTAAGCATCAAAATTGTCATAGACTTTGCCTACTTGCCAGATTTTCAGGAAGAAATAGTTTGTGAGGGCCGTGATAGAACAAGAGAGTAGATGAAAGAGTTGTTGATATTGAACTGCCTTCTGCCATGTTTGTCCGGAATTGTTGGATTAGATTATTATAAATCATCTTAATGCAGAGTTCTATATGTTAAGTTTGTGTATAATTTTATTTATTTATTTTTCATTATTCTATATATAATTGCAGATTTTCCTATAACATTAAATGAGACAAAGGAAATGTAAGATAATACATATAGATTTCGAAAGTTGGAGAGCTAGGAACACAATTAAAAACAAGATATTTTCTTGCAATAAAATAGTATCTGGTATTTTCATAACACTGTAGCAAATGGTTTCTGGAAGCAAAATCTTCCAGGAAGGGGTGCGAGCAACCACGGAGGCGAAATAAAGCCGAGAGAGAGAGTTATAGATAAAGAAAGATTTTAGCTTTGACGATTGTGGTCGGCATATGTGGTATTTAAACGTATAATAAACAAGGGACCAGTTGCTGCTAGACACAGTTCCAAGTGTGCCAAAAAAGAAATCGATTAATGTAAATAAATAATTAGTAGTAGTTTTAGTGTATTAGTTATTATTAAGAGATGAATAAATAAGAGAAATAATAAACCGAGTTTGTTATAACTGCGATCATAAGTGGGTTTTACCATAACTTTAAGAACAAATTTGTACAAATTAAAACAGCAATTTAGTGAGGACAGGTAAGAAAATTGTGTAACAGGAAAGAATGATAAATGCCCTAATCAATGAAGGTAAGTTCAAAACCTTCGGAGAAGAACTAAAAGGTGATATGCGAAAATTGAAAATGAATACGGTAAAAATCCAAATATTTGAGAGAAAAATTATAAGACTAGTGACATACTCAAAAGAACAAATCTGAAGCTTAGTACGAAGGCTTAAAGAACATTTCAGAATTTTGAAGAAAGGTTTAAAAATGAACGTGAAACAATGCTCTCCACTATTTAACAGAGGATTAGAAATGGAATTGTAAAAAATAAAAAAGGAGAATTACAAACAAATAAAAAGAAGAATCTAGAAATTTAATTGAAGAACTAAAAGGGAAGTTACAAAAAGTAAAAGTAGATGCAAAAGAAGAATAATTCAGAAGTTTTAGCAGAGCATTTCCAGATAAATTAAATTGAAAGAATATAAGAGAAGTAAAATTGATAATGAATACGGACGAATATTTTGGAAATCTAAAACAAGAGCTATAGGTGACGCAAAAAGCGCCTCAGAAGTTTTAGAAAAGAAATAAAGGAGAACATAAAATAGCATTTGAGAGATTTTAAAGAAAAATTAGAATTGGTGATCGAAGCAGATGGTAAATTAGGAAAACCGTACCCAAAAGCATATACAAATTAATTAAAACTGAAAAAATCTGTGATTTGCTTACAGGAGCTAAAGCAAGAGCAGAAACTTGACTTACGACCGAATGGAGGGTTCTCCAAAACTCTTACCACAAGTGATATAGGTTTTGACGGTTTTGAGACAGGACGACTTTAAAGGGAGTGTGTTGTAATAGCCAATCTCAAAGAAATATTTTAGTAATCAGCTGGGCTTGCCAAAGTAGATGCATAAGGATTCTACAATTTGAACAGCACAGGCATTTGAGAGTGTACCAGGAACTCTCAAGAGAGAGGTAACTGTTAGACCAGTAATACGGTCAGTGAAAATAAATAATTAGAAATAGTGAGTTATTGAATTAACTCACTACGGAGATAAATAGCGCTTTTATATTATTAAATAATTAATAACTGATAAACAAATAATTGATCATCTAATACTACTACAAAATTAAGATTACTCTTGTTGTATATAAAATTAAGATATCTCGTATGGTTATAATTGTCAATTGTTAAAATTAAAACTATTATTTTATTTTTGTTATATATTTTTTGTTTAGTAAAGTAATATTATAGTAAACTATTTTTTTAATTCTATAACGGGTCAGAATTAACCATACGTTTGTAAATTGGACTTTAAAATTGTTAAGTAAGACCAGAAATGCCAAGGTTTGTCAAAGATTTAGAAGAACTCTTTTTGTTTGGACTCCTTAAGCAGTCAAAGTCGCAAGGGAAAGACCATGTCTTGGGATTTCAAAACAGCTGCACGAAGAACTCGGCATATTACCCATTGATCAACATATCAAGAACTGTGTGGAAAAATTCATCTGAAACGCGAGCGTATGTAGTGTTGCGGAATTCTATGAACTCTTCAAAACAAACTTTCACTCCAGTCTCAGATGAAAACTATCTCAGGACTTAGTTTTAGCAAACCAAAGACATAATTAAAGAAAATATAAACTCACTGCGCCTGTTACTCTGTCGCATAATGTCATAATGTATGGTCTAATTTATTAATATGTCATAAAATATTTTATCTACGCCATGAATAACAAATGATTGTTGATCTGACAATAAAAGATACTTAAAAACTAGGGATATGTTGATAAAATAAGTGCAGTAGAAAAGATAACTACGCGATCTACAAGATGTTAAAGTAGGTGCACCCGGACACCTGCATGTCGACCAAAGCGATGGGCATCATGAACAACTTTGTGAGTGACGCATTCGAGCTCATCGCGGTTTAGACATTCCGCCTAGCGCTTTGTAACAATGGGTTTACGATCACCATACGTAAAAATCGAGCTCATCAAGCACGCAGTCAGTGAAGGTACGAAAGCGGTGATCAAGTAAATCAGTTCAAAGTAAGAACGTTATTTTTGATACAGATGCGATGCAAACGGAGCTAGTGCATCGTAACGGGTGCTGTGTTCAACACTGAGTAGCAACACCTTCTACCTCTACCGACGAGAAGGCAGAGTGATTATGATCTTACCTTCTACTTCACACAATCAACAACCTACGGTTGTCCACAAAATGGGAATTCATCAAATTATTGCGTGGACTTGCTACAAAAAGATCTAAGTTTATGATAAAGCTAAAAAGTACATGGAATCTGACCACCATGGGTGAGTAATTACATCTGAACTCAATTGAAGTGATATATTTGAATACGAATTGAAACAAAAGATCGATTAGGATGGTAGTGGGGCTTGCGAGCAGCTATGGAGATAGCATGGCTTCCCACTTCCTTAAGTGATGCCTGAGGGTAAACATCGACAGCTATATCAACGTGCTGGAGACAGCTGTTAAGCCGTAGATAAAGAAGGACAGACATGGATATACAACTATTTGTATTACTACTGGCTTCCTGAGTTATAGTTATCCTCCAACTCCGACTGCAATACCACGTATAGGGCGTGGTCGAAGTGAAGGTCATAACACAAGTGCAGCTTAAGGGCTTCCATCATGGAGATAATAACGCACATGTACAAAGAGAATGTATTTAGCCCGCAGCAAGTTTAAGCCGAGAAGATTGTGGCCGTTGATGAGAGCTAATTTTATTTGAATAAATTTAATTGTTTTATTTTTTAATGCGATTCTAATTGTTTATTTATATTCCCGATTTATCTCGATAATACTGTACTTAGAAAGACTACCCTTAAAGCCAGTATTCAATCGGAAACACCAGACATTACTCCAAGTAAAAGGAATAAAACAGCAAGAAGATCACTAATAGTGAGAAGGTTTAGCCAAATTGAACAAGTCTGATGTCAAAATTGATAAAAAGCAACACTCAAACATATTTCACCGCAATTGAACTGAATCGGAGGGTTATTAAAGTCGATGTGAAGAAGAACAAAAAAAGAGACAAACAATAGTAGCACAAAAACTTTTCAAAGTTGAATCAAGAAAACACTGGGAAGAAATTGCCGATCTTGAATATGCGGATTCAAAAAACAGTAGAAAACATCTTGAAGAGTTTTGTAAGAGAAGGGGGCAAATTTGCACGGCAGAAGGATGATGGGTTCGGCAGCTCTAATAAATCGCCACTGAGCAAGCGAACCAAAGATGGTGGAAAAACAAAATCAAGTCCCGTTTGGAATTACTGGACAGAAAATTCGTCTTTATTAAAGCATCCGTGTTTTTCGCTCTTCCATCTTCATTTGATATGGTGTTTCAGTTGATACAGGTTTTTCAACAAATTTCCCTCCCTGACTACTAGTATAAATTCTGTTCATTTCTTTTCTGCTGCTCTCTGGTAATACACTTGATTTCTTGTTTGATCATACATTCCTTGAGTGGAATCATATCGAAGTTGAGCAGTGCATGCGGACGAACCCGTTTCTCCGTGTGTGCTGTAGAGTGCGTCATCGTATCAGCGTTTGCCGCCGGCAACTTGAGGTCAATTTGTGATATCAACTTTAAAATTTAATAAACTAAAAGTCATTTTTAAAATAATTATTTAAAGACTTTTAACTACAACAAAATTAATATTACACAAATTAAAATGCTGGCAACGGCTATAACGGAGCATTTAATACTTATAATCAGCAGCAAATTAATATAAATCCTATGCTATCACAACCATCACTATTACCACCTATTATCCATCCCCCAAACATTCACCAGCAAACCAGTACACAAATCAACCGCTCCCTGATTCAACATTATTGTCCTTACAATACCAATAATTTCCCCAGATGCTACAGATCTTCATATCAACTAATACAAAATAACAACACCTCAAATGAGTATTATGAAGGTGATGAAGAATAAATGGAAACTAATTCTGCTAATGATTGGCAAAGGGTCACTAAGCGAAAACGATTAGTCAAATTCACAAACGGTCAGTGGAAAAGAAACACTAATTTATGCAAATAGAAACACAGCCCTAAGCCCAGAGAATGAAACAAAGCAATGACAATAATAAACAACGGCAACAAACAACTACATCTAAGCCGCCGCCCATTTTCGTTCACGGTGTTCTAGACTTCAAAAAAATGACAAAAAATATACTTTCCGTTGCTGAAGAGGAACAATACTTGACAAAAAGTCTGCACAATAATGTCGTCAAAATTACCACAGCTACCCTCGACACTTACCGCAAGATGATCAAACACATGCAGGAAAATCAAATTATACATCACACGTACCAGATGAAGGAAGATCGCCCATATAGAGTAGTTCTAAAACACATACACCACACTACTCCAAAAGATGATATTAAAAAAGCCCTTAAAGAAGCAGGACACATAGTTAGAAACATTATGAATTTAAAAAATAAACTAACTAAAGACCCATTACCAATCTTTTACATAGATCTTGAACCAGCCACTAATAACAAGGAAATCTACAACATAAAATCACTTCAAAATAAATATGTATTATTCGAACCACCAAAAATAAACAAAGATATAGTGCAATGCACCCGTTGCCAGAATTACGGACACACAAAGGGGTACTGTAATAGACCATTTGCATGCGTAAAATGTGCTGGACGGCATGACACAAAAAGCTGCCAAAAAACAAAAGCAACCCTAGCAAAATGTTTTCTTTGCGAGGGACAACACCCAGCAAACTTAAAGGATGCACAATTTATCAAGAGCTGCAAAATAAGTATCAACATAATAAGCAACACACAAACGTAAAATCCTCAAACTTAACAAGGCAACAATTTCCACCCCTAAGACAACGAGATAATCACGACACTATCAATCCTCCACGTCCCACCTATTCGCAAATATTACAAACCGAGTGGAGCCGCGACCTCCACCCTCTCTTCTGTAGGATTAGAACCTGCTTAGTCCTATTTGGGAGTTGCTAGAGTGATGAGCGAATAGAAAGTACCGCGGAGCATAGAACAACGCATTATAATCAAATTCCTCGTTGGAGAAAACCCCCGAGATTCACCTCAGACTCCAACAACAGTATAGTGTATTCCACAAAAACGTGTGTTTGAGTGGTATAAATGCTTTAGAGGATGATCGGATGATCATCGGCAGCGAACATCTGTCACCGAGACAAACAATGATCGTACAGACTCGCTTATTCGTGAGAATAGGGGCAGCACTATTAAGAAACTTGGAGCAATGCTGTTCATCAGTGTTGGTAATGTAGAAAGTATTGTGAAAAACCACCTGCATTATTGCAAAGAGAACACAAGGTGTGCATGAAAAGCTGCCAGTCGTCTCCTACTGCAGTACGAAGGTGATGCATTTCTAAAGTCTATAGTGACCACCGATGAAGCGTGGGTGCACTACTTATTCCCCAACCCCAGCAGTCATTACGTGAGCGGCGGCATACCAGTTCTCCCAAACCCAAGAGAGCGCGGATGAGGCGTTTGGAAGGAAAACTGATGGCAACGTGCTTCTGGGACTGACAGAGGGTTATCCATGTAGATTTTGTAACGGATTCCAGAACAGTTAATGCAGCTTATTACTCAGACCTGGCAACAAACGTAAAGGAAAATATCCGATTCAAGCAAAAGACAAGTGGAAAGCGGGTAGCCTTCCTTCAAGACCATGCACGCCCCGATACGGTTAAAACAACAATAGAAACTCCCCGGAAATTAAAAAAGAACCTTTTGCCACATCCGCCGTACAGCCCTAATTTGGCCCCAAGTGATTTATACCTGTTCGGACGACTTAACTCAGAATTGCAATTTTGGGAGTGAATACGCCGCCAACCAAAATCCTTTTTTAAAAAGGGCATCAGGATGCTTAAGGAGGTTAAAAGAATTTGTTGATTCTGGAAGGGAGTACTGATGTGTGCAAGTAAATGTTTGGCAATTTGTTTTTTTTTGTAGAAAAAATCAATTTGGGTCATATTTAAACCACCTTGTATATGCATATCCCCATTTTATACCCTAAAAATTACGTTGTCAGAATTGTTCACAATTATGCCTTACTGATGTTACAGCTGCTAAAGATGAAATTTAATTATTTTGTGGTTTTGTTTCTCTTAAATTAAATTTTTAGGAAAAATGGTAGAATTTTTCTATAATTTACCATTTTCTATCTGGTATTTCAATTTCCACAAAATTAGCTGAAACCTTCCCACAATAGACAATTGGGGCGCTTTGCTATTAAGAGCTCAATTTTCTTTCTTCTGTCTGTGAAATTGCAAACATTTCAGCTTGCACGTGCCTTACCTTTTGAGCTTGTCGGAAAACTGCCTTTTATTACTCGAAGTTTCTTAACAGCTAATAACAATGTGCACGATCTAAGGCGCTTATTTTAGAGCGAATGTCAGCGCAAGATGGCTTTGCAGATAAGGGAAAAGAGACAATGGGGTTTACAATCGCGTCCACGTTCCTGACAGCGACCTATTGGTAAACTAATTAAGGATAAATTGCAGAATCAAAATTAGTTAAGGTGGTTATCTTTTATCATTAAAGGTGTAGGTATTTGCTGTCCATATCAAGTACTAAATAAATCTATTTGTATATAAAAATAACTGTGCTCATATTTATAGGTATGCAATTCTATTTTTGTTAATTTTACATTAAATACATTAAACATTGAAAACTAAAAATAATTTACCCCACAGGTGGGCAAAAATAACAAGTCATTAAAAATCGATAATAAAGCCCATATTTCTAATACAAATTTGTTGAAACAAGTTATTTATGCATGTACATGCTTATATTATTGAAATAGAAATATGAAATACACACAATTTGTAAAGCTCTACTGGAAGAAAAGCTAATAGATTTTTAAAATGTGCTTGTTTAGCGTTGACGTTTTTTGTTATATAAATTATAGAAGAAGAAAATATAGAAGTTTAGGTACCCACAGGTACTGTTCATAAATTTCTTAAAAGTTGTAACTGCGAAGTCACAAGGATAGGTGAAAAATAATGCATTAAATTCGGTATCAAAAGCGTCAAATCGAGGTAATTAAAAGTTTGTTCACTAAAATAACTATTATATCTAATAATGATAACGTTTAAATAACGATTTTGTTTGAGAACACCCTTTTTTAAAGCATACCCTTCATTCATTGACCATCTTATCTCTGGTCACCGTCCATCACCCTAAAGTGCAAATTTTTCCGTTAAGTGAACTAAGTTTTAAGACATATATGTTTTATCAGTACAAATTTTTGAAACTTACATGTTCCACTGTATAATACCCATAATATAACACACAAATAATGACTAAACTGCATTCAGCGAATACATATAGTAATAAAATTGTCAAAAATTCCCGTACATTTTAAATAACTATCCGTTATTGGCCAGTTTAAAAAAGTGCCGGTATTTCAGTAGTCAGATACACACTGACTAATTTTTTGTCACTCGTGTGTTAGTGCTGCCGGTAACTTATTGGGTTTAGAAGTGGTGATTTTATTTGTATCTCACTATTAATCATAGTGTGTATTGTAAAAGTTTTTTTTTTATAAACTCATTTTATTAGCTATCAGAATAAATGTAGTAATTCTATGAGCTAATTTTATGCTATTAAATGTTTAATAAAAGTCGTGAGGAGAAAGCACCCACTTGTGAATCTCCTACTTTAGTTCACTAAGTCTATTGGCCACTTTTTTCTTAATCTTCTGGTTTCGGGTTGACTGTTATATTCGGGTGATTTTCAACAGTGTAATGATGTTTTTCAGCTTTTGTTTAATTAAAATCGGCTACTAATGGATGTTAAAATCGTTGTGGATTGTTGCATTTGACACAAACCAGGGAGCATTGGATATCATCCTCAGGGTCTTGGACTGGAAGCGTTGTATTATTTTATTGTTGATTTGTGCGCATCCCCATAATTCACAGCCGTAGATCCAGGGACGAATTATGCTTTTGTAGATTAACAGTTTGTTATCAAGCAAGTGCTGAATTTCTCCCCAAAAATTTTTTTAGACGTAGATCCATTTATTTCCGTTTTTTATTATATGAGATCTCCACGTTGAACGTTTATCGAGATGCAGACCTAGATCGGCGATCTATTAGCTTACTTCCAATAATCTCTGCTGCTAGAAAAATTAATATTAAAACGCATTAATGAAAGTGAACTTTAAAGTAAATGGCTACCAGATCATCAGTTTGGATTCCGATCGCAGAATTCTCCACTCCAGCACTCCAAGAACATTTAAACCAGCTCGAAAAGTGGCTAAACAAGTGGAAAGTAAGGTTAAACGGGGATAAATCGATCCAAGTCACGTTTACAACGAATCACTCAGCGTGTCCGCAAGTCTACCTAAACAATACACCGATCCCTCAGGCAGACGAAGTCAGATATCTAGGTCTGCATCTCGATAAACGCTTAATGTGGAGATCCCATGAAAGAAAAAACGAAAATAAATAGATCAACGTCTAAAAAAATGGTATTGGCTCCTTGGGAGAAATTCAGCACTTGCCATAGATAACAAACTGTTAATCTACAAAAGCATAATTTGTCCCATCTGGATCTACGGCTGTGAAGTATGAGAATGCACCAGCAAATCAAAAATAACACAACGCTTCCAGTCCAAGACCCCGAGGATGATATCCAATGCTCCCTGGTTTGTGTCAAATGCAATAATCCACAACGATTTTAACATCCCATTAGTAGCCGATTTTATGAAAACAAAAGCTGAAAAACATCATTACACTGTTGAAAATCACTCGAATATAACAGTCAACGTCCTAGTCCAGTAACCCAAAACCACAAGATTAAGGAAAAAGTGGCCAATAGACTTAGTAAACTAAAGTAGGAGATTCACCAGTGGGTGCTTTCTCCTCATGACTTTTATTAAACATTTAATAACATAAAATTAGCTCATAGAATTACTGCATTTATTCTAATTGCTAATAAAATGAGTTAAAAAAATATTTTATACGTGTTCTAACTATTTTTGTAAAGAAAATAAAAGTAACATGATTTTTACCAGTTTTACGTTACAAAAAACAAAAAACTGTAAAAGCTGAACTGGTATAACGTATATTATATTTTTGTGGTTTTGTATATACAAGTCCTGTGAATTTTTTCACATTTTGACATTTAAAACAAAAAGCGTTGGAGAAATTGAAATTACAGAAGACCAATACAAACATTAAAAAAAAACAAAAGAAAATGACCCAATAAAAAAGCTATGCTTTGAAGAGTCAAATTAAATGTCGAAGTCAGTCTTCCTTGTGGATATAAAACATTGAAAGACATTAACTACGTTATAATCACAAGCTGGTTCAAATATGATTGGGACTGATTTATGTGTAAACAAGCCGCACTGCGCAGCTGTTGTGTGACCTTGAGAGAGTGGAGCCGCAATCTCCACCCTCTTTCCTGCTCAGTCCTATTTGGGAGTTGCTAGAAGGTACCGCGGAACGTAGAACAACGCATTATGATCAAATTTCTAGGAGGCGAAAACGTTCCGTCCCTCGAGATTCACCTCAGACTCCAACAACAGTATAGGGAAGAGTGTTATTCACGGTTCCGTGTATTTGAGTGGTATAAATGGTTTAGAGGATGATCGCATGATCATCGGCCGCGAACATCCGTCACCAAGCCAAACAGTGATCGTACAGACGCGGTTATTCGTGAGAATAGGGGCAGCACTATTAAGAAACTTAGAGCAATACTGTACATCAGTGTTGGTAATGTAGAAAATATTATGAAAAACCACCTGCATTATCATAAAGTGAATAATAGGTGTGCATGCAAGCTGCCAGTCGTCTCCTACTGCAGTTTGAAGACAAAGGTGATGCATTTTTAAAGTCTATAGTGACCACCATAAAACGTGGATGCACTACTGGTTTCCCAATCCGATTACCAGTTTTTCCAAATCCAAGAGAGCGCGGATGAGGCGTTTGGAAGGAAAACTGATGGCAACGTGCTTCTGGGACTAACAGAGGATTATGTCTATTTAGACTTTCTAACGGATTCCAGAATAGTGAATGCAGCTTATTACACAGACCTTCTGGCAACAAAAGTAAATGAAAAGTTTTGATTTAAGCGAAAGACAGGTGGAAAGTGGGTATCCTTCCTTCAAGACAATGCACGCCCCGATATGGTTACAACAACAATAGAAACCCTTCAAAATTGAAACGGAATCTTCTGCCACATCCATCGTACAACCCCAATTTGGCCCCAAGTGATTTATACCTGTTCGGAAGACTTAACTCAGAATTGCAATTTTTGGAGTGAATACGCCGCCAACCAAAAGCCTTTTTTAAAAAGGGCATCAGGATGCTTAAAAACGTTAAAAACATTTGTTGATTCTGGAAGGGAGTACTGATGTGTGCAAGTAAATGTTTGGCAATTTGTTTTTTATTTGTAGAAAAAATCAATTTGGGTCATATTTAAACCACCTTGTATATGCATATCCCCATTCTATACCCTAAAAATTACGTTGTCAGAATTGTTCACAATTATGCCTTACTGACGTTACAGCTGCTAAAGATGAAAAATTTAATTATTTTGTGGTTTTGTTTCTCTTAAATTAAATTTTTAGGAAAAATGGTAGAAATTTCTTTCTATAATTTACCATTTCCTCTATCTGGGTTCGTATTTTACTAACAATTTCCACAAAATTAGCTGAAACCTTCCCACAATAGACAATTGGGGCGCCTTTCGCTATTAAGAGCTCAATTTTCTTTCTTCTACGTCTGTGGAAATTGCAAACATTTCAGCTTGCACGTGCCTTACCTTTTGAGCTTGTCGCAGAAAACTGCCTTTTATTACTCGAAGTTTCTTAACAGCTAATAACAATGTGCACGATCTAAGGCGCTTATTTTAGAGCGAATGTCAGCGCAAGATGGCTTTGCAGATAAGGGAAAAGAGACAATGGGGTTTACACAATCGCGTGCGTCACGTTCCTGACAGCGACCTATTGGTAAACTAATTAAGGATAAATTGCAGAATCAAAATTAGTAAGGTGGTTATCTTTTTATCATTAAAGGTGTAGGTATTTGGTTGTCCATATCAAGTACTAAATAAATCTATTTGTATATAAAAATAACTGTGCTCATATTTATAGGTATGCAATTCTATTTTTGTTAATTTTACATTAAATACATTAAACATTGAAAACAAAAAATAATTTACCCCACAGGTGGGCAAAAATAACAAGTCATTAAAAATCGGTAATAAAGCCCATATTTCTAATAAAAATTTGTTGAAACAAGTTATTTATGCATGTACATGCTCATATTATTGAAATAGAAATATGAAATACACACAATTTGTAAAGCTCTACTGGAAGAAAAGCTAATAGATTTTTAAAATGTGCTTGTTTAGCGTTGACGTTTTTTGTTATATAAATTATAGAAGAAGAAAATATAGAAATTTAGGTACCCATGTACTGTTCATAAATTTCTTAAAAGTTGTAACTGAGAAGCTACAAAAATAGGTGAAAAATAATGCATTAAATTCGGTATCAAAGGTAATTAAAAGTTTGTTCACTAAAATAACTATTATATCTAATATTGACAACGTTTAAATACCGATCTTTTGAGAACACCCTTTTTTAAAGCATACCCTTCATTCACTGAACATCTTATCTCTGGTCACCGTCCATCGCCCTAAAGTGCAAATTTTTCCGTTAAGTGAACTAAGTTTTAAGATATATATGTTCTATCAGTAAAAATTTTTAGAATTTACATGTTCCACTGTATAATACCCATAATATAACACACAAATAATGACTAAACTGCGTTCAGCGAATACATATAGTAATAAAATTGTCAAAAATTCCCGTACATTTTAAATAACTATCCGTTATTGGCCAGTTTAAAAAAGTGCGGGTATTTCAGTAGTTAGATACACACCGACCAATTTTTGGCACTCGTGTGTTAGTGCTGCGGGTAACTTATTGTGTTTAGAAGTGGTGATTTTATTTGTATCTCACTATTAATCATAGTGTGTATTGTAAAAGTTTTTTTTTATAAACTCATTTTATTAGCTATCAGAAGAAATACAGTAATTCTATGAGCTAATTTTATGCTATTAAATGTTTAATAAAAGTCATGAGGAGAAAGCACCCACTGGTGAATCTCCTACTTTAGTTCACTAAGTCTATTGGCCACTTTTTCCTTAATCTTCTGGTTTCGGGTTCCTGGACTAGGACGTTGACTGTTATTTCGGGTGATTTTCAACAGTGTAATGATGTTTTTCAGCTTTTGTTTAATTAAAATCGGCTACTAATGCGATGTTAAAATCGTTGTGGATTGTTGCATTTGACACAAACCAGGGAGCATTGGATATCATCCTCAGGGTCTTAGACTGGAAGCGTTGTATTATTTTTATTGTTGCTTTGCTGGCGCATCCCCATAATTCACAGCCGTAGATCCAGACGGGACGAATTATGCTTTTGTAGATTAACAGTTTGTTATCTACAGCAAGTGCTGAATTTCTCCCAAGGAGCTAATACAATTTTTTAGCAGTAGATCCATTTATTTCCGTTTTTTATTATATGAGATCTCCACGTTGAACGTTTATCGAGATACAGACCTAGATATTTGACTTCGTCTGCCTGAGGGATCGGTGTATTGTTTAGGTAGACTTGCGGACACGTCGAGTGTTTCGTTGTAAACGTGACTTGGACCAATTTATCCCCGTTTACCTTTACTTTCCACTTGTTTAGCCACTTTTCGAACTGGTTTAAATGTTCTTGGAGTAGTTTGGTTGCTGTGTTCGAGTCTTCATGCACGACAGGATTACTGTGTCATCAGCAAACGTCCCTGTACTTATTTGCTTTGTGATAAGAAGGTCACTTGCATATAACAGATACAATAGAGGCCCGAGCACATTACCCTGAGGGACACCCGCTTTAATTCTATATATCTGAGAGGTGTCGTTACCGAGTTTGGTTTGGAAGAATAGTTTGTCCAGGTAGGAGCGCAAAAGCAGGTAGTACCCTGGTATGGGACGCTTTTTTATTCTATTACAATAAACCTCTGAGCAAACCTTGTCAAATGCACACTATTCTAAGAACACTGCACAGACAGTAAGTTTGTCCAGGTTCAGGAGTGCAAAAGCAGGTATTATGGTGTGAATCGTTGGTGTTATTGTTGAATTTTGGATCAATAAACTGGTGATCTGGTAGCCATTTACCTTAGTCACTTTTATTAATGCGTTTTAATATTAATTTTCTAGCATCTTAAGATTATCGACGTAACAATAGTCGGTAGATTTTGTTGGGTGGAGTGCACCCGGTTTAATGATGTAGATCAATCGTTGAAAATTTGAGTATGATGTATGCAGCACAGTATTCTATTAAACAGGAATAAAGTGCTTTAATAGGTAAGTGCTTATATAATGTAAGTCCTGGAGATTTTTGTTAGGAAATAATTTTATTTGGGCTTCAATTTCGTTGATAGTGAAACTCTTTATTTGGAGTGATAATTGCAATGGAGTTTCTAAATAATGTTCAACCTCATGGTCTGGTTCATTAGAATTAGGTTCATAGGTAGTTTGAAGGTGCAGCGCGAAAGCTTCAGCCTTTTCTTTATCAGTTGTAGTGGTGGTATGTGCTCTTTGAAACGTTTGATTCCTCTAGTTGCTCTCCATATTGACTGATCTTGTGCAGAGAGTGTGGTTGTGTAGAGTTGGAAATTGAAGTCTTCTTCTTAGTTTATTATTCAGTTGGTAAAATATAGTTTTGTCTTCAATGTTGCGACTACGTTGCCAAGCTGCCCTTTCTCTTCTTTTTTCCCTTACTATTTCCATTATTTCAGTTGGGATGTTAGGTGTGTTGATTTTGTGGTTGTAGGACTGAGGTGTTGATTTCCAACCGGCTTCCTGAATAATTGTTATTAAGTGGTTAGTCGCATATTCTAAGCCTTCCTTTATTTTAATGCCAGGTTTATGTTAAGATTTTCATTTATATGTGATTCAAAGGTTTCCCAGTTGGTTTTTATATTGCTGAGGGTAGGTATTGGTTCTTTGTAAAGTATAGTTGTACTTACTACGACTACTCCAGGGGTATGGTCAGATGAAATGTCATAACTGGGAACGATATCCATGTAGTTTGAGGACATACCGTGGTGATGAAGAAGTCAAGCAGATCTGGTGCTTTATTGGGGTTAGTTTGCCAATATATTGGGCTGCCCGTTGATAGCAAACTATAATTGTTATCTGCCATGAGTTTATATAGTTCTCTACCTTTTGTAGTTGTGAAACGCGAGCCCCAGCGATAATTGTAGTCGCCACCTGCTAAGAATCTAGGTCCTAGTTGCTCAAAATAGAGTTGGAACATTTGTTTGGTTATGTTGTGGCGTGGCGGGCAATAGGCGACGGAAATTACTATTGGCATTGGAAGTTTTTCTACTTGTATTATGGTATCTTGCAAGTAGTCTGTTTGAAAGCTTGGTAATTCATGATGTTTGATAGTATTGCGAATTATGATAGCAGAACCACCACGGGCTGCGTCGTCCGGGTGTTCTGTATGATATATGGTAAAATGAGATATTTTTAAATGTGATTTTATGGTATAATAGGTTTCTGAGATTAACAAAATATCTATGGTATTGGTATGTATAAAAGTTTCAACTTCTAACTACCGTTGAAGCAGCCCGTTGGCATCCCACAACCCAATTTTTAGAAATTTAGCCATGAGTTGATTAGTTTATTGATCACTGTATTCAGCATGTTTAGTATCATGCTGTTTTTCTGTAGTAGGTGATTGAACATGCTTTTAAATTCATCGAGGAATTGTTTAAGACTGACGTCTTCAGCTGGCTGGTTTTGTACTATTTGAGAATAGGTGGGACGTGGAGGATTTAGTCGGTTGATAGTGTCGTGACTATCTTGTTGTCTTAGGGGTGGAAAGTTGCCTTGTTAAGTTTGAGGATCTTACGTTTGTGTGTTGTTTATCAAGTTGATTCTTATTTTATGCATCCTCTATAATTTGTTCCGGTGTTGTGCCTCGCAAAGACTACATTTTGCTGGGGTTGCTTTTGTTTTTTGGCCATGCGGTCCAGCACATTTTACGCAGCCAAATGGTCTATTACAGTACCTCTTTGTGTGGTCGTAGTTCTGCGGGTGCATTGCACTATATCTTTGTTTATTTTTGGTGGTTCGAATAATACAAGTTTATTTTAAAGTGATTTTATGTTGTAGATTTTCTTGTTATTAGTAGCTGGTTTAAGATCCATGTAAAAGATGGTAATGGGTCTTTAGTTAGTTTATTTTTAAATTAATAATATTTCTAACTATGTGTCCTGCTTCTTTAAGGGATTTTTTAGTATCATCTCTTGGAGTAGTTTGGTGTATGTGTTTTAGAACTACTCTATATGGGCGATCTTCCTCCGTCTGGTACGTGTGATGTATAATTTGATTTTCCTGCATGTGTTTGATTATCTTGCGATAGGTGTCAGGCGTAGCTGTGGTAATTGTGACGACATTATTGTGCAGACTTTCAATCGAGTATTGTTCCTCTTCAGCAACGGAAAGTAAATTTTTTGTCATTTTGTTGAGGTCTAGAACACCGTGAACGAAAATGGACGGGGGCTTAGGTGTAGTTGTTTGTTGCCGTTGTTTATTATTGTCGTGGCTTGTTTTATTCTCTGGGATTAGGGCTGCGTATCTATTTGCATGAATTAGGGTTTCTTTCCACTGACCGTTTGTGTATTTGACTTGTCTAATCGTTTTCGCTTAGTGACCCTTTGCCAATCATTAGCAGAATTAGTTTCCATTTCTTCTTCAAAATACTCATTAGAGTTGTTGTTATTTTATATTAGGTGAGATAAAGATTTTGCACTCAATTGAAATGTAGAAAGTTGTGTCTGTGGCATCTGGGAAAATTGTTGGTATTGTGAGGACAATAATGTTGAATTAGGGGCGGTTGATTTGTGTATTGAGTTTGCTGGTACATATTTGGGGGATAGATAATAGGTGGGAACAGTGATGGTTGCGATAGCACAGGATTTCCATTAATTTGTTGCTGATTATAAGTATTAAATGCGCCATTATAACCGTTGCCGGCCGGCAGCATTTTAATTTATGTAATATGAATTTTATTGTTGTTAAAAGTCTTTAAATAATTATTTTAAAAATCACTTTCAGTTTATAAATTTTAAAGTTGATATTGCAAGTTGACCTCACGTCGCTTTATCGCTCGGCACTTGTCTTTATTCCGCGAGTGTACAATGCGAACTTATATTGTAAAAGTGAGTTTTTAAATTATGATTCATCTGTTTAACGCAAAGAGGTAAACAAAATATTGTTATAAATGCTACATTGTAGACGTGGATTCGGAACACATGTTTCTGCGTTGCAGGAGCGGTGTAGGGGTGTGTCTTTATGATTTATTAATATATGTATTCGCTGAACGTATAATAGGCGATATTTTGTAACACAGAAGATCATGTGGGATCTTTTACTAGCACCTTCTTTTATGGTAACGGTGACGCGCTAACACCTTGCAAAGGTTAAGGTTCTCATATATTTGCTCTCTGTAAATACCTAGCTAGAAAAACAAAATGTAACTAGTTCTCTTATACACTGGTATACAGTGGGTAAATGCGACAATCTCCGTCAGTCTGTTGCATCTGTTTACTACGAAATCGATCAATATGAAATTTTCCACTCGAAGCGAGTGAAGTAACCTGATAAATTGTTTCGAAATAGGACAACTGGATTTAGAGAAATTAGCAAATCCAGTTCCCATAGACTTAACGTGGAAAAGGTTCGGCGATTGTTTTGACAGTTTATGTAATAATACGTTCGCACTTTTAACAATTCGCTCCTGCAACTTCTCAAACAGCGTGCGAGAACATTACTAGTTAAGTAATAATATGAAGGGAGAATTAAAAAAAAGGAAGGATGATTAAATTTAATAATATCGTAATAATGGCGAGACTCAAACGGCATATGTGAAAGCATGGCCTACAAAGTGAAAGATAAAGGCTTGCCTTCATTGCCCGGTCGTCGTGCAGCATTTTTAATACATTGCGCCTTAAACGACCACATTACTACCCCTTCTTGAAGTGAACCCATTCGGCATGTAAGTCCAGGACTGAACCCGGATCCGCCCGCACCCCAACCGAACGCCTCAACCGTTTGGCCACACTGACGGTACGAGAGTTTTTAGTACCTGTATAAATACTTATTAAAAATATAAACAATTCTAGAAGCTATCCCAGTTATGTATTGAAGCTTGAACAAAAATAGTAGACAAAAAGTAGATTTGTTTGCAAACCACCTTGTTAAAGAATTCTCTCTACATAGGATCAACCCGTTGTGGGTATCAAAGAATTCTTAATATATGTACCATTTACATTAATAGAAGTTGAAGATAAACTAAAACTGCTGAATATTAAAAAAAACAACTGTAAATGAACCTCTAAACAAGAAAAATGCTAAAGGAATTATTACAGACAAGACTAGTTCTACTGACATACTAATTTTTTAATGCCATTCGCAGAATTAGTTATTGGTTAATACATTTGAAAGAAGCAGACATTAACACCTCTCAAGGTTCTAACGAATAGTATTCTATTACGTGTATAAATAAGTTCTCAGCTTTTTACTGCAAAATTAAAGTTTTATTTAAAAACAAACAAAAAAAGCTTAAGTATCAAATTATTTTCCGTTGGCATCGATGACCTTTTGCCATCTTTCGGGTAGCTTGCGAATTCCCTGGTGGTAGAAGCTCACCGGGTTAGAGACGATAAAGTTATCGATGTATTTTCGGACTTCTTCTTCTGTATTAAAGTGCGTATCAGCCAAGTGATGCTGTAACGACCGGAATAATTGATAATCGGAATGGGCCATGTCTGGGGTATATGCCGCACGTGGGAGAAGTTCCCAGCCTAACGCGAAGATGTGTTCTTGCGTCGCCTTCGCAACATGTGGTCGGGCATTATCATGGAGCAGGATGACTTTGCGACTTTCTTGTCGAGTAAATGGCCTCTTTGCTTCGATTGCGTCGCTCAAATTGATGAGTTGCTGTTGGTAGCGATCCGCCGTAACTGTTTCACCTAGTTTCAACAGTTCATAGTACAGCACACCTTTCCAATCCCACCAGATACAGAGCAAATTCTTTTTGGCGTGAATATTGGGCTTTGGAGTCGATGTCGAAAGTTTTCCGGCGTTTACCCATGATTTTTTGCGCTTGGGGCTGTCGTACAAAACCCATTTTTATCGCCCGTAATAATTTTATGCAGAAAATCCTTTTTTCGGTTCCTTGAAAGCAAATGGAGTGCGGTGTCACGCCGTCGATTTTTGTTGTCTTCGGACAGTTTATGCGGAACCCATCTGCCTTCCTTTTGTATCTTACCCATTGCATGCAAACGTATGGAAATGGCTGGCTGAGTGACGCAAAGCTGCACTGCAAGCTCTTTTTCAGTTTGCGCATTGTTTTGATCCAGCAATGTCTGCAGCTCATCCGTGTCAAATGTTTGAGGGCGTCCAGCGCGTGGATAATCTTCAAGACTAAACTCTCCTCCGCGAAACCTTTGGTACCACTTTTTGCACGTTGCATGACTTACAGCATTCTCACCATATGCAGCACAAATCATTTCGGTGGCTTCAGCAGCGTTTTTCTTAAGATAAAACGCGAAGTGGATAGACAATCGAAAATGCTCTTTTGTGATTGCCCTCGTGAACACAGCTGATTATTGAGGTTATGTGCACCAAACGCCAAATCGCATGATGTTTCGAAAGATCAAATGTCATTGCTTTAAAACCGCAAGAGGGCGGACTAATACGTTACATGTAAACGGTGATTTGCGTCATGTGAAATCTAAACTGAGAACTTATTTATACACGTAATAAGAACTTAAATAAGATCTGTCAATAGATAATGGGATCTTTGGTGACCAAATTGGATTTGAAGAAACACACTCGTCAACCCATCGCATGATAAAAATAACTACTATATGAGGGATGTAGTCAAAGCAAAGCTCGATGAGGGTCATCATAACATCAAGTACATTTTGAGAGCCTTTATTATGGAGGTAATGACACATATGGACTAGAAGGATGTTGTGTTGGCCTGAAACAGGTTTAGGTCCCAGTTCGAGAAAATCGTAGCCGCTGATGGGAGCTACATTAAATAATATGATTCTGAATACTATTTATAAATTTCATGTAAATAAATATAATTTTTCTTGCATTTTAATATATTTTTATTGTCTATTTACTTTCTTGATGACCCTTTAGTTAATTTTTGTGTTTTTGGAACAAAAAGTTAAAAGCTCATAAAAAACTTATACTACTTTTGAGAATCAAATTAAAGTGTGTATTATACAATGTAAAGTAAAATAAATACGGCAGAGACGTTTCACTTCCCTCCCAAATTTCTTTATAGCAAACTATATATGCAATACAAACATTGAACGCGTATAACACAGCTGCCGCCATTTAAGTGTCATTCTTTCCTGGGTTTTGCAATAAAAGGGAGTTGTACGCTCGTAGTGCTTCTCTCGCACCGCTGAAAAGCAATTAAACGTCGTGTTTTCCATCGGCCGCGCGCAACCGAGAAAAATGTTTCAGTTTCGCCAGAGAGCCGGATGCGCAGCCGGCAATTGTTCCCGGCCCTCGGCCGTTAAGTTGCAGCTGAATTAAATAAGATTAAGCCGAGATTGAAAGTGACGGCAAAAAGATGAGCTGCGCTGGCCGCAACCGGGAGCGCGGCCGAATCTTGCCTCCGACGGGGCTGCACATTGTGCCGTCAAGCTGCTCCTTTTTGTTCTCCCCGTTTGCCGCCGCCGCTCCAGCAATTATCCGGCGCTAAATTGCGTTCGACAGAGAAAAATCCGCCGCCGCGCGCGCCGCCGGCAGGGGCGAGAAGGACGGCGCGGCCCGCGGAGCGAAAAATCTGGCGAGCCGTTCGAGCGATTCCCGCTCCTTGAATTTGTTCGGGTTTGTGGTTATTAAATGCAGGATATTATGGATAATGTGATTATGTTTAGCGTGCTGCCTGCTTTTTGTTAATTTTTATTGCTACCCTCCGCACAGGAATAAAGGTGGCGTTTTAGGGTTGTTACAGGGAAATGGTGTCGTTTACAAGACTACCCTTTATATTTAGTCTTTTGTATTTTGACCCACTACTGACGATTTTATTTAACACTCGCATGCAGATTTATTGCACGAATTAAACAAGCATAATATCCATAGCTATTGCATGTGTTCGGCACGTGCAGAATAGAACAGCACATGAAAAAATAAAGATAAAAACAATTTATCATACTTACAATTTTGGCCTAAGCTTAAAAATGGCTCTAGCTATCGCAATTCTAAATCTTGGTAAAGATCCAACGAATGTCATCTCATAGACCCAATAAGTCTGCTCCCTGTCGCCTCTAAGATCCTGGAAAAAATTGTCTTTCGAAGAATCAAAAACGATTCATTTATCAATAACTGGATCTCCTATCACCAATTTGGATTTCGTGAGGCACACTCAGCAATCCAAGAATGTTATTGCATGGTACGAATAATAAATGAGCCACTAGAAGAAAAGCAATATTTCGTAGCTGTTCTGCTAGATGCAAGTCAGGCCTTTGATAAAGTTTGGCACCCAGGCCTATTGACAAAAGTTAAAAAAAGTCTACCATGGAAATATTTTAACTTGATCAAACCTTATCTATCTAATAGACAGTCCCAAACTAAATATACCAGTGCGATATCCAGTTTATATCCTATAACTGCAGGTGTTCCGCAGGGTAGCGTTTTGGGCCCTCTTTTATACGCCCTTCATATGGCAGTTTTACCAACATACAGAAACGCACACATAGGTATGTTCGCAAATATAAAAACCTAGTGGAAACTGCTGGCTGTGTCCAAAACCACCTAAATTCTGCTCAAACGGTTAATGGACAAAAAAGTCAGCAAACAACATTTACCCTTCGAAAAGGACAATAAGCAGCTCTAAAAATTAGTAACAAAAATATACCTTAAATTAATTTTGATAATTAACTAACTTAAAAAAGACAAATCACCAAAAAAAAAAGAACGCGAACAAATCGACTTAAAAGTACGACCGCTTGATTCGAAACTAACACTGAAAAGTAAGTTGCTCATTTACAAGGCGATCATACAGCCCATTTGGACTTACGGCACTGACTTTTGGGGCTGTGCCAGTAAGTCCAACACGGCAGTCTACAAAGAAGTCAATCGAAAATCCTCTGAATGATAGTAGATGTTTCTTGGTTTATGCCAGATCACACTACTCATATCGACCTCAACGTTTTTTACGCTCAAAATGTCATTCGCAAGAGAAGCAGTAAACTCTATTAGAACTACTTAGAAGACTCAAGCGTTCCTGGCCCATACATCTCCAGTAAGTCCATAGGGTTACCAATTCAGAGTGCAGTCCTCATTATGCTATACGGTTATGATTGTATATTTTCTTTTCTGTGCATATAATCATATAAAGTCATAAAATTAGCTTAATGAATATATATTCTGATTAATGATCAAATTAATTTAAAAAAATACTTACTTATTATATCGTACTACTTTTCTGTACATTTGGAGCAACGTTCAATATGTTTCTTATATGTTTAAGAAATACTTGAACCGCTTCTCTGATTCTAGTCTGATTTTTTTATTACCTTTCAAAATAATGCTTTTCTCCGTCGCCAACTTTTCTTTAATACATTATTAACATATAACTAGTATTTCAGAGGATATCAAGAAAATTTCACGTCGCCCTTCAGAATTTAATTAGGTATTATCTTATTTTACAAGACCAGCTATCATTAGGGCTATTTGTATTTTTGACGTCGCAATTTGACATGGGCAACTAAATTGTACCGCTATCTCAATTTATTCAGCCAAGAGACCCGTCTTCTTCCTCTGCTTCAGCTCATTATTTCTGCTTTTGTGATATTTTGTATTATTTTATGTTTTTTTTTATTTAAATAGAAGTGAAATTCTGTCATTTTTTCTTAGTTTAACGTTAATCATAAACAGGTTTTTACTCTCTTAAGAACTGAAAAGTGTCTATCGTTTTTTAGTGTAATTACTGACTGCTATAATTGGAAACATTCTTAGAACTCTGGCAATATTAGGAAAATAAACTCTACGTCTTACGACTTTAGTAGTGCTAAAAGTCTTTGTGGTTCTAATTGAGTTTTTTTGGCATTATCTTTTTTGTCAATATTTTTATAGATTCTTAAAAAAGCTGCTAAATGCATACATTTCTGGGAAAATATATTATCTAAATTAGAACCATACTATTCTAATAACTGATTTGTTTTCTGTCGTGTTCTGTTATTTTTTATTTGAGCGATTTCCCATGGAAATCCAATATTCTTATGGGTTTTTGTGTAGATTCTTCTATTTTGTACTAAATTGAGCTTCGCAGAATCAATTTTCAGAAAACTTGTTATTTTCATCTTTGTTTGCACCAAAAGAAACTTTTGGCTTCTTCTTTTTTGTAATGTCTGTTTTGTGGATGTTAATTTCACATATAAATTTCGCTTTATTTTTTAGCCATTAAATTTCATTTTTGGCTCGAAGAATATAAAAACTTCTAAAGTACCATATAGATTAATGAACTTTGTCGTGTCTATACTTTGTCCTTAAAGTCTTTTACTTACTTATTGAGACTTTATACGAATATTGTTCCAGAAGCATAACATTAATGTCATTTTAAGGCTATTAAGTTTTTTTAATATTACATTTGATTCATACTGTATATCTTTAGTCTAATTGCTATTAAAAATAATGTGTGTCAAAACATCAAGAACCTCCTCATACGATTTGCATAGCTCTTGATTGGCATCAGCACGGGTACTCCATTGGGTTGTCGCCAATTTTTTTAAAGATAAAAACTAAAAAAGTTAAGGGATTTGTTGTTCTAAAGAAATTCAACAAATGCCTGATAACTAGGTGTAAAGTGGCCCGCTCAAAGGATGTAAGTGAGCAGAGGATTTACTTTTTTTATTCTATCCTGAAGACCCTTGTAATATATAGTCCTCTACAATTATTTAGATCAAGACCCACAAAATCTCCGGTCGACATTACAGCATTTGACCTCTCTTAATCTTTATCGCCATATAACAGCCAGTTGACCTGTATGCGGCACATCTAGCGCGAGTCTACAATTAGGAATATTACTTGGCATTTGTAATCTCGTGAAAATGTCTGCTTTAACTTGGTTCTCTGAATGCATAATAATTTGTCGACAGCTATACTTGATAAGTAGAAGGGAACACTTCTTCCTTTATTTTCAGATTTTGCTGCATTTTCAGTCGTAAAAGAATCGAAGTTTAAAATCAGTTTTACACAGATATAACTAAAGACGGAAGAAAGATAAAAGAAATTATGAGTATGTTAAAGGAAGCTAAAGTAATATTTGTGAAGAAAAAGTAAATACTAACATTCAGTAAAATCTTTTTGAACAAGAGAAAACTTGTTCAAACATTTGCAAGTATTGTCGCGTTATATAGGACTGAAGCTTAGGCAATTGCAAAGAGCAAACGGAGAAGCATATATTTGAGTTACGATACTGTAGAAACAGCAGGGTTGGTAGAATATCGAAATAATGAAATGTTAGAAAAAATAAAAGGAGAATGATGTATTTGTTTGTAACTAACGAACACATATGGATGTATGGATACATGGATGTACCATTAAGCTGTCAATTATCTTCAGACCACAGCCCAATAGCTACTATAAGTGCTTCTGTTATACACAACTATAAAACAAATTGGAATACCTATCGGCAGGTAATACAAAACACCATAAATATACCTGTAAAACTTCAGAAGATATACACAGACAAACTAATAATTTAATGAATATGCTTTAGAGCGCTACCAAACTAGTTACTCCAATTACTAAACCACAAAGAGCAACTAGTATCATACCATACGAAATAAAGAGACTAGTGGCTAAGAAAATGGGAGCTAGGTCAGCACGGCAAGGAACTTAAACATAGAATAGCAGAACGAAATATAACCAGCTAAAAATAAGTTAAAATGGAAACTGAATGAAATTATAAATAAATCTTTTGAAATGTATGTCTCTAATCCCACTAGGCAAGACAATTCTATTTGGAAACCCATAAAAATAAGCCAACACAATTGGATATTATTAACTATGCAAAGAAAAACTGACAATGTTGCACTGCAGTATTGCTGGATGTGAGCTAGACATTTGATAAAGTGTGGCACCCCGGCTTACTATATAAAATCGTCTTCGAAAAGGTCACTGTCTTTATATAACCCTAAATCAAACATTCATACAAGAGAAAGGAACAACTAAATATTATTATTATATAAAATTAGCAGATATCTAGATCATTAATATATTTGAACTATCTTTGTAATAACATCATAAGTTAAGAAAAACAAATTTATAAAATAAAAATTTTGTCTAAATCAATAGCTTTAGGAAATGTTCCAATAATGGTAGCTGCATTTCCACGTTGGATAGCTAAACTAATTCTTTGTCTTAGGTATGATTTCGATCTGGGCTCTCTAGTTAGTAGGTGAAGGTAGTTTCCAAGATTTGCGATAAAATCCGTTGCTTCATCACACCAAGGTCCCAAAGTCTCTACTGAATAAGGAATGAAGATGTATCCTTGGTCCATGAGCTCTTTGTATTTCCTCTTCTTGTTATTGGCAGCATTGTTTATGGCAATTACACTAGATTGTTTGATGTACGGCGTATCAGCAGTAGCATCCCAAATAAGGTTCATACCATAGGACCATGGGGTTAAAGTTAAACCGTTCACTCTTTTGCCATCATTACGGAAGAGTCCACATGGTTTCAGTTTAGATGAGATGTTAATGGATGATAAGGCTTGTTGAATAATCGTATTTAGTTCCTGGTGGCGAGAGTGACGACTACTACTTTTTTTAAATGGGAGACCATGAGTTTCTGACTTGTCTACTTTATCTCCACAGATGCAGTTGTGTGGCTCGCAAATGTTACATCCCAATCTGAGAGCAACTGATATTCTGAAAGTGCTGTCATTCAGGAAAGTTCCAAGTTTCGTGCATGGAATTGCATTCAGCCAGGCACCGGATTCTGGTTTAGTGGAGGCAAGATATCTCGCCTGATCTCTTTCAGAACTGAAATTGAAGGTTTGAATTATTCTGTTCATATTCAGAATATCCCAACTTTTTTGACATGAAGGAATGGGAGGTGTTTCATCTAATAAACTGTTCCAGATTCTGATGTAGCCTAAGTTGAGTTATTCTCGTAATAACATCATGGAATAAATTAGCTCTGATACAGAATTCACAGACGACAAAAAGGCTGGGATGTAGATATCAGATAATTTTCTAATTCCGATGCCTCCTTGGGATACGGGAAGTGAAGCAACTCTTGATGTCTGAGCGTCAAGCTTAATATTGATTATTTCTTCAAGAGATTTTGAGATGTTCTCATCAATTCCATTCAGTAGTGTAGTAGAGTTGTGGAGGGGGGTTGTCCTGAGCAAGAACGTTAGTCTGGGTATCCCGACTGAATGTTTCAGAAGAAAATATGCTGTGTGGGAGCTTAGGCTGAGAAGACGTGAGAGTAGGAGATTGATTTCTTCTTCTTTTTGAAAAACAAAATGGAATGGCTGAAGGGAGTAGTGGAGCACCAAATAGAGTCAGATTGTCAATAATAATTTGAAGTCCCGGTAGAAGTTTTTGAAAGTTAGAGATCACTTTACTATCAGGGTCAGATTAGAAGTATAGGTCACACTTCGATGGATTCACCTCCAAACCAATTTTATGGCATTCTTTGATAAGAAATTCAAGGTCATCTAAAGCAACTTCAGGTTTTCCACCATTCGTTCCATCGTCCAAGTAGTATGAATTGAGCTCAGAAGAAAAACTTCTAATTATTGATTGAATTGTTAAGCAGAATAGGAGGGGTTCACAAGGGTCACCTTGCTGTACACCAACGGACGATAAAATACGGTGCTTTCCAAAGAACAGAAAGCTTGGATCCTGGTAGCATTGTGTAAGGAACTTATATATTTCAGGAGCATGTTGTAGAGTTTTCGCCAACATTACATCTCGTTCCACCAAATTAAAAGCATTTCGTGTTGCGATTTAGTTCGATGAAGGATCTTGTGGAATGGATAATGGCTTAGCATCCACTTTGTGTTCCAAAACCAATTTGAATTGGACGTAATAATTTCCCAACTTTTTCTTTCACTTGTGAACAGGCCATTTTGATGGCTAATCTTCTTAGAGTGCAGCCAATTGCAATGCGACGGATTCCGCCAATTTTCTTGTTTAAAGCATAAAGGGAAGCTCCATATATTATTGGTACGATATTCTTATTGATTTTTCCAGCCAGCATCAAATTGACTAGATTTGTGATAGAAGATAGAAGTTCGGTTCCAGCGTTACCTATATTTTTGGACGTAAGATCTTTTAGATGTTGGGGTTGTAGTGCATCAATTCCACCTGCCGATCCATTAGGAAAACTTTTAATAGCCAATAAGATGTCATCTTCTTTAGTGGAACTATGCTTAGGAATAGGCTTAGGGTTTGGGAAGCTAAATTGGCGGGAAGGAGGACGGTTATTAAAAGTTGTTTTATCAATGGGAGCCAAGGTGTCAGGGGATGAAAGTGGCTGTATTGCAACTCTGATATCTCCGTCCGATATTTTAGAATTTATCCTTTTGGAGAGGCGTGTTTGTAATTTCTTCTTGGCTGGTTTGATGATCGAGGGCGTCGGGTCATTACAGTTCTGCTTCACCATATTCGAAAACTTGCCTTTCTCCTGTGTCAGGTAGACTTAACGAAGTGTAACAAAATAGAAGTAGATTCGACCAGGATTCCACATCGTTGAATGTAGTTACTCTGTCTAGTAGGTAGGTTAGTCGTCTAGATACAGTGACTTGTGCTGACTTTGGAATCCTTTTCAAAATTGGAATTGTAGATTTATACTTCCCTAGTTTAGGTTTAGAGGTTTTAGGTTTAGAGGTAGCAGATGAAGGTACAGGTATGGTTGAATCTGGTGAACTGGATATAGATACAGTAGGAGGTACGGTGGATTGGCTCCTTGTAATAACCATTTCCGACGTTGTTAAGATATCACTTTAAAATCAGTTCATCGAGATATAAATGGTCCTATCTGCTTCGGTTGAGAGGTCAAGCGCTCGTACTGGTGATAACTTGCAGTAATCTCTACACAGCACAACTACACTCTATAACGATTGGCATGGGAATCGCAAGTAGTTATACTGGCGTTGCAGGTATCTGTTAAGTTCCGCAACTTTCCAACCGCTAGTAAGCACTGTGTTTTATAAAGCCTGGTGTATAAGCTATAGGGTCTTTTGTTGTAATCACTTTCACCGATGAAACGGTTTGTAGGCGTACTCTTTACACGCATTCATACAGTTGTAAGGGTCTTTAGATTATAAAAATTTAATATTTTCTACGGAGCACAATTTACACTTGACAGTTGACGTTGTCAATAATTTGTAATTTTTAATTTAATGTAATTTTAATTTAATTTATTAATGGGGGAAAATTTAATTTAACAATTAAAAATAAATTGTTTATTTACAAAACTGTGATCAAGCCCATATGGACATACGAACTTTGAAGTTGTTCAAGCAAGTCCATCAGTCATTATCTAGCGATCTCAATCCAAAGCACTTCGAAACATGACAAACGGTCTTTGATATGTACCAAATCTCACCCTGCATATCGACCTTAAAACCAAATATGTTAGTAAAGTCAGAACCCAAAGGAGTAACAAACACCACAACTTGAAACCCCATCCTAATTCACTATTAGAGTCTTTACTACACCGCACGCCCTACGAAGGTCTGAACCGATCCTGGCCGTTAGATCCTTGATAAAGCTGAGGTAGCATTTACGCCACGTGCAATAAACTGAGTTTATCTTTTACATAGTAATCACATATCAAATTCTGGTTGCTAATAATATTTAAAAGAAAACATAATGAAATAAATAGAAGTAAATCCCCTAGAAATGGCGTACATGGAATTTTATGAATTTGTGAATTGACTAATAATTTTAATGTTTGAATTAATATGATAATAATTTTTCGATCTACTCGTTTTGCTATCGAAGAGTGGGTTTCATCTAAATGAAAGTACAAATTATTTAATTTTTTAAATAATCTCCTTTACGAAATATATTTATAAATTAATGAGCAAGGTAATGACTATTGCCAAGATTTATCCAACTAAATTATAGTCAACCCAGTTCCACGTATATAATATTGCAAAGTATCTTTCTTTTAGTATATAATTATTTCTTCTACTTTGCTTATGAACATGTCAACTAGAAATATGCAAAAATTGTGCAAAATATTATTGGTTTAACGCAGTGGTTCTTTAGAACATAAAATAAATGTATAAGGCAAAATACATGCACAACAAAAAAAGCATTTGAAATAACAAATAAAAAACGCAAGGTTGCAAAAAGCACGAAATAAGGGCTCCGCAGGGATCAGTTCAGAATCCTCATGTTTACTTTCAATTACTAGTATTTTGGTACGCAAAATATAAAATGTTTACCGTCTACTTACTATACATATTGTCAGATTTTTGGGGTCTTAGAGGAAACGTTATTTAAATTTTCTTTGTGTAGGTATTGCCAGTTAAATACGCATCTATTAGTTACAAAGCAATTAAAAATGATTAAAAGTACTAATAACCTTTCCTTATTTGTACATAAAACTACAGGTTTGAATTTAAAATATTTAAATGCCTAATGTACCTATTGGAGTACAATAATAACAATAATATCTGCCTTAATTCTTTATGGGAATCATTGGCGCCCTTTTCGGGCTCTTCAATCCTTTTTTATTAAGCTGGATTAGTGCTTATTATTACACATAATCATGTCAAATGTTCTGGTCTGATTTGGCTTTTCTATTATTTTCCTCCATTCCTGCCTGTTTGTGGCTTTTTCCCTCCATCCCTTCACGTTCATCTTCTTTAGGTCTTCTAGGATTTCGTTTTTCCATCTATTTTTGGGTTTCTCCTTTGGTCTTGACCATTCTATTTTCGTATGCTCTCGTTACATGTCCCAACCATCGTATCCTTTGTGCTTTAATTTCTCGTACTATGGCCTCACTTTTTAACTCGCTGTCTATTTCTTTGTTCATCCTCACTCTATATTCGTCTTCTCCTGTTTTCACTGGGACCAGAATTCTCCTTAAGATCTTTCTTTCATATATTCTTAGTTGTTCTTCATCCTTCTTTGTTACCTTCCTTGTTTCAGCTGCGTATATAACTGTGGGTTTTATTAATGTCTTGTAAATTCTTATTTTTGTATCTTTTGTAAGCTTACGATATTTTAACAATGGTTTGTATATGTTAAACATTTTGTGTCCCCTTTGGATTCTATCTTTTATGTCTTGTACTTTACTGTTTTTATTATTTATCTCAGTTCCTAAATATGTTAATTCTTGCACTTTCTTAAATCCATATTGTCCTATCCTGTATGGCGATTGATCTTCTATGTCTCCTCTTTTGCATCTCATATACCACGTCTTATCTTCGTTCATTGAGAGCCCTCTTTTTTTTTCGCTTCCTTATCTATTATCTCCAACGTCTCATTTAGTTTTGTTTTGCACCTTGATATAATAACTAAATCATCAGTGTATTTCCTTATTTCTTATTGTTCCTCTGTGTTCTGTTTTACTTATTATGTTTTCTATAACCACGTTGAATAGCACTGGCGATAGTGCGTCCCCTTGTCTTATGCCCTTGTTTATCTTTATGTACTCTGTTTCTTCCTCTCCCACTTTTATTGTCGCTTCTGAGTTTTCCATTGTCGTTTGCGTTAGTCGTATTAATTTTTGTGGTATTCGTAATTCTTGCATGTCTTTTATTATTTGTGGTCTTCTAATTTCGTCGAATGCTTTGCGGAAATCTATGAATAGCAGGTGCATTTCGATGCTATATTCATAAGCTTTTTCTATTATTTGGTTCATTGTGTGTATGGCGTCTACTGTGGATCTGCCTAGCCTAAACCCACACTGCTATTCCCCCAGTTCCCTTTCTGTGTACCTTCTTAATCTGTATTGAGAAAAGGGTCATAGGGCATGACCCTTTTCTCTAGCTTTTTCATGTGCTTCAACAGTTCCTTCTAGTATTGTTTTTGAGTAGTCATCCGTGATCCATACTTTTACATTCTTTAAGTTTCTCTTGTTTTTCATTGCCCCATTATTTTTCCTCAGAGATCCGAATTTTATCAATATGGGCCTGGATCCCTTTTTGTTTACCTCTTTCTTCCTAATCTTCTTATTTCTTCAATCTCCTGTTCCATATTAATCGTAATACCCATTTCCCTCATCAATATCTTAACCGTCTCGTATAGTATTAGGCTTGACTCATCTTTTTCCTCGGAAATTCCTTGCATTACTATTTTCCTTATTTTTATTTCTCTTTCTATATCTTCCATCTTCTTCTCCTGCATTTTAATCTTCGCTTCCAGTATCTTGTTTTGTTTCTTTAACTCATCACGTTCTTTCCTAGTTGCTTCGACCTCTGAGTATAATTTATCTATCTTCATTTCTATGCTCTCAATCCGTTCCGTCCTCGTGTCCATTCTAGTTAGTTTTGCTTGTATGTCTTCTAGTATTTTCTCCATATTTGTACTTACTGTCGTAGTTTGTTAGTTCTTGGTGTGTTTATTTAGAGTCTTATACTTGTGACTACACGGTAAGGGGCCTTCTCGGATCCGCTCCTCGGAGGACGCCGCCCACTTCTTGTCGCTACCAAATCGTTTAAGTCAATACCCAGTAGTATGTTATTATAACTCGTGTAAATAGATGGTTGTTAGAGTTGGTATTCGGTTGCAGCCTATTGTTTTACCAAAAGACGTTTACAAGAGACTGCTCAATTATAAACTGGTATAAACTTCGCCTCACGGTATAAGCATGATGTATTGCCTAGCCTCTCTTTGCCGTATAGGAGGTTCTTTGCTTATCACTTTTAGTGCATGCAACTTTCCATCTTATTGCTATCTATTCCTTAACCTCAATATTATTTATATTTATTTTACTCACGGTTTGTTACTATTTATTTCGCTACTTATTCTTTCTCGCCTTCTTCAGACTTTCCTCCAGCAAATCTCTACTTTCTTCCATTTTTACCTTATTTAATTTGTTCTTAAATTGTACTCTAAAACTGAGCAGAGCAACATGTGATAACACCAATCGTTCATTTTCAAATTTGTTCTGTGGAACATATCAAGACATTATTCGAAAATAACTATACATTTATAATTAATATGAGCCTAAAATTCATTAAAGTCCAGCTGATTTATATAAATTGTGTTAGACTAAAGGGAGGATTGTACCCTAAGTACTGAGTATGACAAACTTTTCAGATTATTTCACGGGACTGTAAATTTTATTACAATCGTAGCACAAACATTTTGTCAGATTTAACGTTAAAATCATTTACTCTCTTTGAGTTAATAAAAAAAAATATTTTTTTTTAGCAAATAAAATATTTGGGGTATGGCTAACAAGTATTGATTAAGAATACGTTAAAATAGAGGCTTCACTAGGTACTAATATTAATACTAGAAGGAACTGTCTATTTTTTTTAATTACCATTATTTCTAGCAAATTTACAATTCACTAGTTAATTACAGAGTAATGAGTAAATATTATGAATGATTTGTGACATGCATTGGGTACCATCCCTCACGGTTTTCCTTTTTTTCTTATTGGATTAGGTCTTCTGGAAACTGTCGTTTAAGTCTTCTGTGAACTAAGAGTTGAATGTATAATTTATAAGCTGGTTATTGTGTTCGGTAGCGCGAACTTTGGCTTTTTTCGTGCAGAAATTGATCACTTCATTTATGAAAGGTATTCCGAAATCATCAGGGAGCGTCAGTGTTAGACGATTTTATGTCGCAGGTCCATATAGTCAATTTGTTTTCTAATGTTAGTTTTGATTTTTTGTCTAATAACCAGTGCATTTTTGTCACTTTTCGGTTTAGTTGAGTCTTGTTTGCTTTAATATGAGCATTTTGATCTAAATGCAGGCCAAAATGTTTAACTGTAGTTTTTACCACGGTAGGGATGTTACTTATGTTTACTTGAGGGCAATTACTTCGTTCTGTGTGGATTTCTTAGCGTCCACTTAAATTTTTCATTATATTATTCAGTTTTTAATTTGTTTAAATGGTCTTATAGCTTTTTAGATGCTCTAGTTGGATCAGTATCAGGTGACAAGATGACCGTGTCCTCAGAGAACGTGGCAATCATAGTGCTCTCTGTGACAAAAATATCTGCATTGTAGTTGAATTAAAGAAATGGCCCAAGTACTCTACCTTGTGGTATACCAGCTTTTATTAGTTGGTAATCAGATAATGCATTATTGACTTTGACTTGAAAGTATCGTTTACTGAGGTAGGATTTCAATATTAGGTATATGAGACTAAAGAGATGTCTTTTTAATTTGTACAGTAATACGTTGATTTAAACTTTTTCAGACGCTTGTTGTATATCGAGAAATACTGCAGCACACATATTTTTCCTTCCAAACTTTCTTTGATTTTGTTTATAATTCGATGGAATTGCTGTATTGTTGAGCACTTGTGTGTGAATCTAATTTGATGTCCGAAGATTTTGTAATCTGTGGGTGTTAGTTGGTTTATTCGGTCGAAGAGAAGTCTTTCAAATATCTTTGCCATGAGTGGTAGTAGACTTATCGGGTAACAAGATGCAGGTTCGATGGGCGGTTTTCCTGGTCCTCCAACCATGTTATTTGTGCATATATTTTTTTTCAGAGCGAGGATTAGGAACTTCGTCCGGGTCTAGATGGTCGAGCAACCCGGACTGCTGGATACAGACTCGAAGAGTCTGCCTGCCAGCTAAAATCCATATATCTCGCTCTTTTCGCCCATGAGCCTCACCTGGGACCACATATGCATTTCTTCAGGTGGGGGGGGGGGGTATCTCGTTTTACTTACTAGTAATACGTGTTTCTCGTTACTTTGAACTTAACTGTATTATATATATTGTGTTACTTGCCATTTTCTTCTAGGTTTACTAGTTCACTGATTATCTTGGTACACATTTATGTGATCTCATTCCATAAATAGTCGTTCATAATCATTATACCGCATATAATATCGGCGGTGATTTTAGCGTTTATATTTTTCTCGGTGCTCGTTCTCAGGCTATTCCAGTGCTCACAAGTGAAAATAACATGTTCTGCGTCTTCCCTGGAGCCGCAGAATCTGCAGTTTTCTTCCGCCGTTCTGTAAAATCTTTTGAGATATGCCTTAAAAGCGCCATGACCAGTGAGCATTTCGGTTAAATGATATGTTAGCTGTCCATGTTTTCTTTTTTTCCACGGCCTCATGTTTGGTATTAATCTTTTGGTCCATTTGGCTGTTTCGCTATTTTCCCATCTTAGTTGCCAGTTGTTCATCATGATTTCTCCGTTTGTTTTTATGTCTTGCTCTTTGCCCCTATAGTTATATGCCCTTTGTTTGGTTATCAAGTCTATAGGAGGTACGGCTCTTATGACCTGCAGCGCCGCTGTGGACACGGTTCGATATGCACATCCTATGCGTATCAGAGCTGGTCTCTGTACTGATATGAGCATGTTTATGTTTTTTCGATATCGTAGGCCGTGTGACCACACCGGCACTGCGTATAAAAGTATCGACATTGCAACATTATTCAGGATCTTTCTGGTTGCCGTCCTCGGTCCCTTTGCCCTTGGCATCTGTCTCGGTAGCTTTTTTGTGGCTAATTGTCCTCGTGACCGCTTGGATGTGATTCGTCCACGCTATATTTCGGTCCATAATCACCCCAAGAGACTTGAACTCTTGTTTGATTTTGATCGTATCCTCTATAATTTGTATTTCTTGGATATTTACCACTTTCCTGTCAGTTAGAAACATGGCCTCTGTTTTCTGTACGGCTAACTCTAGCTCACGGTCACTCATCCAGTTAAATACTTTTTTAAAGCGACGTCTTTTTTGTTTAATATTTCGACCTCATCTTTACCCGTGATGAGGACTATTAAATCGTCCGCGTATGGAATTGATTTGCATCCAGAGGGTAACGTCACTCTTAGTACATCATCATACAACATATTTCACAATAACGGGCCGAGGACGGAACCCTGCGGTACACCGCATGTTATTATGTACTTGTTATTTTTGTGCATTAGCTGGCTGTCCTTCCAATAGTCTCTGACTATATTTATAAGACACCTGGGGGTCTGCCTATCGTTCAGACTTCTTATTATTTGTGTCCAAGACGATGTATTAGAGGCATTTTTTACATCTAAGGTGACGATAAGACATAACTCTCTCTGCGGCCAGTTTCCTTTCTTTGAGCTTTTAGCATAATCCGCGACTAATTGCTTCGATCGTAGATCGTCCAGCGCAAAACCCAAATTGATTTTCCGACAGGTTTCTGCCAGCTTCTAATTCTCGGTTGAGTTTATTTTTAATGATTGACTCATAAAACTTAGCTGTTGTATTGAGAAGGCATATAGGCTTATATAGCATATCTACCGCCTTACCGGGTTTCGGAATTAGTAGCTATCTTCCATATTGCGGGAAATATGTTTGTTACCCACAATTCATTGAGTGTATTTCTAAAACTTTCCCGACTGACTTCGACCGCCAACTTTAAGATCTGGTATATCGTCAGGCCCTGGCGCTTTCTGGTTTTTTATCTTTTTTACCACAGCTTTGATCTCCTCAGTTGTCAATGGGCGTATCTCCTCTTTATGTTTTTCTGGTTCCCACTGAGTCAAGCGCTTTGTTGGAAAAATATTCTTGATTACTTTTGTAATCTCATCGTTATCGCACGGTGTTGTCGCACTTCTTCTTATTTGACCCATCACAATTTTATATCCGTTACCCCATACATTTTTGTCCACTTCCTCAATAACCTCGTTCCATTTTCGCTCTTTTTCTTCGTGTATGTTATCTTTGTAAGCCTTTCTATAATTACAATATTCTGTATACCGTTGGTCAGTTATATGGATAAACGCCTTTCTCTTTGCTCTTGTCCACTGACTTCTAGCTAGAATACATTTTCTTCTACATTCAGCTATCTCACTGTTCCACCAATACACTGGTTTTCTTTTTCCTATTCATGTACGTTTACTAAAAGTTTTATTGCAGCTTAGGGCTATGATTTTAATCAGATCTTCTGGGCTATTATGTACTGGAGCTTTTTCGAATGCAATTGTTAGGTGCTCTCGGAGAATTTGCAGCCTGGATGGATTAAAAACTCAGCCTGTTGAGTCTTCTTTGATTTCTATTAAATTATCGGTTATTATATATGCGATGGTTCTATGATCACTAAGTGTTTCTTCGTCTAGGACCCTCCAATCGTGTACCTTATGGGCTACATTTTCGCTGGCAAAGGTTACGTCGATAATACTGCTGAAATTTTTCCTAGCAAAGGTGGGTTCATCTCCGATATTCATAATTGCCAGATTATTCTGGGCCGCCCATTCCTCGAGGTGCTGTCCTCTTAGGTCCCTCAATTGTGAGCCCCATGTCTGGCTCTTAGCATTAAAATCACCCCCTATTATGCACACTATTATACTCCTGGATTTTTAGCTCTGATGTCCCTGATATTGTCGGTTAAGTCATCTAGGTAAGTAGAATAGGTGCCTATGCTACAATTTGGTGTTATGTAGCATGACACAATATAGACCTCGTCAACTTTTCCCCATACAGCTCCATTACTTTTACCAAGTTCGGTTATGCTTTTATTATTGCTGTATAAAGCAACATTCCCTTGTTTTCCCATGACCCATCCCTGTCTTTTGTTTGTATATTTTTGATTTGGTTCTGACACTATTAATATATCTGCATTTACTTTAGTAGAGAGCTGACTCATGGGCCGCCCTACTCCTATTGACATTTATTTGTATTATTTTGAACTTGTATAATGTTTGCGTTTTTGGGTCTGTCTTTTTTGTACATACTTTCACTGTTTGCTTCTTTACCTTTCCTCTCTCCCTCTGTGCTTTTCCTTATGGTTTTTTCCATTATTATTTTGGTTCTGGGTAATCTTGTTCTGCTACCTTTATTATCCCCATTCTCCTTTGTCTGGAGTAAGGCTTTTCTATACATCGAACAGTTTAGCGTGCCTGCAGAGTGTTCCTCCGCGTCGCATAGCGGACATGCAGGAAGATTTGGACATAATGAACTAATATGACCGTTCTGGCTGCATTTATAGCAGCAGTCCTTGACACGCGTTTCTCTTATGTTTGTAACTCCGCATCTTGTACACCTATTTACCTCAATTGGTTTCTGCAAGATACACACCACCATTCCAATCCTTATTATCTTGTCTTGTACAAGTCTTGGTGTTAACTCTTTTGGCACTCGCACACTGATAGTGGTTGTATCCCTTGCTGCCGGTCTAAGAGTATTTAAGGACCAGTTTCCATCGGATTTTGCTCCGATTCTTTGTGTTATTGCCTCCATTATCTCCTCCTCCGTTACTACCGCATCCATTCCTCTTATATAGATCGTATCATAGTTTCTTGTTAAATTCAGTCTCCTGACCATATGTTAACATCCTTTCTTATTACCTCTTCTAATTGTTTGAACTTGCTGGCTTGTTTGTTACACGTAAGTAACAAATTCCCTTTCTTGGTGCTGCGCATTGACCTAACAATGCCGCTAGCACCCTCACCTTTAATTTTTTCCTTAAGGCTGTGAAGAACTTCCCTATAATTTTTGCCTTGGCTGTCAACGATCATCGCATATGTACTTTTTGCTTTAGCCTCATTCTCTTTGACTTTGTCTGCATAAATGTAAATTTTTTGGTGCGCCTCATAAAACACACTCTGTAACATTTTGCGTAATCTGTTTGTCTGTATGTTATTTATGTTATGCGATGCTATGCTCGCAGACTGATCTACTTCCCTTTTCAGTTTTGCTAGTTTCTCCCACATATCCCTTTCAGTCCCATCATGACGTATCTTTACCACCTGCCTAATACTTCGGGAAGCAGAATCCCTGCTACCTCGACTATAGGTTGCCTGCTCTATCACCTCAAAATCCTCCGTAATATTTAACAGTTCGGGATATCTTTCTTTGTACGTTTTTTGTATGTTCTTGCTCATTTCTTTATCTGTTGGATCCACCATAACCACCTTGACCACTTCATCCTTAGTGTTCAGGAGATTATTATCTCCATGTTTTGATATAATTGTTCGTCCCCTCTTAAATCCGCTATTTTCGCCTAGGATTCGTAATTTACTGCCTCTAGGGCGTCCAATTTCTTTTGCCTTTTTTCTATTTTATCCATTCTGTTTTAATCTTTTCACGCTCTTTCCTTATTTCTATTTTGCTATAGTCCCTGTCCGGTTTATACTGGATTTTTTCATTAGCTTCCCTTTTTTGCGGACTTGTCTGACTGTCCGCGTCATATCTCCGCGTTACTACCTCCTCCCATTTATTCGTGTCCAGCCATTATTCCCTGTATCTTTGTTTAAGGTATCACAATTTTTTCCCAATTTACAGATTGATTATTTTATTCCTTTTTGCATATTTGGGTTTTCTTTCAGCTTTTCTGCCAATTTATTAGACGTGTTTACTATTGTCTCCAGGGCCTCGATCAGCACTATAGCAATTGAGTTCTCAATTCGATACGTTATTTTTTCGGTTTCGTTTTCACAGATGTATGCGTCTCCCACTTTTCGCTTTTTGGGTACAGTGAGCGCGTTGCACGTCCCGTGCTTACGTTGCATGTTCAATCTGCTATAATTTCCCGGTACAGTTCGCCTTTCTCCCATATCTACAAAAACCACATCCATCACACCAATATTAGATTTGAGTTTAATTAGTTCATCCACAATAATTCCTACGAGAAGGGTCGAAATAACGGTCATCCCCAGGGTGACGCCCATCCCTGGGGAAAGCATTTATACTGTGGGGTGCGCCAGGTGCCTCACAAGGTTTAGAGGTGCTCTCCTCCTTTTTTATAGAGGTGTTGTCCTCGTAGGCTGGCCGATTAAGGCAAGCCTCCCGGTCGCAGGTCTCCACGCAGCGTACCACTGGTACGCCCTCCAGTAGTTGTTGGAGCTTGGGCTGCGGTTAAGGTTTTTGCATAAATGCCTCGATGAAGGGTGAGCTGGCCTCGACCTTACTGGCATGGGTGACCCTACTGGGAGACCGAAGTCTCCCGCCAGCATCACTCTCAGGGTCATTGAGGGTACTGAGCCCCCCCACCAACGTCAAGGCCTCAAAGCTCCTTGGGGGGGGGGGTTGCATATTTTCAGTGAATCGAAAAGTAACACAGGCGTAGGATGCTATTGTACATTGTTGTTAATAGCACAAGTGCCTTTCTTGGTAAATGTTTCAGCACCTCTTCAACTATAAGATTATACCCATACACCTTATACGAATTGGTCTTGTTGATTTGTTGGCGAACTTTACCTGGTGAAATGGGCAGAATAGGTAAGGATAACTGGCAGGCAGCTTTGACATAATTTTCAAATTCGTCATCTTGACAGCCGTTATCTGAAACTGGGGTAATAACTGCTAATGGATGCTCTGCAAATATATTGGCCTTGTCGTCGTTTGTTTGAGCCCAGTTACGCTCAAGTTTCCTTATAGGTGGGATATGTATTATTGGCCTTTTGAATTTTTTCATTCCTTTCAATAACTAATAATCTTTAGTTGGTCGTGTAGTGATTTAAGGTATTATTGTACACCTGGCTTAGTATTGAACTGAGTTGGTGCATTATCCTGTTGAGATAGGTTTTATTGTGTGGGTTCCTTGTCCTTTGCGATTTCCTACGTGCTCTTCTATTTCGGATGATTAATTGGGCTTGTTTCCTGTGGGTATGGCTTTCCATACTGCGGTCTGGATTATGTCCGTTAGATGTTGTACTACTTTGTCAATTATATAAATTATTTTTTGAATTCGTGGTAACTTTTCCATTGTAGTAAATTTGTTATTGGATGGAAAAGGTAGGTTAGTATAAAATGCATTTACCTGAAAAAACTACATCGAGAATAAACCGAATTGTAGCAAACTTTATTAACACCTGACAATATAAAACTTCCGGTTTGTTAGGAACTCTACATCGAATTGTTCCTAATGCAATTTATTTTATAATTAACCCAGCTACACTTCAATTTCACGTGAGTTTCAGTAAAATTAGACATTTTGTAGGTTACCAGTCATAATTGCGTAAATAAATTTAAAGTTGCATTCGATTACGTGTTAGTCAGTTGAAACTTGTAATAATTATTTTATTAAGGGGATTTTCTACAGAAATGTAATGTCAGAAACACTTATTCGCCCTAATAATAAAAAAATGTTTAAACTTAAGTCTCGTTCTAAATTTAAATGCTGCTTTATATATTAATTGTGGTAAGTAATTAAACTTAAAAGAAGTTTATGTTTGTAATATAAAATTACCAATTAACAAGTATAAAACTAAAAGAAAAGATCTTACAATCTTTGTTTATAGAACTATTCTAAATAATAAGCCAGATAAAATTTTGTCAGACAACTTATCTAACAAATGAGTTGGATAAAACTATAAATAAAAATATGCAGACCTAGCTCAAGAAGTAAAATCTTTTTGGAAAAATCCCCATAATCCCTGTTGTGCTATCTGAGTCTGGGATAATACCAAGAGATTTATTCCTACAATTAGAAAAGTTAGGATTGCAATAAAACATCTGCACCACAATGCAAAGAGCTTTAATACTGGAAACATGTCACATAGTGCAAAAACTTTTAAATCTTCTACAAATGAAAAAGAAAAGGAATACAACTTTGATGAAATATTCGTTTGTCCTTTACCACCGGCTTGAAATCTGAGAAAAAGTTACGATAATAGTAATGATAATAATGGTAAGACTTCTACGTCGCACGCGTGAGGGCAAACCCTGCCAACTGACAAGTTTAAGATTCTTATATATTCTTATTATTACCCCCTGTTCAAAGTGAACAATTATTTTCACTGATAGAGTAGGCCACCCTCCAAGCATTCGGGTCCGCCCGCACCGCAGCCACGTCTTTCAACCGCGCAGTCACACTTGCGGTCTTGTGTATCTTATATTATTTTTATTAAATATATAGAAAGTGTATATTTCTTTTATTTATAATCCTAATTCTTCATATTTTGCTACTTTGTTACTTGAACTTTTCTTTTAATTTTTTTGCTTTCTTTTACACATTATATTAGTAATTCAAGTTTGTTTGAAACTAGCCCAATATTGTGTCTTTGCTTTTTAGTTTTGTAATTAAAATCAGTGTCTGTTTTTCTTCAAATATAATTATTTCTTTTAAGAGAGTTTTCCAATTTATATTTACATTTTTTTGCAACTGTAGGACTACAGCAATTTTATTTTTAATACAACAGTTGCTTAGCTTATTAGCAAGAGTTTTTGCGCTTAGAAGTTTGTTTTCCTTAATCGATTTGCTCACTTATATCTCTGCTTTATTATTCAAGTGAATACGCGTCTTTGCAAAAGCAAAGCTTTACATTGAGAATGCCAGGTTTGTTTTTAGTTTGTAATTAATTTGTAGAGCTTAAATTACGCGACAAAATTAAACTTAGTCTAAGCCCACAACTTAGCTGGGGCTGCCTCACTGCAATATTCAATTACTGCTAGGCTAATGAGATGATAAATCTAAATATAAATCGGTTAATCGCGTATTCTTGTAAAATAAATACAAAAAGTACCATAAAGGTCAGGATAGTTGATGAGGTAGTTGCAAATTTGATTATTAATACCATTGTAGTTCACCCCACCTCTGTCGCTTGAGCAGTTGCGAGAAGTTACAGAGCGAGGGTCGCTAATACGTCTCAATTTCCTGTTTTCACCATACGAGAGTTCTTGGATAATTAAGTTAAACAGCGGTACGTAATTTAAATTAGTAGGCCACGTAGTAGGGCATAATAAAGATGGGTCGCTTCAACATACGCGCAAGTGTGCCGGGTTCGGTATGATTTTCATTATGATGTATAAACCGTATAATTTTAAGTTTACAGGCTGCCTAATTTTATTACAACAAATTACATCATTATCTGAACAAACGCATTATTTAATAGCAACATTTTATAAATAAGACTTTTCTGTAGGTATTTATTACAAACACAAAACGAATCTACTTGCACATATTAGAATGCTGAAAATCCGCATAACCATTCAGTGATAATTTTCAGGTTTCAAAGATAAAACGATTATGTTGTAAAGAAAATCTTTTCTGAAATAATAACTGATAAAATGGGAAACGATATTTAGGAAGTGGAAACACGAAGTACACCCTTTGTTGTGGCTAGAACTGTAAAGACACCATTAAGCTGGCCAACTCTGTCGGAAACTGTGGTTCTATTTTGAGAAAGGCCGAGTCAGCAAACAAATAAAACTGGGGTCTTGCTGAGGTTACCCGGAAATAATATATCTAATGACTGGTCGTAGAAGAATTTAAGTAAAGATTAACTGCAGTTACTAAACAAAATCCTCCATATAAACAATGATGAATAGAAGTAAAAGCATGTCTAGCAAAAACAACAATCGGCGAAATGGAACAGCATTCAATCATACAAAATACCTGGGTAAAGTAAGGCTTTCAAAGAACAACAATAAAAAAATTTAAAAAAGTCACAGACATTTTCATATATATTTTTTTATTTGAATATATTTTACCCAAATTCAAAATAGAAAATTGTAAAAGATCTTCGTAATTAACAAACTGTAGAAATTTATTTAACTGTTGACATTTTAACTTTGTAATTTTTAATAATCGGGAATAGCAAACATGCGCGCACGAGACCTCCAAGGTCATAAAATTCCACTGCTCATGAATATGAACATGTTAACTAACAATGGCAAAGGTTTCAGTTAATAAAGGAGACCTGTACAAGAAGTGGGAAGCAGAAGATGCCGATTTTCAAACAAATGGAGGTAGAATCACTTCCAGAGTGTGTATTAACCTTAAAAGTGATCTATTTATATACAGGGTGGAGCAGAGGAAACGTATGTTTTTCACAATTGGATAACTGAAACTTGGTTTTATTAAAAAAATAAAAAATTGCGTTCAGTAATAGTACTTTTATTGCATTTTTGAAATCTATATATACATATTATCTACATACGTTAATTAGGTTTGAGAAATAATGTCTTGGAGATGACGTCCTTCTTGCCGAACGTAAAGTTGGATTCTCTCTTGAAAGTTACGTACGGTTCTCTTCAACATGTTGTTCGCTATTGTTTCAATTTCGTAACGAATGGAAACTTGAGCGAGTGGCCAAGAAACACCAAATCGGGAAATGACATGTTCTGGGAACATTTGTCGAACCACTTGCATGGATGCTCTCGCCGTGTGAGCTGTGGCACCGTCCTGTTAGAACCACATTTCCCTCATGTTCACTCGACGGTTTTCAAGTTCTGGACGAAGAAAGTTGTTTAACATTTCGACGTAGCCTGTTGATGTCACAGTAACTGCAGTTCCTCCCTCTTCAAAAAAGTAAGGTCCAACAATCCCTATCTTGGAGATGCCGTATCACAATGCTACCTTTGAGCTATGGAGAGGTTTTTAGTGTAGTTCATGTGGGTTTTCCGACGCCAAATACCAACAGTTCTGTACATTAAAGTAATCGTCTAGATGAAAGTGGGCTTCATCGCAAATGAATACTGTGACATCTGCATCTTTCGGAAGAATACCGTCCATTATGCGACAAAATCGCCTGCGCTTCACAAAATCTCTTTGACTTAGCTGTTGGACAATTATTATTTTATACGGGTGCAATTTACGATCATCATGTAAGATGCGATAAAGCGAACGACGTGACATACCCAGCGATATAGCCTGTCGCCTAGCGGATCGTTTCGGACTAGCAAGAACTGCCGTTCTCACTCTGTCTACATTTCCGGATTTTGAACTGAACGGGGAAGACCACGTTGTTTCTTTTTCATCACAGACCCAGTATTTCTAAACGCTGCAACCCATCGGAGTATAGTGTTCCGATCTGGGACTCGACGTCCGACATTAAAATTTTCCACGGAAAAGACGTTGAACCGTGACCACAGAATCATTGTTTCTAAAGAACTGCTCGGCAGCGAACACACGATGCTTTATGCTCCAACGCTCCATAGTGACTGAAACTGCATTGTCTGAGCAGTCTGCCAACGGTCGCTCAAGGTCAAAGGTTCAAAAAACATGCGTTCTTTCTGTTCCACTCTTTACTATTTAAAGTATTAATAAGTTCAAAAGAAAATATGCACTACTCTAGCATAAGTACTCGACCACGCATCTACACCTTACACAAAGTTCTTCAAAGAAGCAGAACTTGTTGACCGACTTAGAAGTTTGGAAACAACCGGAAACTAGTCGCAGCTTTATTGGTAGAAGAAATTCCTCTAAATAAGTTGGAGGAACACCTGCTTTTTGACTTATTAGAAAAGTACATACTGTAATCGAAAAGTATCCAGTGTAAGGGCACTGCGGCAAGTTGTACCCCCAAATGAAGTGATACGTGAAATCGGAGACCCAGGATCTGGATTAGCGTTGGATTGCTGTTGGCCGCAATATTGCCAACGTAATCGTAAGAAAGCTTGACAAAAGTCCAGGCGTCAGCCACTTCATTCACTTGGCCTCGTTGAAGAAAATGAACGCCTCCACCATTGTGCAAGCTGTTCAAAAGGCCTTGCGAATTTTGTGGCTAGGAGCGCCAAATACATCCAAGAGTGTAGCGTATATGCTTAAGGCAGATCATATTCTACAATACCTTTATTTAAAGCTGCTACACACACCACCTGCCTAGCTTATGGACTTCACACAGTAACAGAGGCTGTAAGAGAGGTCTACCCGCACACGAATAAACTCATTTCTTCAAGGAAGAAACTTTTTTTAAAAGCCTAAAGCCGACATTTAGAAGAATTTTACCAAACACTCCTCTTCCTCCGGAGCCAGCAGTCACAAAATGGGGCACTTGGCTTTCTATTGCTCTCTACTACCAACAATGTTTCCAAGAATTTATTCAGGTACCAGAATAACTGAAACACAAAGATGAGTGTGTGATAAAAGCGAAAGAGGTATGAAAAAAACCTAAAAAACGCACTAAATGCGATAGCTTTAAATTATAGGTTCACCCCAGCAAGTATAAAAATATATATATAGATAATGACCCTATCACTGACCGGTTCGGTGTTAAAATTGACGAAAGGAGTAAAAAAATGTCGAAAAAGTGGGGGTCAAAAATTAGGGATAAAATAAGGGCCGTGTTGAAAAGGAATGGTGATTGGGGGGGGGGCACTAAAACAAATTACTGACACATTAGCAGAGAAGGAAGGAGACCGGGACTTCCTGTGGGACTCCGACTATGTGGTAGTAGCAATTTTTTTGGTAAAGCTTGTGTTCTAATATAGATGCAAGGAAATTAACTGAAAAGTGAAAAAATTATTTGAATTTTTACGATAATCAACTTCATAATCCTTGACTTTCTTGATTTTGACAAAAGAAAAACAAGAAAACCACAGATAACTGGAAACAATAAAAATGCTTTAGAAAGAGTCTGTCTTAAGAGCGATACAAGAAGATTAAATAAAGAGTTTTGTAATAGTGCTTCCATATCTCCATATTCAAAAAACAGTTTGGATCTGCAGATGATCAGGCGTTAGTTATAGCAGAAAACAACCAATATGTTAGATACATGGTTAAAAAAAAACAACTTGAAACTGGCGTCTCAAAAAACCGAAGCCATAATACTTAATGGCAAAACAAAGCGAGATGAGATCAAAGTTCAACTAAGAGGTAACATAATAAAACTTAGTAAAACAATAATATATAGTAATTAGATATAACTATAGATGAGTGCTCGTATGGGGTAGCTAGATCCTTTATAAGGCGCCTCCTCAGGTGACCCATCAGATATGATGGGTACCGGGGAAATAAAATATCCAGAGCGGACCAAAACTAGCAACGGCGTGGTAGGCATCCTGCAAAGTGTCTTCTAACACAGGAGGGATTGCGAAAAGCAGCGCAGTCAGCAGCACATACAGGTGAAAATTAGAGAAACTGGTACAACTGTATGAGGCACAACTACCGGCGTGAATCAAATTATGGCAAAGCGGCGGAAGTACTGCGATGAATAAGGACAAGGATAGTCACCTCTTTATATATTAACTATCCCAAGATTATCATAATGGCTGAAAACAACAAAGTTTTAGCCGCCAGTCCGGGCACCTCTTAAGTGAGGAGGCGGTGCTAAGAATCCCCCCTTCGGTCAAAAATCAAGGAAAAGAAAATAAAATAAATAGAACTAAGATAAGAATGGCAACGTGGATTGTAAGAAGTTTGTCTCAAAGCAGTAAATTAGCAAACGCGGTTTAAGAAATGCAGAAATTAAAATTGGATATATTAGGAATGAGTGAAATCCAATGTCCGAATGCCGGGCAACACAAAACAGACAACGGAGTATTCTACTATTCCGAAAGTCAAGATAGTAAACACCAATATGGAGTAGTATCACAAAAAGTAACCAATTCCTAGTAAACTTTTTGCCAGTGTCAAACAGATTATTGTTAATTCAATTAAACTCACCGATGGTTAAATTAAATATAATTCAAGCATACGCTCCTACTGCAGCAAAAGATGATGACGAAGTAGCAGAATTAAATATTGCACTGCAATTAACAAAAAGCAGAGAAGTCACCATTGTTATGGGTGACTTCAATGCAATAATAGGAGAATGCCAACCCTTTGTGGGATCACACGGATTAGGCAAAAGAAACCCCCGGGGAGGTTGTTTGCTCCAGTTTTGTACAGAACATGAATTTGTTGTGACTAACACAGTCTTCAAACAACATTTTATAAGCTTGTATACCTAGATATCACCACAAGACAAGCCAAGCAAAATTGTACGAAACAAAATAGAGTTTATACTCATTAAGTAAAAATATAGGAATAGAGTTACTCGAGTTAAAACATACCCAGGGGTAAACATAGCCTCGGACTACAACCCTGTGTTAATTGATATATTTTTTGACCGTTACGTTACAACCGGAGCCTATGATTAGCAAGATAGCAAAATCGGAAGGCAAATGGAAGCAAATGCAGGTTATGATCTGCCCTCCCAAGGAGCTGTGAGATCTTGACGTTGGTGGGAGGCATAGTACCTCCAATGACCCCGAGAGCGACGCTGGTGGGGGACTATAGTCCCCAGTGGAGTCACCCACGCCAGTAAGGTCGAGGGAGAGAGGGGAAGCTAAGGACAGCTCACCCTCCAGGAGCCACTTTGTGCAACGGGAACTGGCACATCCGGTGGGTAACCAGCTACGGACTGCTAAACGCCAGGAGCCTGATTAATACCGTAACCGCAACCCGTGTTCCAACAACCACTGGAGGGCGTACCAGTGGTACGCTGCACGGGGACTTGCGACCGCGAGGCTTGCCTTAATCGGCCGACCTGCGAGGACAACACCTCTATAAAAAGGAGGAGAACACCTCTAAAACCTGAGGGCCATCGGGCGCACCCCTCAGTATAAATGCCTTCCCCCAGGAAAGGGCGTCACTCTGGGGGCGACCACACTTTCGACGCATCTCGTGGGAACAACATGGAAGAGCCTAAACACAAAATAAACAGAAACGCAAAAATAGAAACAGAGCACGATGATATCTTGACCGAAGTAAGAGATGCAGCAGATAAAGCGATGAAAACTATCTCAGAGCTGATGGTGTTAATTGTAAAGAACGTAAACACTAAAACCGAAATGAAAAGCACAGTAAGAGACCTAAATCGAAAAATGACTCGTCTAAATAGATGCATCGTAGAACACGAGGTGGAATACAGAGAAAACGAGAGCAGATACATGACAAAAGAAACAAGGACAATTGCAATACAAGCAAAAGAAAAGCAAATAATGGGGGAAATGGACGAAAGAAGGGAAACACACAAACATAACATAAGGAAATGTCTGGAAGAACAGCAAGGATATGAGAGACTGAGAACGATGATGGACGAAAGATGGAGTGACGAAATCTTCGAAAGGACCTTTTATAGGACTGGAGACATAAACACTATCAGCCTAGAAGAGGACGTAATTTTAATCACAGATAAAAGTAAGGCAGGAGAATTGCAGAAAACAAAAAAATCACCGCTAAATACCCGGAAATAAGCGAGGTATTGGAAGAAAGCGAAGGAAATTGTTCTTGAGCACTACCAAAACCATAAACAAAAAAGGGAAACAAATAAAAAATCGAGTATCCTATATGCGATCTCATATGAGGTAAGCAAAGATGGAATAAATGATATGGAGAAACTTTTCAAACAAATACAGAATTAAAGGCAATAATAGAAAACGTGGAAGTTTTTCATAGCCACAATGAGATAACAATTGTCACTACAGAGGGAATACAACCAGAATACATAAGAATGATAGCGGAATATGTGTTCTGTAACACCAAACTAAAGGTCAACATAACAACGAAGAGAACCCAGATACTCAAGACTAAAGACTATATGGCGAAAAAACAAAAAGTAGAAAAACTCGTCATAAATCGAGGGAAAGAGCATACGCGGAATTATTAAAGAATATGAAGGACAATATCGACGCAGAAGGCTTAGGGATTAAAGTTAACAAAATCAAGAAAACAGGAGAGGGTTATATATTCGTAGAAATAGGAGACAGAATAAAGCAAACGCCTTTAGAGACGAAATAATAACAAAATTGGGCTTAAACGTTAAGACAGAAAACGCGGACAAAACGATCTATATATATATATATATGACATATTTGCGGCCATAAAGCAGTAGGAGCGACAAGGGGAGGTAACGGTCAAAATCATAAAAGAAAACCGGACTGGCAACCAAACGGCGATAGTGGTAACGCGTAAAATACACGCAACCAATCTAATAAAGAAAGAAAAAATTAAGTTAGGAGGGACATATTGAAAAATTAAAGAGAAAGTGGTACCAACCAGGTGCTACAGATGCCTGGAATACGGACTAAAGACAAGGGATTCAAAGACTGTTTAAACTGTGGGGAGACAGGGCACAGGGTCAAACAGCCTGCAAAGAAAAGGAACATAGAGCGGACAGTACGAAATGTCCAAGATATAGACAGATAATCAGGGAAGAAGCTAGCCGCCGAAGACCAAGAAGAGGAAGCAAACCCCGAAAAATGGAAGAGAACAACAACAAGGATATGAGAGTAATACAGATTAATGTAGGAAGGGGAAGGGCAGCCCATAATGTGGCACATGGCGGAAAGATGGAAGCAGACAGTGTGCATGCAAGAGCCAAATAAGGCAAAAGCGAAAAATCAGGGGCTAAACATGTGGCCATATATTGCCGAAAGAAAAACGCGGGCATAACCGGCACACGAGCGGTAACGGATATATTAAAATACTTTTTAAGGAGTGGACGATCTGTAACTGTTATATATCACCAAATACGACTATGCAAAGCTTTACTGAAGACATCGATAGAATAATGCACGACGCGAGGCGGTAAAAAGGAGAAATACTGATTCTCGGAGATTTAAATGCAAAATCACCATACATAGTAGAATCGCTCGCATCAACCAAGATGGAAGTAATAAACAGAGACAACCAACCAACCTTTGTGAGGGGAACAACGGAGTCGCACAGTGATATAACCTACGCCACCGCGAAACTGACAAGAAAGATAAAAAATTGGAAGGTATCGGAGGAGGAGTCTCTGAGCCTACACAAATATATCACCTTTGACATTGACACAAATCCGACAGGAGCGGGAAAAAGGAGCACAGAGACAAGAATAAAAAGCTAAATAAAAACTTTTTTAAAGAAACACTCCACCTAATGAAGCAGGGACGGGAATTAAACAGCAAAAACATCATTGAGATCATCAAGACAGCGCAACAGTTCGCTATACAGACAGGAGAAGACGAGAAAAGAGGACAGTAACCATACTGGTGGAACGGAGAGATCGCAAATCAAAGAAGCAGGTGCAACCGAATCAAAAGGGAGCTAACAAGGGAAAAAAAACGAGCCACAAACCTAGATGCAGTAGAAAACATCAAAGAAAAATATAAAGAAGAGAGGAGGAAGTATAGGAAAGCGATAGAAAAATCTAAAGGCGAACACTGGCGCGAACTGTGCAGAAAACTGGAAGAAGACATATGGGGGCAAGGTTACCAAATTGCAACCAGATACACCTGGAGGCAAGCGAAAAAATCAGAATAACAAACGAGCTTTTTCCCCAAAGACAAGACAATTGGAAGAAAAGAGAGAGAACGGAGGTAGACAAACCCTTCACGATGGAGGAATTACTAATAGCAGGCGAGAGACTCAGGGAAGGAAATGCTCTAGGACCGGACGGAATAACTCCTGAAACAATAAAGCAAGCAATAAAGGTCATACCTCAAGAAATTCTGAAAAACAAAGCTTCCCCGACAACTGGAAGAAGGTAACGTAGCGTTAATACCAAAAAAGACAGCGAACAATGCGGCGCAAACGTACAGAGCAATCTGCCTACTGGAACCATAGGTAAACTGCACGAACACTTGATCAAGAAAAGACTAGAGGAAGAACTAGACAAGAAAAACGGGCTATTCGAAAGACAGTTTGGTTTCAGGAAAAAAACGGTCCACGGTCGACACTATTAAAACAGTAGTAGAAACAGCTAAGGAACGCACAGCAAAATGGATAGTAATGGTGATGATCGATGTATAAAACGCCTTTAATACGCCTGCATGAAGTTACATAATCAGGAGATTAAACAAACTAAACGAGAAGTAACAATAGCAAAAAAGAGAATAAACGTGACGCAGGGTGTACCACAGGCCCAACACTATGAAATGTTTTATACGACGAGGTCTTAAAGCTAACACTTCTAACAGGATGTAGCACAGTGGCGTACGCAGACGATTTAGTCCTGATGGCTAATGCGCAAGAAAAGGACGCACTCGTAGACAACACAACAACGCACTGTATATCATAGAAAGTGGATGAAAGGTAACGGTCTTAAAATAGCGCCAAATAAGACCGAAGCGATTATTTTGAAAGGCCAGGGAAAGCAGGAAAATATCTAGGAGTATGGATTGACGATAAGCTAATATTCGAGAGCATGTAAGAAAGACCACCAACAAAGCGGAAAAAACAGTGAGGCCACTGACAAAATAAATGCCAAATATTGGGGGTATAAGCAGCCACAAACGCAAAATACTACACGGTGTGGTGCAGTCCATACTAACATATGGGGCGCCAATATGGTACGGCGTACTAGAAATAGACAAATACCGAAAAATGCTAATAAGAGTGCAAAGACAGATGACTATAAGGGTAGCAAGCGCATTAGGACGGCTTGAAAATAAATTAAAGAACGAGGATATATCATAACAGAAGGGGAGAGGAAGACGTACGAAAGGAGGAAAGAAAGATCACCATCGTAAAATGGCAAGAAAAATGGAACGAGATAGAAACGGTAGCCAAGCGGACAAGAAGACTACTGTCGTCAGTGGAGCTGTGGATAAAGTGTAATGCACAGAAAGTCTGAATATTTCCTGACACAATTTTTAACGGACCACGTATCCTTCAGGACGTACACGTACCGAATAGGAAAGGCAGAAAACGAAAATGGTATATACTGCAAAGAAAGAGACGACCCAGAACACACGGTATTCCAATGTAACAGATGGCATCGGGAACGAACGAGTCTGGAACTAAAAACCGGAAAACAGATAAACATAGAGAATGTAATAGATTCCATGCTGGAAAGCGCGGAAAACTGGAATTCACATACATGGATGCATCAAGCAAATAATGAAGAAAAAAGAGGAAGAAGAAAGAGCAAACGAAGGAAGGTAAACAAGAAATGCCAGTTCCACCTAAAGAATGTCCAAGTGCCAGGGTGGAACATGCGTGGCGAAAAAAGGGGAGTTTTAGTCGGTAAGAATCCAGGCACACCACCCGCACGGGCGTGGTGGTGTCTTATGAGGATTTCTCCTCTATAAAAACAAAAAAGTTATGATCCGCAACATTAAGAATGTAAAAGGAAGAGAAGAGAGAGAATGGCAAAAAAGAGAAACTAGTAAAAGCATAGCAAGCAGGAAAAAAGCGGGGCGCATCCAACGAATACCGAAAGGTGATACCAGGAGCGTTCGTGGACAAAGTTTTAGTGGGTAAGCAGTGCTCTACACAACCCGATTTATGTTTATTTGGGTTAGGGTCAGCTGTTTGGGTGAGAAATTCTGTTATGTTGGAGTAGGGATTTATAGGTTTGACTGTGGAGTTGCTGTATTTTTTAATATGGAGACAGCCTCTATAGTTAACGGTATGTTCAGCTCCGCAGCTCATACATTTCTAAGATCCAAAATGATTTGTTTTTGTATATTGAAAGTAACTTTCTTGTAACCACCTAGCGAGGTGGTAAGTGACAATAGTTTTTCGTACAGCCTATTAGTTGACAGCTGATGGATTGTGGTGTTTCGTTACTTTCGTTTCTTTGTGGTTCCACCGTTACCACATAATAATGTAATCTATTCAGATTGAATATATTGTTAGCGTTTTCTGTTTTTTCTAATTCTATTGCATTGATTGACATGGTGTTTTTTTATGATTGAGTAATCGTGTAACCTTCGTTACAGGGTATTTTAGTTGTACTTTTTCAGTCATTGTTCCTTGTTCAATTTCTATAGGTGTAATAGTTTATTTCCTTATTGTCGTATTATTTTGATAGTTTTCTAAAATCGTCGATACTACTTAAGTAATAAAATAATCTTTAGTAATTCTTCGGCAAAATGGCAAAAGCGTGATGCAAAAGCAAACACCACAATGCGGCTGTGCTGTGAAGAATTTTTAATGACTCGGATCTTGTTATAAACAGCTCGGAACAAGAAGCTGTCAGAAAGCCGCCGTTTGGCGTAAACGGCAACATTCATTGTTTAAAGTTTTGACATCAGAAATTGCTCCCCCTGAAATGTAAATAAATCGCCGGAGGGCCGCAATCATCCTTCCGCGTCGACGAAGTTATGCCAACTCCTCTCTTATTAGGCGGCGTTTTGACGCAAGTTTCCGGCAGGATTTGTGTCGTGCAACCGAGCCGAATGCAATCAATACGCGGCTAATGCGCCGCGCCGCAGCCGGCCAAATTGGATCGCGGCCGAAATATTGAAAGCCGAGCAGCCTCTTCGCGCCTGAAACAATTCCGCAAAAATGACTGACAAACGAGCGGCGGCTCGGCACGTAACACGGCGCGCGAAAGCCGCAAGGTTATTGCCTAGGTAGGGCGAACACGTGAGAGCCGTCACCGCCGACAGCTGAAGCTAATTCCTCCGGAGCCAAGTTTCCACCCAGACCTGGGGCGGCGTCTGCTCGTTACCATTTCCTTCCCGAGCGCCTCGCGAGTCAAAACCTTCCGACAGATGATTCGCCTGACGCCTCCCCAGATTCGCCGAGGGTGGACTGAAATATTTTCCTGCTGCTCTCCTCCAGATACACACTCGGAAACGCATTCTTCAAACTGACGCTGAAAATTGCTTTTACAAGGCACGTAGCAGGGAGGGCGGTTTTGTCTGGGTATCATAATTTCTACGCGTTTAGGGTGAGTGTTTCTGATAGACAATTTGGGCGCACTTAAATTTGTCCGGTAGTCATTTTAATATCAGTTAGAATCTTTGTTACTGAAAGTTTATAATACACTTTAAAGATGTGTTGTAAATGAATCTTAAGTATTGCTATAAGGGGAGGTTGACATTAGTTAGTTGCATCAATCAATGTAATTCACCTAACTCACTAGACATCATCCTTTTAAATCGTCTGCTTGCTAGAACTGGACCGTAGAATACATAATTAACTGATAATTATAAAAATTTGGAGATCCGTATGAAGAGTTTCATTAGGCACATACCTGCTATCATTCCACCGTTTTGAATCAAAAGCTTTGGCCGACTTGCTGTAGGCTCAAAACTCAATTCTGTAAGTCGCAAAGGATGACTTTGTGTATTATTAATATATTTTCTAGAGATAATTTTGGGTTCTCACCAAATAACCAGGCCATTTATATCACTTTTACGTTTAGTTGAGTCTTATTGTTGTTAATGTGATCGCTGCAAGTAAGCTTTTGGTCTAGGTAAAGTTCGAGACGCTTTACTTCTATTATTTCTGGGATGAGTTCGTCGCTTTAGTTGACACTGGATGTCTTCATCGTCTTATGGTAAATAAAATTTGTGCCGATTTCTCATTCTTCTTCTTTAGTGGCACCACAGCCCCGATCGAACCCTAGCTTATTTCAGCGTTTGTCTCCATTCCCGTCTGTCTGCAGATATTCTTCTCCAGCTTTTAACATAAAATAGTTTGCGGGCGTCCTCAGCCACTTTATCCTACCATCGCTTTCTTGGTTCTCCCACTGGTCTCTTACCTTGCATTCTTGTGTTTAGTACTCTTTTTTGGCAGCTCTGTATTCTGCATTCTATTAAGGTGCCCCGCCAATTGTAATCTATGTAGACGTATAAAGTTTACTACTGATAATTCTTCACATATCTAGTAGATCTCGTGGTTATATCATATTCTCCAAAGTTCGTTTTTAATCTTAATACTTTCCTTAGGAAAATGTTTAAGTTGTTTGCTGAGTTGTTTGTCATTACACAGTTTTCACAGTCATATGTCAATATTGGCCTTATTATGGTTTTATATAGCCTCAGTTTTATATTGCATTGGATATCTTGTGGCTGGAGGATTTTAGCCAGTCCAAAATATGCCTTGTTAGCTGCAATTATCCTTCATTTTAATTCGTGGCTTCGGTTCCGTCTGCGGCCAGCTCTGCTCCTAGGCATGTAAACTGCGCCACTGTTTTAATATCGTCTTCCCATATAATGTTCTGGGCGCGAAGGTGTATTATAATTTTTACAACATATTATTTCTGCTAAGCGTAGCAGATAAAGATTTACAAAAGGACAAAAATGTATTAGAAGAAACTACCAAGAAAAAAATTGACGAGGATCTCAATATTGAAGTTGCTGGCGGCACCCCACAGTTGTATCCCATACGCCCAAACTGGTTTAATTATTGCCTTATATAGAGTACTTTATTTTTGATTGACAATTGAGACTTGCGGCCTAGGAGCCAGTACATTTTTTGGATTGTAATGCCTAGTTGCGTTCTTTTTGTCCAAATGTGTTTCCTCCATGTGAGTCTTCTGATGGATGCTTAAATATTTGACGGCTTCGGCTTAAGGTATCTGTTGACTATTTAACTGTACTGGTGGACAAGTGCCCCTTTTGGTGGTAAAAGTCATGTGGGTTGACTTTGTTTCATTTACTTCTAATCGCCATTTTTTGCATCACCTTTCCAGTTCCAACAGGTGGTTTTGAAGATACTGAGATGCTGTATTTGTGTCGAGGTGTGATGCCAATAGAACAGTATCGTCTGCGAAAGTAGCAACGGTCGTTGTTTGTAAGGATGGAAGATCTGACGTAAAAATTAGATATAATATTGGGCCCAGAACACTACCCTGGGGAACTCCTGCCTTGATAGAGTACAAAGATGTTTGAGATTTACCGTGTTTGACCAGAATTGTTCTGTTAGAGAGGTATGATTGTAGTAATTGATAGTAGTCTGGTGGAAATATATTTTTGAGTTTGTAAAGTAGTCCATTATGCCAGACTTTGTCAAAAGCTCGCTTGACAACGACGAATACTGCCGAGCAATAACGTTTGTACTCAAAATCTTTTAAAATTATGTCTGATAATCTATGCACTTGCTTGATTGTAGAGTATTGTCTTCTAAATCCGAATTGGTGATCTGGTATTACGTTGTTGTCTATAAGTATTGGTGTAAGTTTCACTAGTAGCAATTTTTCAAATTGACAAAATTGACAACAGGCTAATTGGTCTATAGGATGACACTTGTTCAATGGGTTTTCCAGGTTTGGGTATCAAGATAATTGTGGCTACCTTCCATTGTTCGGGGAAATACCGTAGTCTTAGAATTGGATTGAATAAGTAGGTAATTAATCTAAAACCCTTATCTGACAGTTCTTTGAGTATCTTGCCCTTAATGAGGTCGTACCCTGGTGTTATGGGAGTTTACGTTTTTAAGAATTGCTGTTTCAATTTCACTAATTTTAAACGGTTTGATAGGTGGTGTCATTTGGAATGGCTGGAAGGTATTAAAACTTCACCTCTTGGTATTTAGCTAGCAAAGGTTTAAACATTTAGATGTTCGCTGCTTCTAGCCCAAGTGTCATTCTTTAATCGAATGGGAGTAATATGCCGCTGTGGGCGTTTTAACCCCTTAGTGGCTTTCAAAATTGAATAGTCCGTAGCCTCAGTTGGTGTCCGATGTGATAGGTAATTCTGTACTGCTTTATTTTTAATGGAACTAAGAACATTCTTGAGATCACTTGTTGCTCCGTTAAGTGTCCGTTTGTCAGCTGGATGTCGCGTGGTTTGGTATTTCCTGCGCAATTTGCGCTTTTCTGCGATTTGTTGTTTTACTATAACAGGACTGTCTAGATTATCGTTATTTTTATGTTTATTCTTCGGTGTAGCGTGCCATGAAGCTTGTTGGACTATTTCAGTGAAGGTTTAAACTGCTTCCACAAGTTCCTGTTCTGTTTTTAGTGACACATCCAGGGTGAGAGATTCATTGACTAATTCTCGGAATAGTTCCCAGTTTGTGTGCTCGTTGTAAAGAGCAGGTGGGTTTGATTTGAGTAACACTTGTGAGCATACTGTTACTATAATTGGAGAGTGCTCGCCTGTAAGATCTAAACAAGATTCCGCTTTAATGTAATTAGGGTTAATTGCTTTTACGATGCAAAAATCAAGTAGATCAGGCATTTTTGTCAGGTCTGTAGGCCAGTTTGTTGGTTCACCCGTTGATATAGACTGTGACCTAGTGTTGTTTATTACTTCTAGAAGTTCTCTTCCTTTGGTCGTACTTAGCCTTGAACCCCAGTGCACATGCTTAGTGTTGTAGTCACCGCCGGAGATAAATCTGTTACCTGAGCTCATAGTGCTCTTGGTTGTTATTGTGCCTGGGTGGGCAATACGCCGCTGAAATAGTTAATGGACAATTCCAGTCTTCAATGGCAATCGATGTAGCTTGAAGATGTTCTACTTTGTATTTAGCAAGTTCGTAGTGCCTTATTGAGCTTTTGATAATAACAGCCGTACCTGCATGTGCTGTATCTTCTGGATGTTGAGTGGCATATATTATGTATTTAGGTATTTTTAAATGACCTCTCTCTGTATAATGTGATTCAAAAATCTGCATAATATCAATGCAGTGATTTGAGATGAATGATATCACTTCGTCTTTATGATTTGTCAAGCCATTGGCATTCCAAACAGATAGTTTAAGAACTTTCACATTGTTGTTTTTAGAGACGAGAGAGGTTAATAAGTTTAACATGGTTCCCATTTGTTCCATGAGCGTTTTTAGCGTCTTCTTCAATTCTTCCATTTCATTTGTTTCATTTACTGTCGATATTTGTTATTGTTGTAATATATTTTGTTGGTTAACAGCTCTAAATATTTGGGCTAAGTCTGATGAGTCGGGTGTGACTGTATGTAGTCAGGTTGTCTGTTCCTTAGTGGTGGAAACATTTTTCGTTGTAATTCCTTGTAAACCAGACAACCTTTATAATTTGCAGGATGGTTGTCTTTACAGTTGACGCATGCGACATCTTTACTTTTTTCTTTACGTTGACATTGTAATGTTGCGTGATCGCCTAAGTATTTTACGCATCTCAAACTTCTGTTGCAATAATTTTTAGTGCGGCCAAACCTTTGACATTTAGCACATTGTGGTATTTGGCGTTTTACAATTGGTGTTCCAAATTTAACTATGGAATGTGCTAGCTTGTCAATTTTGTAGATACCTTTGTTGTTATCTACTGGTTTTAATTCAATAAAAAATAGTGGTAGTCCTGTCATAGTTCCTCTTTCCCTAATATTAGCTATATTAATAACAGTATGCCCAAGCGTTTTAGGTTCTTCTTTCAATTCTTCTAGATTAGATGAAGGATATATGTTTCGAAGGACTACTCTAAAACTTTGTTCTTCTTTTCTTTTATAGTTATGAAATTCAGTTTTTCTTTCTGCTAAGGCATTGATTATAAGGAAATATTTGATAGAAGTTTTAGTCTGTATTTTGACTTTATCCTTGTTCAGTATTTTTAGATCATATTCGTCTTTGGCTATACTTTATAATAGTTTTATAAGTGGTTCAATGCACTTTACACCAGATAAGAATATTGGCGGTGGTTTGGAGGTGTTGTTATCCGGATTATCTTTATGATTTGCATCTGCGTCTTCGGTATCTAATGGTTTGAAGCGATTTGTTGGATTCAACCAGTAGTTTGCCCTTTTAGGTTGTTTAGATTAGGATTTATCGTTAATGTCTTTACGTTCTTGTTTTTTATTTTCTACTAGTTTCCATTCAGTTTCTTGGGAGTGCTGGTTTAAGTGTGATGGTTGAACGATCATGTTATTTTGCGGATGCATGCTTGAAGATATAGTTGCATTTGGGGCTTGCATTATAAATCTTGCATGTACATTGTTCGCGACTTCTTGTTGTGTGTATTGATAATTTTGGGGATTATATTGTAACTGTTGACTTTGTTCGACTTGCATAGGAACATGTTGTTGAGTATTTGATGCAGGTGCGGTTTGATTATAGTAGTAGGCCATTGTTTAACTACTTACTGTTTGATTCACACACTCTTTATCACTTGACTCTGCTCGCAGTTTGACACAACCTTTGCGCGTTTACGATCTCCATGAGGTGAGGGCCCCGCAGGGCGGTCTCCCTGGCGGCCACCGGAGCGGCAGCGAAGGTAAGGCACATTCGAAGAACAACTCTGGCAGCAGCGGCGCGTAACTTCTTAAGCAAGACGGCGGTCGCTGTCGCGTTGATAACGCAGGCACGGACTGGCTCGTAGATAAGTCCGTTTCCTTAATAGCGGGTAGAGCGTTTCGGACGCTTATATATCGGAGTGCGACACACGTCCGTCTGCTCCGAAACACTAGCGCGGAATGATCACAAATGCGATGCTTAGAAAGTGCTCCGATGCACTGGAGAGCATAACTTTAAATCACTGGGAATCAACTAAAAGTAAGTAGCAACAGTCTATTACTTATTGTTAATAGCATAACCATTGGCATTAATGACGCCTAGCACATGCGAGGCATGGAGTCTAGAAGAGTATGGATAAATAATATAAATAAAGGAGAGGGGGGTGTTCTTTAATTCCTCCTTGAGTTGGGCGTACTTCTTATCTATATTCTTGGCATTTCTGCCAACCGAACTAGGCTCCAGCTCTGCCTAGAGGCCCTCGATGATATTCAGGTCGGGGGATTGGCTGGGGTAGTCGACGGCAAGTTTCCTGTTGGAAAAAACCCTCTGTCTATGTTTGCTTGGAAAATGAACGCATCTATTCTCGAGAATGTCTTCATACAGATAGCGTTCTATAATGCCGCAGATTTTCCTAAAAAGACCCGTGCCAAGGCCGGAGATACAACTTCAGATCATAACACTTCCACCTCCGTACTTCATCGTAAAATCCTGGTAGTTGGGATGAAAAAGAGTGCCTTAGGGACGACGAATCTATTGAATCCTCCCCGTTCTAAACAACATCTACTTTCTTTTATTACTCCAGACCAAATTTTCACACTCGTTTCTCATCCAAGTCTTGCGTCAAATCATCGGATTCTTGACGTCCATTAAATCCAATTTGCTGTAGGCGACATCTGATGATAATAATAATAATAATAATAATAAGTCCCATTATACCCTTATGGGTCATAGGATATTGATGTAATTATTCCACTTCTTGCTATCCATAGCTATTTGTGCCAACTCTGGAAATGAATTTTTGTTTCCACCTCTATCGTATTTCTCCATGTATTTTTTGGATGCCCTCTTTTTCTTTTAAACAGCTCGATACGGTCCAATTTGGACTTAAATGCCGGAGCACTTCATCTTACCTTACAGTATACTAATCACAACAATACAGGCGACATCTGATAGTACAAACTAATAGTTTCAGGTCAAGGGAGTCACATAATTGGCGAGAAATATCGGCTGCCCTAAGGCGGGGCTTGTTGCGGACTATGCGGATGACGTTCCTGTCGAAGAGTCTCGAGGTAGTATTGGGACAACCGGTCTTGGACTTCTTTACAACACTATCTTGGGTCATTCAGCGTTTCAAAAAATGGGAGGTTGAACTGTGTTGTAAGCTCACGGAGAGTTTGACGTCAGGGACGACCATTGGCATACCTGAGCATACGTTGTGGAAACCAGAGTGTTTACTCATAAAAAAGCCACAAGATGCAAGGAAAAACAATGAAAACTGTGCGAAATGCGAGTTCTTCAAAAGCCAATAAAACGGTGATTTTCACTTATTACAGCGGTTTACACGCCATTATCAGTAGGGGTTTGAAAAAGTCGAAATTTTCATTCGCATAATTGCAAAGCAGGTGCCAAAATATTGTCTAAAAATTAAAAAAGAAATACATCAGCATAAACATCATTAAAAAAATATTTCTATACATTTTTATATGTTGGTGATTTATTCAAAACGAGATCTGCTACATGTAGATAAGTATGCGGAATGGGTATTTTTCAAATTTCCATTTGGAAATTATTAATGTTTAAGCTGTAAATAACAGCTAATGTCGCGTAGTTTTGAGTTACCGTGCCTCCGTAATCTCCACTTAAGCTCTAGCGTTCCTTTTGCAAGAGTTTTGTTCGGAAAACATGATTAGAGGCGAACGAATGGACAGTAGCAAGCAGCCGGAAGCGATTTCGCTAAATGGGAATCCAGATGCTTACATTATCTTCTCCTAAGCAGCCATTAAAGAATTCCAGTGCGCAAAATATGCAAATGGCTGCACAAAAAGTATAACTGGAATCGCCTTTATCTCTAAAATACAGACTCCCTTAGAGCAGAAAGACGAGCTGCGCCGCTGAGTACCCGATATCCATAACAAAGTAAAAATCAAAATTCATTATGTAACAAAGCGCTGCAGCGCGGGTGCAAAAACACCCGCGTCGTCTTTTTCTAATCCTTTGAGCGGCGCCGTCTCGTTGTCGAAGCGTCGCCATCAATATTCCGGATCGCGCGCGCAAAGATGCAACGCGCGGCGGGGGAAATAAATTAAAAATTCCCGTTTTCCAAACGCTCCGGCGGCGGGCGGAACAACGCATATTATCATCCGGTAAGCGAAGTGCGCAAAGCGCGGCGCGAGAGCGCTTGAGATAAGAACTACCGAAATAGTCCCAAACACGACGCCTCGCTGGTGCCCAAAGAACACTTCGCGCAGCTTTCATAAGCCCTTTAGGATTCAAAAGCTCGCAGATCTAAGCACACGCGATAAAAGGATCTTTGAGAGCGCAAAGATCACACGCGGACCGTGAAATTTAAAAGTTTGTCTGAATAAGTTGCGAGCTAAATGTTAAAGTTTGCTTGTAATCCAAGCGCATTGAACTCCCCCAAACCGTGATGTATTAACGGTGAAGGGGCAGACGTCTGTTGAAAAAGAGGGGCAAAATTTCTAATAAACATCACTGTTACTTTTATAAACATAAATTGTTAGCACAGCAGTGTGAGATAAAATAATTGGCATCTTTTGTCGACGTTATTAAAATACAAAACTCTACAATGGCCAACTCAAAAAAGCTCTAAAATACTTAAGGGTCTTCAAAATAATTATCTGCTTGCTGAAAGAGATACCCTGGAACATTTTTTAACTTGTCCTGCAATACACCTTACATCCTCATTTTAATGCCAAATTTTACTCTTAGTTTAATTCAGTATCGTTGAAAAGGAAAAAGACTAGCCCCAAGCTAATTCACAATGATTAAACTTTATTTTGATATACTTCAAATTTACCTGATAAAATTTGCCGCGCGAGAAACCGGAAGTTTAAAGTACATCAATATTAGTTATTAGTTATTATTAGCAATTATCCTAATAGACAGAATTTTTAGGAGAGAATGGTGAGTCTTCTCAAGATTATTTTCATTGACACGTATAGCAGCACAAAGAGTTTTTACAAAGAAACAACAGATAAATTAACAAAGAACATTTTACTTGAATTACCCTTAAAGGTATAGTGAATATTTTTTGCAAATTTAAACATGCATCATTATCAACAATGTTCTTTTTGTGACGGTCATTCCTATGGATGAACTTTAGAAGTGCAAATCAAAGTATTAAGATAATCTCCAAGAAAGAGACTTAACTGCGTATTTCTTTCCAATCGATATCTTTAGAAAAAGAATATTTCATACACGTCGTACATGAATTTATAATGCAGTTTCTTATCTTGTTGAACATAGATTTTGAGTGTCTTTCTCCAGGTCGCCGATTATAGCCCATGATAGTCAAATCCGAGGAACGCTAAGGTTCAGAAAGAACAAGAGAGATCTTTTGAACACCAAATATAAGGCTACATTTTTTTCCAAACTTCAACTGATGATTCCTTCTAGAATTGCTTGAACTATTATTACGAAAGATTTTTGCGACATTTACGTTGGACCATTTAATACGAATTGCGAAGACAAGAACAAAACCCCTGGCTGTGAGATATAGAAAGACGGAGAAGGTTGTTACATTGGAATGTGCATTTGCAGACGATGTAGCGTTAATAGCGGGAAATGAGAAGGGCTTAAGGGAAATTTGCAGGTTTGGAACGAAGTATTAAGTCAACACGTAATGAAGATGAATAAGTCAAAAACTAAAATAACGGTAGTAACAAATGAAAAAAAAAATAAAGATCCAAATGGATGAAGAAAAGATAGAATAAGTGAAGAACTTCCAATGCCTGGGAGTAACTACAGAAGAAACAGGAAAACAAAGTATAGAGGTGAATAGAAGAGTAGAATCAGTCAAAAAAGTGTATCATGCACTGAGTAAAGGCCTTATCAATAAAAAAGAAATATCAAGAAAGACGAGGATGAAGGTGTACAAGGCAGTATTCAGACCAATTCTTACCTTCGGATGCAAGTCATGGTTGCTAGCTGACCAAGATAGAAGTAAGATAAGGGCAGTTGAGATGAAATATCTGAGAATAGTAAAAGGTATAACCAAGCGTGATAGAATTAGAAATGAAGTAACTAGAGAAGAACTAAAGATTGAACCTGTAGAAGACTTTATTGAAAAAAGGCAACTGGAATGGTGGGGACACCTACAAAGGATGGAGGAAAAAGCGCAGACACGGATGATCTGGGGATCTAAAGGACTAGGTACAAGAAAGAGAGGAAGACCAAAACAAACTTGGAATGATGCAATTGAAAAAATACTGAAGAAGAAAGGAAATCGTGGTCAGAGGCCAAAAGGTCAGCAGTAGATAGAAACAAGTGGAAAAAATTTATATCGAACTGAAGGAGTTATTGTGTGAAATGCTATTGTGAAAAATTTAAATGTAACCTTACACCATTATGGGTAGATAGGTTTTTTGATTATATATAAGTATATACAAGGGTAAGGTGAAAAGTTCTCGGCCTGATACAGAGATCGTGCTGCAATCGGCAAACAATTATGTTTCCTGCTTGGGTGCATGTGTCATTAGTTCGTATGACTAGTTTCAACTTGTTCGCTCAAGTAGTTTGTTTACACAATTTTTTTCAGTAGACATGTTGCATGTTTTTTGTGAAAATGGATAAACTTGAATATCGTGCGGTTATAAAATTCTTCGTTTTGGATGGATTAACACCTAAGAAAAATTCATCCGAAGTTGACAAAAGTTTACGGGGACTCTGCTCCTTCCACGTTAACTGTTAAAAAGTGGCAGCTAAATTTAAACGTGATCGCACATCCCTCGAACATGACCCACGTGAAGGACGGCCAAAAACCGCAACCACTCCGAAAACCATCGAAAAAGTGCATGCTATCGTGTTGGACGATAGGCGAGTGAAGGTGAGTGAGACAGCTGAGGCTGTTAGGATATCGGAAGAAAGGGTGCGAAACATCTTGCACGAAGAATTAAGGATGCGAAAGCTGGGTGCCGCATTTGCTGAATGCCGATCAAACGCAAATGCGCAAACGATTTTCGCAGCAATATTTGGACCGATTCAACAGGGATCCGACCGATTTTGTGTGGCGATTTTTCACCATGGATGAGACATGGGTCCACCACTACACGCCAGAAACGAAACAGCAGTCCAAGCAGTGGGTGGAAGTCGGTGGTTCAGCGCTGAAGAAAGCGAAGTCGATCACATCTGCCGGAAAAGTGACCAGCGTGTTTTGGGATGCGAAAGGGATCCTGTTAATTGATTATCTTGCAAAAGACAGAACAATTACAGGCGAATATTACTCCAACCTTCTTGACCAGCTGGATGCCAAAATTCGCGAGAAGAGGCCTGGCTTGAAGAAGAAAAAAATCATCTTTCACCAGGATGGCGTTGGCGATGGGAAAACTGCTAGATTTGGGGTATGATTTGCTCGGCCATCCCCCCAATTCTCCTGATTTGGCACCCTCAGACTTCCATCTGTTCTCAAACTTAAAAATATTTGTTTCTGGGAAGCGCTTCACATCCAATGAAGAAGTTGATGAATATTTTCACAATATTCCAGATTTTCACTTTCTAGAAGGAATACTGATGTTGGAGAGGCGCTGGATCAAGTGTGTTGAAGTCGAGGGAGATTGTGTAGGAAAATAAAATCATTTTTTAACTGAAAGTCGCAGTCTTTCATTGTCAGGCCGAGAACTATTCACCTTACCCTCGTATACGTTGGAAGTTTCTGTGCACTTAAATGGCGGACTCGTATTCGATCGTAAGGCACACACAGGTTAAAGCTCCGCCAAGAATGGCTTCCTGTAGAATGAAATATAATTATTGCAAATAGACGGTTAGGTAAAACGGTTTGACTGGAATGAAAAGCTTGTACATGGATAGGAAGCCTAATCTGGTGTACAGAACTAGGAGCAGTTTGGGAAACAGTATAGTGATTCAACCAGGAATTTTGTTCCTTTAGGTGATCAAAATAGGTTCGGACTTATTTTCATTCTGCTTCCGTATTGTAGATTTACTAAGTTTCCCTAAATCCATTACACTTTTTTAAAACATACGCATTTACGTTTGTAGGAGTCACTCCATTAGTTTTTAGGCCACAAAATTACGATGTAGTCTATTTTGAGTTTCCGATGTAATTATTTTTAGGGTACATTCTTTTGAAACAATTACCTTCAGAAGTCTCTAGGTAATAATTTATGTATAACTTAATTAAATCAATTAGGTATACCATTCTCAGTTGTCTATGCCATCACTTTATTTCTACTTTACTTTTTTTATTATGTTCTGCTATGTTATTCCACGTTTTCTTAGTATTTTAATTGTAATTGGTTCTAAAGTTATTTCAGCTTTTTTTAGGGTTTTTTCCTTCTTCTTTTGTCTCCCATATCACCTTTATTTTTTTGTCACTTATCCTTACTATACGTCAAGTGCATTATAACTTTTTTATAAATTTTGTCTTTAAGTGATTCTGCGCTTAGTTTCTTTCTGAAATACTCATTTCGTATTGTCTTATCACATATACTTATATTATATATATATATATATATATATATATATATATATATATATATATATATATATATATATATATATATATAAAAGCTTTCTATAACAGTTATTTGGCCACTGGCATGTGTTACTGATATTTGAAACTTTTTTAAATAATATAAATTGAAAAACTATGTACAGAGTCTATGATATTTGGATATCACAATTAGCCATCTTACTTGAAGGTAATATGCAAAACGTTTCAAAATGTATTTGACTGTTCAGGGTTGCACTAAACTGAAATTGTGGCAAATTTGAGAACCTTTTAGTATCTCACTCAGGAATTCTTTTCAGTGAGCCCAAGCGAATAGTATTGGCATCTGTCTATAAATAATATGACCTAACGACAGCCTTAGAGCCCGCAACGCTTCTGAAAAATCTACGTTCGGTTACCTCTCGCTCCTACATTTCCGGCACCAATAATGGGGCTGAAATAGGCAAATGTATCGTGCGAGCACATGCCAAGTGCGCCTCGGAGGCCGTAAGGCAGCAGCAAATCCGATCCAGCTCGATAATTGGGCTGGGTGTATGTGTAATGAATTCGCATCCGCGCCCGCTCTCTAAAGTCCCCTAATAGCTCCTGAAACGCCGTTCCAATCGTATCTGCGATGTTATGCCAATAACGCTTTCGAGCGCAGCTCGCGATTTAGCAGCGGCACGCTGCCACGCGCAGCTGATTAATGCCATTTAGCCCGGCATTTAAGGGAATGCCACCTTTCATGCCGCTTGAGTGACGAACAGTGCTAATACACACTTCGTTCCCCGGAACATGCAATAACGACTTAAAACAGCGCACTGAAATTGAAAGCGATTTCCTGCGGCCGGAAGCCGCCGGCTTGGCAACGAATTCAACGGCGCTTGATTAGCAGCCGAGCTGATTGAAAGCCAAGAAGTTCGGCTTAGGCCTTGCGCTATAGAAATCTTAAAGCGCCGGTTTGCGAAGTTAATAGGGACCTGTTGACCTAACTACAATCTATAAACTACCAGGCAAGTTATAGCTCCGACTTTACACTAAAACTAGTTCACGCATTGCTTTAATCCTAATACATACAAAAGTTAATTTAAAAAATGTCATATTAAGCATTTTCGTGAAGTTTGTAAGGATTATCCAAAAATTTAATGTGATAGTGGTATAATTCTATATGTACACGTCTTTTAAATGTTTTTATCTTTTACTGTATCTGAGTGACTGCTAATCTTGAAGACAGAGGGAAGCCAAGTTTTCTTTATACTCTTACTTTCACTTCCTACAAAGAAAATGGAGCCTAATCAACCGGCGATGATTTTCCTAAAATAGATTCAAAAATCGCACGGTACCTTAGCACCTCATCGGATTTATCAATATACAATGCTTTCCCTAAATTCGCATCCAGGATTTAAGAGTAAGACTGCTTTTATGATGCTATAATATTAACCGTAAGTTTTATATTTCTATTTTGATTTTACCATAATCTTGTTAGCTTCCAATGCCGTTTCCTTCACTACAACTTAAGAAAGTAATGAATTATTCCCATATAAAACTAGACACTAGAAAACTCGCTGTTTATAGAACCGTAGCACTTTTTATGAATTATTTTGACAAACTCTTTAGGCTTTATGATTGCTTTCTCACAATCGCCATATTGTAGTAGTATTAAACTATCAGAATTAAAATATGTTTTCTGAAAAAGTAGATCTATATCATCATTACTTTTTTTCTTTTTTTAGCATTACTTAAATAAACAGTGGTTAGTGAAAAGGTGTGTTATTAGTATCTTTCGCTGCTTTCCCTAAAAGATAATTTTTGAGTGTCTAAAAGCCTATGGTTTTAATTTACCCAGTTATGTCTTACTTTTTTAAATTTTGAGCTCGCTTGTAAAAAAACGACCTGCTTTTATATTTTCTGAAATTCACCCGTAAGCCGGCACCTACACTGTGATTATTTGGTTTTTTGTAGTTTCCGTATGCTCATATTATTTGCCTAGAGTACCCCTAATGTGCGGGAATTAATATGTTCATTTTCTTTTTTCTTATAGTTTTGCGTATATTTTTTATGTAGGTGTTTAAATAGAAATTGCTAAATTTATTAAGTGAAAAGCTTTGTTGTTGTTAAAAAGTTATATTCAGCTTTTATAATAAATGGCGTTGATGTTTACTTCGTTGGTTTAATTAAAGATCTCTAGGTTCAGCCCCTAACCTCAATTCTCTTGATATGACCTAGTGTGAATAGCTGTAAAATTAGCTTACGTGCCGTATCACAGAAGGATTAGAATCGTTGGACGCTTGTGAAAGGCATGTCTGTCAACCCTATAATTGTAAATGCCACGGACGATGGAGCTGGCGTGTCCTTGGATGCTCATATGAAGGTATTGAGTGGACTATAAAATAAACTCCTGGATCGTGCAAATGTTGTCATCACGATGAAGATCGTAGTTGCTCACAAACCATGGGTCGTTGGAGATGAACTATAAGATTTGATTCGGGGCGACCTGAAGCTTGTTGATGTGAGTTTTTGAGGTCTAGTCCCAAATACACCGTAATAGGACGGATTATCGTCTTGTTTAAAGGCAGCTTGTTGGCTGTTGAAAGTCGGCTCTCAGAGTAGAAGAGGGAACCAGATGGTGATTGTTCTGTTTTTGTTCGCGTGACGGCCCTCTAAATATAAAATCTTCAGCTCAGTTTTCTGCCCCAAAGAAATTTGTTTTCTCCTTTCAGGGTATCTCCCTTTCAAATATCCTGCGGTTTGCTAGGTCTTTGTACTGAGCCAATATAGTAGAGAACGCCGTCGGTATATCCCGAAAGTAGGTGTTGTAGAGCGTCAAGAATAGGACGGAGTCTTGGAGGGCCGCAACTCAGAATCGCCTCTCGACAAGCCCGTTGTGTTACACTTTATGAAAGACTTTAGCCACGCCGAGAAAGACTACACCTGTGGTTTGCTTTTTGGTATAGGCGTCGATGATTCGTTCCACTACCCCAAGAAGCTGGAGAATAATGAAGTGGCCGGAGCGAAAGCCAAATTGATTTTCCGAAATCATGTAGAGGTCTTAGAGAGCTGTCGTCAGGCACAAGCTTACCGACTGATAATCTTGGGGAAATATCTTTGACTTATCTAGCCTCAGAACCATGATGACGTTCACTACATTCAAAGGGCTCGAGCAGCGGGGGATGTTGGTAATGGCGGTGACGCAGATGATCACCTTCCTGGGAAAAGCTTGCAGAGCTCGATTTAAAATTGCATCTCAATTGGATACCTTGTATATGTGTAGAGCTCAAGTGAGTTGGAGGATTTCTTCGTAAATCGCTGATGCAGGTGGTCGTGGAGCTCCTACTCCTAATGCACAAAGTGGTCGACGTGATCGAAGTGAGGTTGCCAGCAAAGGCCTCAGATTTATCTTGGGCGGTGTAGATGACGTTTCCGTAGATGAGCGGTATCGGAAAAGAACCGTTCTGTAGGATCTTAACCATTCTTCAGATGCTTGGCCATGTCGAGCTCTTTCTCGGTGGCGTTGCAGTGCTCTCCGACTGCGATTTTAACTTCAGCAACGATTTTGGGGTACCCTTGCATGCCCGCAGGGTTTATTTTCTTTTCTTCTCTTTGATTTGCTCTTTCAGGTTCGGAGGTAACAAATCTCCGCTATATCCGGCGCGGACGGGATTGGTGGTGAAGCGGATGAATTTCTGGGTAGACAGTAAGATGGTGTACCAGCTCTTCTAGGTCTTCGCCAGAGTGGATGATGGAGATAGACCCCATTAACTGCCGCAAGTGGAAGAAGAAGGCCGGCCTTGAGATGCGGAATGGAAGAAAACGGCGGAGTTGCGATCGTTGTCCAGCTCGCTGTAGCATAGGGGCGTCCTTAAAGATAGCGATGTTTGGAGTTCCAAGATGCGGTGTGCTACCGTTAGTGTTGGTCACTTGGTTATTTCACCAGGGATATTTGGAATTTAAGTCCCCTACCAAGCCCGTCACGTTGTCCTCTTCTAAGTTGGTTTCTAGCTCCTCGGGGAGGAGAGGACGTTCATGCGACATGAAATTATACGCGGGGATTAGTCATATATGTCTATGACCCTATAAAATAAATTAAACTTTAGTTTTTTATTTGAGATTAAAACAATTCTAACTAGTGATACGTCTGACTTAAAAGAAATAATTAATGACTTTTAATATACGTCACAAATATTTCTAAAAAATCTAGGGTTTTGTTTTTTATATGTGTTGCTATGTCTTGTATTTCTAGCTGTACGCTTAGTTTTTCTGTTTAAAAATGGTTAACAAATCCTGCTAGTCTTAACTGTCTTGTCATCTTAGCTGTTCAATTTTTTGTAATAAAGAGTTCTTATATTTTGCTTTGCCATGTGTCCTTTGAGTTAATTCATTTTTTACACCTGCCATTCTTAATTATTTTTTGTTGATTGAAAGGGGCAATTATAGGTATATTTATTGAATATATTGTATGTAACATTATTTAACTGTTTAGAAAGTTTAGTTTTTTAACAGTTAATTTGTGATATATAATACAGTTTATTAATTCAAATTCTTACAAGTTTCTGTTGTAAGTTGGTTTAAATTCAATTTAAACTTATGTAAGAAAATATTGATGTGTTTTCGGCGACATGTATGCTTTGCACTGATAAGTGAGCTAGTCAGCGTAAGGCTTGAGGGCCTATCTCCCAGTTCTGCTCATTGAACGAACTATTTGATTATCATATTTACAAAGTGATATAAGTTTTAAGCATTCTTTAAGGTATTCTAATCGGTGCTACATATTCATAATACATATTTTCTCAATATTATTATTATTTTAAAAGGATGTATTTTATTGTGGATCTTGGGATTCATATGGAGATGGGTAGTTTACAAAAATGCGGTCATTGATTACTTATACATCTTAGAGTATATTATTTCATGTATGCTACTGATAAATATTTATTTATTTTTTATTATTATTATTGTTCTTTTAGGCATATGAGGGAACGCTATATTTTGTTACGCATTAATCTCTGCTTTCTTCTTGCGCTAGCCACTTACTCGCAGATTAGTAAATGTTGATTTTATCATTTTTTATTTCTTAAGATGCAACTTTCTCTAGTTTCGGACAACAGAAAATAATAGAAAAATAATTACAAATTAATATCACATCAGAAGCCAAACTATAACTTTCACATACAAGTACTTACAATACTAAAATTGTAACTTTGTTATTTACAAGTTAACTGAAGTTGTATATATGAATATCTGTTTATTTGTCACAATAAATCTTAGATAGAGCTTTCTTGGTTTTTGAACTTTAAACGCTGTAAATGTCCACGGTAGTACGCTTATCAGCCGCTTTTGCCAATAATCTTGAAAGTAATTTTACTCCTGTAATCACCTGCCCCCCATCCACAAACTGCAAGTCATTAATGATATGAAAGTAGAGTACCTATACCCGACTGTATCCAACCAACTTCACCCGACGAACTCTTTAGCATCATACAGAACCTCCCAGAAAAAAAATCTCCCGGGTATGACTTAATCACCAACAATATCCTCAAATATTTCACTAAGAAGACGTTAGCCTCTCTAAGTACAACGCCTATATGAGACTGGGCTTTTTCACAAACCTGGAAGCATGCACATATCGTAATGATCCCAAAACCTGGTAATGACAAAAAGAAATTAAACAGCTACAGGCCCATTAGTCTACTGACATCACTTTCTAAGGTCTTCGAAAAAGTAATCCACAGTCGACTGCTTAAGCATATTGAAAATCACAATACAATACCTAAACATCAATTTGGCTTCAGGAAAGGCTTCAACAGTAAACAATACACGGTAGCAATCTTCCTCGATGTCGCGCAGGCGTTCGACAGGGTATGGATAGAAGGCCTCAAGTAGAAAATCTTTTATATTAAAATACCTGCTTATCTCAAAGCAATCATATTCTCCTTTCTAGACAACAGAACATTTGCTGTCAAAATCAACACAACCCTGTCCGAAATCGCGAAAATCTGAGCTGGAGCTCCCCAGGGCAGCATCTTGGGGCCAATTCTCTTCGACATATATGCGTCTGACTTACCAGAGCCTGGTGCTACAATAGCTACCTTCGCAGACAACACTTCCATGTTCACTCAAACCGATAACCTCAATGAAGCAATCTCCAAATTACAGACCGCTACTGACAAACTTTTAACTTGGTTCAAAACCTGGAACATCAAAATAAATCCTGACAAATCCCAAACCAAAATTTTTACACTAAGAAGACAACAATCCTCCTTGCATACAAATTGAAGACAATGAAATACCTTGGAACCCCAATAACAGTGCTGTCAAACACTTGGGATTATATCTTGACACTCGATTAAGCTGGGGGTACTACATAAACCAAAGCTACACTAGACTACAACAATTATATCCACTTATCAACCAAAAATCTTCCCTAAAAATACAGAAAATACAACGCTTCCAAAACAAAGTCCTAAGAATCATAGTCAACGCACCGTGGTACGTTAGAAATACCCAACTACACGAAGAACATCGAATAATACATCAAGAACTGTGCGGAAAAATTTATCTCAAACGCGAGTGCATGTAGTGGTGCAGAATCCTATCAACTCTTTAAAACTAATATTCACACCAGGATTAAATGTAAATTACCACAGAACTTGGTTATAGCAAACCATAGGCAAAATTCACCACGCTTATTATTATGTCGCACTATGTCACAATATATTTATATTCTAAGTTATAATATGTCGCAAAATCTTTTACCTATGCTATGTATAACAAATAATTGTTGATCTAGCAATAAATGTATATTAAAAAATTTTTAAAAAACAATGAAGTATCCTTGTTAGTGACCTAGATTCTAACAAACAACCCATTTAACTTGTTTTCTTTTTCCGTGCATTCCTTTAAACCTCACCTTTTGTTTGAGTAGATTGTTTATTGTATAAATTTCCTTATCGTTTTGATTCGGCTTTAGGTCTATGTGGAAACATTGACAGCAATACTTTTCTTGCACTATTCTTTATATTATATACGTTTTTAACTTCATATCCTTTGATTTCTACTCTGGAACTAATACAGTATTTAGTTTGTAAGTATTAAAGCACCCTTTGTTAGTTTCTATACATTTTACGATATTTCGGTATGCTTCCGTTGTATTTGCAATTACTTTTACTGTATCTTTGCTTATTATCTTGCAATTATATATGTTTTTGCAGCTTTTTCTATCAGATCTATAATTGGTTTTGTTATTAAAACACTTGGAATGGTCACTGGTAGACACTTTTGTTCAGTTGTTTTCTCAGAATTCTTTTCAGCAGTAATAATTTGATGACTGAACTTTGACTGGTTTTAACTATTGACAAACTTATCTTCTAGTTTTATTTTTATTTAGTATTACTGTGATAGAGTCTTGATGTGACGTATTATTATTGTTTATTAGAAGAAATTGATTTTGATACTGCTCTCACTGAAATCATAATTGCAATTGTTGAATTTGTGTTTGTTGAGGTCAATATTATACATTTATCTGTTATGAATGATACAAGAATTACTTTTTCTGTTTGCATTGCCTGATGTTAATAATAATTTATAAATAATTACGAACAAATTGACGCAAACATTCCTTTAAGGTTCATGACCTTTTTAGTACAGACAATGTCCACTGCTGCACTCATAAAGGCGTCCAGCACTTTTCATAATTCTAAGTTTATAGTAATGTGTAATAGTCATACATTAACGCAACTTTTTCGGGCCAATTAGCTAAACGAATTTGCGAAACCCGATGGCGTTAGTTTCCAGCTTCGCTGTTGACTTTTAGAGCTTTGCACCTCTAATTAAGCCTGTAGAGCTCTATTTTAATTAAACCCGCCGCGACCGCGCTTTATTATATTTATTAGCAGATGCTTTGTTCGATTTTTAAATAACTCCAGTTGCAGCTTTATTAAACCGTGCGTTCCCAGCTGTGTTCGAAACCGATACGCGCTGCACGCTAAGCATTCTGAATGCGCTGCGACCTGCAGAGTGCGGACCACACACCTTTTGCAGTTTAATTAATTGTTAATGAAACCTATTAACTGAATTTAATGTGCACTCTTTGTCTGTTATATGGTACAAATTTGTTTTCAAACGAGGTCTGAACTGAAACAACAACGTGCAACTGAAAAAATCTAAAAGGACAATTTAGATCTATAAGATACTTATAAGATTATCACAAGGCTCATAATAAGTTTTAGCAGTTCAAAAAGTAACCCTAAGAATCGGAACTAAAATGATTGTTCAGTACTGAAGTGTATTTTGGCCGGTATATTTGACAGGTAAAAAAATTAAATAGAAACATTTGGGGAATTTTTACAAATAAAGAGATTTAAGATACATTGTCAGGATCGGCTTGTATAATTTTTTCATTACCATAAATTTTGGTGTTCACGCATTTATCACAAATATGTGGTGCCTGATTGCAAATGTAGTAGCTCAAGTTAATTCTAATCTTACTAACCAAGGGTACAGGTAATTTCCATATCAAGACCTCTTACTTGTCTTGTTTATATTCAGCCCGCATATCTGGTTTTTTTTTAAAATATTTTTATCGATAGTTGATTGGTCAATATAATTATCCATTGTAATTGTTATAACTGGCTGGGCATTACACCAACCACAGAGTGTTGGTTACTACTGATTGGTTGAGCTATTTTCTTACGTATTTTTCATTTCAGAGGAAACATTTCTTTTTGTTTTGTATGCTTATGTTTTTCTGATCTTAAAGAATAATACTGTTAGTAATTATACCGACTTTGAAGTGATCATCAACAGTTAAATCTTCTGATGGTTTATAAGACTTTGTAAATATTCCAAAGACATATTCCAACTTTCTGCTTTTTAGCACGACGACTATTAAATCTCAAACTCGCTTTTAAGTGATATAACATCTCCATTTAATGAACTGGTCCTTAAAATTTTTCCACGTTCAAGCATCTATTAGAATACCAATCAAAGCATGGCTTTGATCATTATCAGCGTCATACCAAATGCAAGACCATTAATATTTCTGCAAATTCTGCATTTGTCATAATGATATTTGGCTTTTCTATTAATTCCACAAACAATACGTGTATAGTTGTTTCAGAAATTATTTGTGTGAAACTGTTCGTTGCAGTGGAGAGACTTTGGGTTATTATTACTCTGATGTGTGGAAGTCTGGAACTTTGCATACATCAGGAGTGGTATTTGTACACTGTCTGTTCTATTTTGATTTATAATAACATTTTCCAAGATATCTTCAGTTGAAAAATCAACAGCTAAAGTGCTCATAGTATTATTAAAATTTGAGAAATCACAATCAAAATTATTATTTTCTAATTCAACATATGAGTTATCATGATACTTTGTTATGTCTGAAGAAGTAACTGACGACACTTCCCCTAAAAGATCTCTCAACTCCGTTGTGTTAAGACTTAATTTGCTCTGCCAAACTTTTTTTAAGTCTCCACAGAAAAATTACCGAGACAGCCAACACTGCGCGAACCGACAATGCTGCTACCTCTTTTTTATATGGCTGTTAGAAAATTGCCTGTCGTAAAACCAGCTTTAGCCTGTTCGACTTACTATGCACTTGTTGAGAGTTTCTGAAGTGATGTATATGAGGCGGGCTACAAAAAAAAAAATACCAGAAAGAATTTGAGGACAGAGGCGGAAGACAAATTTAGTCAGTCAAACTTGAAGCAGTTTACCATCCATTAGATTTTAACCCAGAATTTGGGCATAAGAAAAGTATTCGCCTACTAATTTGTGGCAGAAAGCATTCCTGTACATTCAAAACCCAATTAAGGTCTCTTTTCTTACCTCCCCAAAAAAAATTAAACAAAGTATTTTACAATTTTTTTGAATCCCCATAAATGGATTCGTTCATTTTTAATAATATTAGTACGAATTTGCACTTCGATATTAAAATAAGACTTTCTTACCGGCAACCTGCGTAGATTTACAGCGCGTTATCAGAGTAGGTAGGATTTGCACAGCAGAGACTGTAAAATTTTAGAGACAATCACGAAGTGAAGTAAAATGATGTAACTGACATTATCAAAGATCTGTTCCAGAAGGGCGACTTGAGTTAAACTTGAAATAAAATTTTATTTCTATATGTAAGCAATAAGCCGGTTATACAAAAAAAGAAGAGATGAACTAAAAGTTTGACAGCCTGTGTGCACGAGGAGTTATAGGAGGTACAGTTGAGCGAAGACAATGGTGACGGCTAAGATATTTAATTGTACTGAAACATTAATTAGTATGAGAAGTAAGCTAATTCAAGAACTTTCTTAATTCGATTGCCAAAACGCTATTTTAAATTGCACGTTACATGGAGTGACAAGCTATGAAAAAACAATTATTTTTGGTGGTAATATGCAACAACTTGGGCAGAAATAATTTCTTTTATCTGTCAAGAATGATTTAATTGCAAATTGAATTTCTAAATTACTAGACGAGGTTTAACAATAAAGATAATTTGCGTGGTAAGTTGTATTTCCCGATTCCTCAAATGTGGTGACTTAATCTTTCTAAATGTAATACTAACTTGGTGCAGTTTATAGTAGACATCTTGGCATTGAAATATAAAATTAAGCTTTAGTTTCTGAATAAGAAATATAGCTGTTGAAGGGGTTGTTAAATAAGCAATTGCGCTTGGGAAGAACAACTTCCGCATATGCTTGCAAAAGTTGCAGAATCGCTTAAAAATAATCACATTAATTTTGAAAAATATTGGAATTTTCACTATGCTGTTGGATGTTTATACAGGAAATATATTCGCACAGCTTTTTCCAATTAATTTTTACTTATGTTTATAAATGTTAAAATTATTGGTAATTCTGCAAGGGTGGCTATTGACATTATAGAGGAGAACTTTTGGCTTCACACATATACTAACAATGAAAAAATACTATTTTTTGAAAAGTGGATTGTTTGCGTCATAATGATGTGAAAATTATATATGGAACATTGGGGAATGAAGCTTGCCCCTGGCTGTTCCATCTTATAAAATCATGTAACCGTACATACATTACCCACAGAAAAATAAACAATACTTTTAAAATTGTATATTTAAAATTGCGTGTTTTTTTTAACTACTGAAGCAACAAATTGAAAATATAATCAGCAAAGAGAAATGTGAAAAGCATCGCATTTAAATACATATTCAGGAAAATCCATAAATCGGAAAAAATAAGGCAAATATCTAACGATGGCGAAAGATGTGTGAGACGTTTCTTTTTTCATAAAACGTCTTCCGGATTTTCTTTTATTTAATTATCTACTCCCAAACATATCCCTCCTCTTTTTTCTACTCCGTTCTTTATGCTGTATGTAGCCATTTTTTCCAGATTTCTCTTTAATATTGTCTACCTAACTCCTGGGTAGTCTTCTCATACCACGTTTTTGCAGTCTTCGTTTTTATTTAAAAATATGCTTTGTCCATTTTGTGTCTTCCTGTCTGGCTATGTGCCTTACCCATCTCCACTTTGCCCTCGCAGTTCAAATTCGCTTAATATATTTTATAGTTCTTCAGGGTTAGTATTATTCAGAACAGTATCGTCTGCAAAACCAAGGTAATCAAGGTATCAGCTGTCGATGGTTAGGTATTTTCAGTTGTCTAAAACATTTGTTTAATAAAACATTTATTGATTTGATTGTGACCCAATTTTATAACCCAGCAGTTATACTGTACTTTCCTGATATCCACCCATTCTTCTCTGAACCATTATCTCTTACATTTTGCAGATATATGTTTGATGGATGGGGATTGGTAGATGAATATAAGTTACTGTAAACATTTTTGAAAACTTTTACAATATTCTTATTATTGTGTTTTATTTCTTCTCTAGGATTTTCGAGTTGGTGAACTATTGTACCTTTATTATTTTCGATCAAATATTTTATTCTTTTACGATTTCTTACATTTTCTTTTATTCGGTTCTGAATACTCCAGAAAGTCTTAATAGGCAAAAACTATCAAAAATAATAAAAAAACATAAAAATTAATGAAAAGGGATGGAACATGAAAGAGTAAATGAATTAATACAAAATACAACATACATTTTTTTTATTGGATTAATGCAAATTTAAAATCTACTTAATAAAGTAATAAGTAAATAGGTTGAAAGAAGTTCACTTGAGTCAGGGGCCATTCATTGACGGCTCTCTGGATTCACCTAGGATTCACCTAGGTCTTCTGGCCATGTTCTGTTAAGTCTTCTATTTTCCAATGGTTGTCTGAACAGTTCACTGATTAGCTCGTTGCTGTGGGTTATGCTTCGATTTTTGTGTTTAACAGAGTAAGCACTGATGACGTCGTGTATAAACGGTATTTTGAGGTCGTGTATGGTGTTGTTGGAGACATACAAGGTATTTAGTAACATTCTGAGGGTTTTAGATTGAAAGGTTTGTAAAAATTTTTATTAGACGGTTTGCTGCACCCCAATAATTCGACCAATATGTCCAAATAGGCCTAAGAATGTTTTTATATAGAGTTTGTTTAGTGAGCTGAGATCTACGATTTAGTAACCAAGACATGTTCCTCACTTTTAAATCTAATTGACGTCTTTTGCCTTAATGTGTTTCTCAAGTAGTTTTGCGTAAGTGGAAGAGGTATTTAACTTTTTTGACAGGAATGGGAGTGTTATTGAAGGTAAGAGAGCATCTACTTCGTGTTGTGAACGTGACTTGACACGACTTATCAACGTTTAGATTAATTTTCCAGTGCTACTTAAATTTGGAGTTGATCAATCGGTAGCTTTCAGAAGCTCGTATCGGATCGAGATCTGTAGAAAGGATGGCTGTATCATCAGCGAACGTTGCTATGTATTCCTCGCTGGCTGGTATATCAGCGGTAAACAGTTAATTCATAAGGTCCCAGAACACTTCCTTGGGGTCAAGATTGATAGTCTGGTATCAGATAATGAGTCTTCGAATTTAACTGGATCAGGTTGGACATGTATGACTTAAGGATGAGGAACAATTGATTTGGTAAGTGTTGTTTAAGTTTGAACCAATTTCATGCCAACACTGTCAAACGCCTGTTTTACGTTTAAAAATGCTGATGTACACATTTGTTTTGTTTCTAAGCTTTTTTGATTTTATTAACGATTCTATGGCACTGTTGGATAGTGGAGTGATTGGGTCTGAAGCAATTGGTGGTTAGGGATTAAGGCATCTATATTGTTAGTTTGAATTCTGGTGAGGATAAGTTTTCATTATTTTGGATTAGGAAAGGTTTATTGGCCTATAGGAAGTGGCATCAGTTGGGTTTTCCTGGCTTCAGTATCATGATTATTATTGCATACTTCCATAGTATCGGATAGTAGCAAATGATAATGCTGTTATATATGGTTGTGAGTAATAAAACTTTTCTAGGGCAAGTTTTCATATTACCTAATGAGAACATCAGGAACTTTAAATTAAAAATATTTTTTGGAACCATTCAAATTGGTGAGTACTTTAAATCGACACACAATTCCACCGTTTACGGCGAATACAACATTACATACACCATAGTAGAGAAACCAAAAGCACTCGTCAACAACCTTGAGCACTAATGTGACCTCAACCACTAATATGTCGATCTAGACCGTCTTGGTACCTACGGACAAAAAATTCGAAGAACGAATTGAACCAACATACATGAGTTATTATACACAAGTTAACACAAAAATAGTAAACTAGCAATGGAATTACACCACCAAGTTTTAAAATATCTTTCCTTGATCTTAACCCATTAACTGACATAATTTCAATTTAGAGATTATCTATTTCTATTTTATATTTTAAACCATCTTACATGTAGACCCAATTTCTTCTTTGCCGTGTTATCGCATCTTGCATAAAGAGTTGTTAAATTATTTAAAACAGACTGGTTGGAGTGAAAATATGTGTGACAAGGTAAAGATTCCATCACTTCAGTGTCTTTACAAAACGGTAATTTGTATTTGTATATAAATAATTTAAAATTGAAGGACACTATTATGTTTCCTAATCTTTGTACATGATGTCTAATAATATATTACGCCAGTAGCTATTTTTCTCTTTTTGTGAGGGCATTTGGGGCTGATGATAGATATAAGCTAGAATTTTTTTCCTTCACTTTTTCACATTACAATGATTCGCTATTATAGAGCACCTGTACTTGCTTCCCAAGAATTAGAGGATATTATTAATTATTTTAAATTCATGGCTTTCGATAATGAAGATCCTCGTCGAGTTTCCACTGGACCCTGTAGATGAGGTATCAGACTGCGAGAATATTGATGAAAATATATTAACTGATGCTCTTTTAGTTGATGTACTTGTCAGTTTAAAACTGCATAGTAGCCGAGGACTGAAGGGTTGCAAAACATCTTCAAAGACAGCGGAAAGTAATGAGGGGCCTACTATAAAGGAAGTAAGGGATACTATTTCTGCTAAATAAGTAAATAAAAAAGCAACTTGTAGCAGTACATACGTTAACCAACAAAATATTAAACGAAGAAAAGGGGATTTTATAACATTGCTGCAGAGAAAACAACAGTTAAGTTTTCGAGAAATGATTCGATGAGGTATTGATGATCATGATCGTCAACGAGAGTGTTCGATATGCCACTCAGCGAAACAATTACGATTTTCAACCTTCTACTGAATGTGTTAAAAATTCATTCGCTGCCAGATCACCTTAGTGAAAGTAAAAGAATTTTTTCTCAAAATCTAAGTGTCTAGAGGCAACTAGTTAATATAGGCACCATTATCTCAAACATTTCATCCGGGAAAGCCTGTGAGATTCGGGTTCAAGCAGTGGGTTTTATGCTGCTTTCAAAGTGCTACTGCTATCCAAAGATTAAGGATTCATGATGATCTAGTTGTGGGTCTCGGTTCTTCAGTAGTGCTGAGGATGACTTTCTTCATAGATACTTCAAAGCTTAACAAAATCTGCTTTGACAACATTTTTACAAATTTCAATTTCATGAGAATGCTAAATAAAATTGAAAAAAAGGCAGCAGGTATTGCCAGAATACAAAGGATAAAAGGTTGTTCTATAAAAAGTGAGGACAGTATGACATACAAAAGTTAGAGGTGCTTATGAGTGTATGATATTGGCGAAGTTGCATGTGAAAGCAAATAAGTCTGTCGCAAATAGTTTCGGGTGTTTAATGCGAAATAATTGTAAGGTGGTGAGTGGATAGGTAAAATAAGTGCGATATGATACTATATGTTAGCAGAAACCAAGGTAAGAGGCGACCAGCCTCGAGTGAGTCGAATAAGCCCGGTCACGGACGTGTACCATCTGTACTAAGCGTAAATAGCATACAGGGCCGGATTAAGGCGAATTAAAAAATACAATAATAAACGTAATAGGTTTCGAAAAGGTATAGGATAACAGGTACCGGTCCTGGTGTTTGTGTGACAAGTAGGTGTGAATTACGGTTTGAGTAATAATTCACAATTTATCGTGGAAAAAGTGCCCGATAATTCTGAATACCTAGCAGGTAGGGGGGAAGTCTCTCCGAGGGGATGAACCGGAGCCACACCATAGGCGCTAGCTGATAATTTAACAGGACACCACATACATTTTAATTTCAAGAGCTGCTTGAAGGTAAATTATAGTTAAAGGCTAAAGAAGTTTAAAATACTGAACAGAGAGAAGGCGAATTTGTTTAAATACCTGTATTATAATGGAGAAGAGATTAATAAGAAATTAGACAAAATCAAAGATTTAGACACCAAAACACAAGAGATAAGCACTAAACTGGACACAATAAGTAAAGAGTTGCAACAAACAAGATTAGAAAATGAGGGTTTAAAGAACAAAATTAAAACTAAAAACACAACTAGATATACAAAGTACGCGTATCGATATATTGGAAAGGGAGGTACGTAAGAAAAAAATTATAATACAAGGAATTGAAGATAAATTTATTGAACCAGAACTTGAACTAAAAGGGAAAATAAAAGTTATTTTAAGAGCTATAGGGGTCAACGTGAACATTGAAACGGAAACCCTAGAAATTAAAAGATTAGGAGGGATAGAAGAAGGGCAGCAAAAGAACAGACCAATATTAATAGAATTGGCAACACGGAACTTAAAATGAAAGAAGATCTTGACTAACGAAGACTACCCGAAGCATATACTGGAAGAGAGAAGAACATTGATAAAACAGTGGCACGAAATAAGGGATACAATGCAAACTTTATTTATAACAGGCTGATAGTGAATGGAGAAATATACACACTACAACAGCTAGAGGAGAAGTTAGAAATACAAGAAAAAGAAAATGCAAAACAAACAGAAATAAAAAAGAAGGAAGAAGTAGAACAGAAAATTACTCAGAAAAAAAAAACGGAAAGGTAGCGAAAGGTCACCACGGAATATAGATGACGAGGAATTCAGGAAACAAATGAGAACAATAACATTTACGGGACGGCATACAAAAAACTAGCACAGAATAGAAACAGGAAAGACACAAAAGTAGATAACTGCAAGGAAAAAGGAATAACGAGCAAGGAAAAGGACGGAATTAGAAATATAGAAATAAATAGAATACATAAACTTAAATAAATACAAATCGGAACTTGGAATATTACGTTAATGATGGGAAAAGAGTGCGAGCTAATAGAAGAAATGCAACAATATGATATTAAAATTATGGGCTTAAGTGACACAAAAATCAAGGAATCAGGTAATAAACAATTAAAAGATAACTATAATCTATAATGTTCAGGAAGACATCCAAAACAGAGAGCAAAAGAAGGAGTGGAGTGGGCATAATAATATCAGAAGAAGTAGATAAGAAAGTTAGTAGATTTTAAGCAGAAAATTTAAAATTAATGGTATTGGAGATAGACTTAGATGGAATGATAAATATAATACAATTATATGCACCAATACAAGGAGCAGATGAAGAGGAAAACTTAACTTTTTACACAGATTTACAGAATACACTAGATAGAATTAGAGAAGAGAACGACCTAATAATCATCATGGGAGATTGGAACCCAAAAGTCGGAAGAGGTGAAAATAGAGAGCTAGGATGCACAGGAAAATATGGAGAAGAAATTATAAATGGAAATGGACCGATAATGCTAAAGTTATGCCAAACAAACGATCTCATAATTGGAAATAGTTTTTGGTACCAACCTATGGAAAATAGATATACGTTTGTGACGGAAGAAAAAGACGCTAGAAGTATAATAGAATATATAGTATATACACAGGAACTCAGCGATAGAATACAACAGATTAAAACGATACTGGACGCAGAAATGGGAACACAACATAGACTGGTAACAGCAGTGCTAAAAGGGGACACAGAAATACAAAAAGAAAAAGAATATGAAAGAATACAAATACAGATTATAAGATATGATAAAATAAAGTTAAAATATCAAGCAGAAGTAGACGAGGAATTATCAAAACTAGAACAAGTTAATACCAACTGGACCCTAGAAAGAAGATGGCAAACATTCAGTGAAACAATTCATAAAATAGCAAAAAAGACATGCAAAACTAGGAAATATAACAAAAACCAACTGAAGAAAACTAGATGGTGGAATAAGGATGTAAGAGAAGCAGTTACGAATAAAAAAATGGCATGGAAAACATTCATAGAACAGGACAAACAAGAATATATAAACAAAAGGAATATAGCGAATGAAGTTGTGAGAGAGGCGAAAAGAAGAACTTGAGAGAAGTTTGGCAGGGAACTAAACCAAACATACAATACAAACAATAGAAAAATTTGGAATGTAATAAAAAAGCCGAAAGGAATTAAAAAGAAAAGATAAGGGGCATAAGAAATAACGATAACGAATTTAAATCTGAAGCACATGACATACTAGAAATCTGGGCAGACTACTACACTACCAATTTGAAGATAAGAATAGTGTGAATGAAGCAAAAAGACAGAACGAATCAGATAGCAATGAAAGAACAGATGAAGAAGAAGAAGAATTTCCGAAGGAAATATAAATAGAAGAACTGAAAGAAGCAATAAAAACATCAGAACAGGAAAGGCGTGTGGACAGAATGGCATTGACCCAGAGATGATAAAGTATGTGGGGGACAAAGAAAAGGAATGGATTCTAAAAATAATCAATGAGGCATGGCAGACAGAAGAAATCCTAGAGAATTGGCAAGAAAATATTATAATCCCGATACACAAGCAGGGCGACTTCACACTTTGTGAGAATTACAGGACCATCTGCCTATCCTACACCTGTTTCAAATTATATACAAAAGTAATAGAAAGAATGCTAAGGAAAATAATTGATAGCAAACTAGCACTAATGACAATATCTACGTGCTAAGAAATTTGATAGAAAAAAAGAAAAAAAAGGAGAAGAACTGTTTGTAATTTTCATAGGCATAAAAGCAACTTTTGATACAATAAACAGAAAAATAATACGGAGTAAAAATTAATACGAGTAATAAAGAGTATATATAATGACGTAAAGGGAGTGATCAAGATAAATGGAGAGGAATCAACAAGATTTAAAATGGAACTAGGAATAAAACAAGGAGACAGCTTCAGTCCCCTGCTGTTCATAGTCGTGATGGACAGGTTACTAAGAAACACTCGAGTGAAATCCACACAACAACAAGCGATGATAGGATATAACAGATTAGCACCAGTAAGAGTCGATTGCCTTATGTACGCAGATGACCTAGTCCTAATATCAGAAAAAATGAAAGAACTAACGAAAATATGGCCTGAAGAGATAGATAAACTGGGAATGGAGGTTAACACGGATAAATGTAAAATGATGATAATTAACGATAAGGCACGAGAGGAATAAAGAAGAATAGAAATTAAAGGAAAAGGAGTAGAAAAAGTAACGGAATGAGAGTACTTAGGCAGTATAATACCAGACGACGGTAAAATAGACCTAGAGATAACCAAAAGAATTAATACAAGCAGCAACAACAAACGGGAAATAGATAGAAAAACGAAGCTACGGGTCTATAACACGATAGTCTTACCTACAATGAATGACATATGGATGTGAAACATGGGTTATGCAAGAGAAACATGAAAGTAAAATAATTGCCGCGGAAATGAAATACTTTAGAAATATAACTGGAAATACCAAGTTTGACGGAGAGAGAAACGAACATATAAGACATATGATAGATCAAGAACCGGTTACAAAGAAGATAGAAAAGAAGCAACTATACAGGTTTGGCCACATATTGAGGATGGACCAAAGTAGAGTAGTGAAGAAACCTACGGAAGCAGGTAGGATTGGGAAGAGAAGAAAGGGAAGACCTAGGAAAAACTGGTTACAGAATATAGAGGAAGTGGGCAGAAGAAGGGGAAAGACGAAGGAGGAGATGAAAGAATTAGCACTGGACCGGAAAGAATGAAAAAAATAGGTAGAGGGTAGTTAAGAGAATAAACATCCGACACCCAAGGGGTATAAGGATACAGAAGAAGAAGATGGTTGTAGATTCGATAGAAAAAATAAGATCATGACAGTTACATGGATGAATAATAGTTGTGTTGAACTGCTAACATATAACTATACAGAACAAGCAACCTGCGTCAAGAGATGGGCCAGACGTGAAAAAGGAGAGCTACAGGTCTCTAAACAGAAAATAGCGGCAGAGAACAATAAGTAAACGGGTAGTGTCGACAAACTGAACTGAAATGTGCAGAAGTACCGTATCAGAATTTGAGGAAAGAAATGGTACTTTCCGCTGGTAACCCATGCAATGGATATAGCGTTGATCAATGCATACATTCTCTATTAATGAAAAAAACTCATTATCTCAAGAGGATGTTGGTAGGGGTTTATCTTGCTGAATTGACCCTTTTAGACCCAAAAGAGGCTAGACGTTTATCGTACCCACAACCAGCACGTTACGTGTCCCAGTAGATAATTCAGGACTTTCGGCACAGAGCACATGATCGAACGTACAGCCATGGAAAATTTCTGCAATGTAGGATTACAATTTGAGTAATGATGAAGATAGAATAGAATAGGAAGCACACCTCGTCAAATTGTTGCACTCCGCTAAAATATATCACTACAAACTTTCATGGAGCTTTGTACAAACTTGTTCCTGCACAATTGACTGGGCTATATAATATATAATATTTTAAGGCAATTTAGTTAATATTCATTTACAGCGCTAATAAGGCCCCGAAAGTTTTCTTTGTGCTAGACTTACTTCAATTTTAACTTGTCAACAAGGGCAGAAGTCTCCTAAAAGGCTTAAATCAAAATTCCAAAATATTATTAATGTACACATCTTGATTTACTTTGAGTCTTTTTTATAAATATAATATAATTTATGCATGCAGAACAGATTTCATTCTATACCACGACAGATAATAAATACTAATGATATATAACCACATTAGAAGGGAGCAAGTATAACTAAATTCATTCAAAGCCTAGATTGCTCTTCCATATATTTTCATGAAGACTACAGCCTTCATTCGAAATGATTTTGCTGCATTTGCTTGAAGACTTATCATGATGTACCCTCGTTAAGTAAGAGCGCCGTTACGAGATCATTCTCCGAGCACGAAATCACGTTGTTTCCTTTCGGGACCTGCATTTCTAATTAAAAAAGGCGGTGACATCCAATTAAGCCCGGATGGCTGGTTGGCAATCCCGCAGCCGGGGACTCGGGCTCGCGCATAAGCTGGTTCGGGGCAGTTTTTGAAGCGCGACCTTTGTCGCGCGGAATGAAATCGTTTGAGGGCAGCCAAGAGCCGGATGAAGAACGGCGCGATCCGTTGACGGAAGCATTCGCAGTGCATAAAACGCTTGCTCCGAGTTGCTACTCTTTTTACAGTTATTGTCTGGCTAATTTCACGCTCGAGCGTCGTTGGAAATACGCATCCCGGAGCGAGCTGTAGTACATAACGAGCGGAATCAAAGGCAAGGAAACCCTGCCGTACTCCTCTCGCAGCTGTCATAACAAACGTCTGAATACAAACGCTATATTAAAAGTATGACACGAGCACGGTATCGCTTCCCCCGCACTCCCTTAAAATCCTTTAGCAGTTACATCCAATGAAACGTAACTAGAGACAACGCACCCCAAGACGTTCCTCCTTCAGGTGGATTTACTGGTTTCCTTGTTCTAGATGAGGCTTTAGCGGCCTTCTCTAGAGAAAAAACTCCTTTCTCTACTCTGTACTTAAGGTGTCTATACAATTGTGGCGATACTATCAAGAATTACATCCTTTAAACAGCCGTTCCCTAGGTTCTCCAGTGAAAATTTTGAATGTGAATATAATTAAATTTGATCACAATTGACAATGGGTTAATCTACTAATTATATCGTACTACTTATATTTATATTGCTCAGCATATATGGTCAGAAATCGTTTAGGAAGATATATTTTATTCTAATCCTTGTGGTGAAGTTCAGGACTTAATTTGTGTTACACCTATTTCTTTACAGACAAGATTTGTTTCAAAAAATTAAATGTAGGAAAGCTGAGTTGCAGTTATGTTCCCTTTTTAAGGAAGCAAAGCAATTCTTTATGATTAGCCTGATGTATAGTTGTTTCAACCTTCTATCTACCCTCTTGGAGCGCGGGCTCCTTACTCCGTCCGCTCTTATCTTCGTCTCGGAGATCTTTGGCTAGTAATGCTTATGAAATAAATTTTGCATTACAGCGTCTCAGACCAAAATAAACAGCCTGGACTAAAAGCCCTTTTAGGGGATATCTGCGTTCGGATGCGATATTAATTTTTGGGGCGCGCGGCCGCTGCAGGTGCGGGCGGCCGCGCAACTTTTTCCATTCTCCCCGAGTGCATTCGCGCCAGGCAGAGGACATAACGAGTCAAACTTGGGCAGAAGTTGGCGCGACTCTCGCCAGCCGCAGCTTCTTAGCTGCAGATCAATACGCAAATTAACATATCTGCATCATACGCGGGCGGAATATGCGTGGTTGGGAATTCTGGATTTGCGCTGTGCCCGGTCTGCGTGTGTCAGTTTGGGGGTAATCGTGTCTATACGTTTTTGATACGATTCAAATGAATCGTAATGAATCTTTCAGCCAATCATAAAATAAGAAAGGCGTCTAGCATTCGTATGCCTTTAAAGTTGTATGATCTCATAACAGAAAATTGGAAAATAGTTTCAATCATTGGGAAAAATGTACACTTCAGAGCAAAACAATCGACTCATATGTATCCACATTCCGATGACGTTCAATGTTTACTTAATGATTTTTTTCAATACATGCTGTCGCCACCTCTACTCCTAATTGATTCCAAGCGATTACGCATGGATCGAATAATTTTTCCCTATACTGCCTTGAGGGATTGCTTCCCATTCTTCAATCATCGCTGCTATCAGTTCCATCACGCTTCCTGGTGCAAGATTTCTGGCCCGGGCTCTTCGCTTAAGCTCTTCCCAAACGTACTCAATTGGATTCAAGTCTGGGTTTTACCGAGGTCAGTCTATTTTTGGTATACCAACGTCAGTCAAGTAGGTAGTAATTACCCGCGCGGTGTGTCATTACGCATTAGCATAAAGTCTTCACCAACAAATCCCACAAACGGAACATGTTCCTCCAGAATGTCTTTGATGTAGCGGACCGCTGTTAAACCTCCTCCACCAGGCTCAAAAACCAACTCCATATGAGACAGTTTCTTGAATACATCAATAAGCAAATTGCTCTCCTGGCCTTCTATAGAACCGACGTCTTAGGTTGTTGCCATATAGGTACATTTTGGACTTGTCGGTGAATAATATCTCCAATAGCCGAGCTCCCAAATGAGATGTTTGCTAGCAAATTTCAGTCGTCTTTGCTTTTGGACTACAGTCAGCTTGGGACTTGTAGCTGTCTTTTTTTGGGTTAGTTTTTAGTCTTCTTCTCACTTCCCAAGCGTTGGCGACCACATTTCTAACCGCACTCAGCTCTTGCTTGAGGTCAACGCCAGAGTTCTGAAAGACATTGAGGCGAAAAACCGATCGTCTCTCTCCGTTGTCACACGTCGACGGTTGCCTCTTTTCCGGAAGACACAGCCATCGGTTTCCCGGTACCGACGCCATAACCTCGACATAACTGATTGACTCAGGTTTAGTCGATTTGCCACTGCCCTCTGACTGAGGCCCTCTCTCAACAACGCAACTGCCTGAGCTGATTCGGGGGCTGTGGTATCCATTTTCCTACGAATCACTCAAGCACTTACGCCACTTACTTACATTAACTTCGGATAAGTGACTGAGATGAATTACCAGATTGCAGACGTAATGTAGGCTAATCACAGTCTTCGTGCTTGTGCGTTCCAATTAGCAAGATTCGTAAAATCCCGTTCGTGTTACTTATGTTTTTGAATACGTCATCCGATTAATCCAATAGCAGCAATTCTTTAAAGTTACTTAAAGATACTTCTTGCATCAATCTCAATTTTTTTGCTCGCACCGATCGTTTTTTATATGGTTTTCTGCTAATAAAGATTTCTTCAAAGTTGATCAAAAAAAAACGTTTTTTCATGCAGGCGACTTTAAATCGTATTTAGAGAGACTAGAATTTTCTTCCCACACAGAGAAAGACCTGGCTTGTCTTCAAAAAATCACAAGACTGCTTTAACCTTTTTCATTGTTGCGACGCGGATTAATTCCCTCTCCGGTAGATTGTCTCCAAATATCGCCTTACCCACAAATGCCACCACTCCGCATATATTTTGTAGCCGCTTTAAACGTCAGTTTCAGTCCTTTTACATGATTCACCGAAAGCGCACTCGTTATTACACACAAATACACTGAAAATTAAAGATCCAGATGTACAGCGTCAACTGAAGCTAGGATCACGCGTACCGCCACCTCCGTCCAGGCGATACCCTCAACGGAGTCATCGCAAACCATGTCGTTTTCCTAATTGCATTTTGTTGTATTCTGTGGAGTTAAAAATAGTTTTGAAATCGGGGGAAAGTAAATGTAGCATTCGTGTTTAGGGTACGCTGGGTATAGCTGGGCCTTTGAAACGAGAGCCGTGTAGGCAAAAAAATTAGTTCAGTTGAGGATCGGGTATGTGTTTGGGGTGTGGGTCAATTGACCGACAGCCTACTGACTGACAGCTAACTGATCGACAGACCAACTGACCGACAACCCAAGTGACCGGCAGAAAACTGACCGACAAGCGAATGCACATAGAGGTCAAAATAATCAGCGTAATGTATGATAGGTCCTCTATGTGCATATGCAGGGTGGCACGCGGCAGACGCATAAATTTGAAAATGGAATAAAACGCAGACTGTTACAAAATGACTAAATTTTTTATTTTTGCCTGATTCATTAACATGGGAAATTTAAGTTTACACGGTTTTGAACAAAGTATCGTCTCTCACGTGCATTCTTCGTGCACTCTTTGAAGAATTGCAACAAGAATTTCAGTTTTGAAATGTTGTTTTTGAGGGCTTCTAGGGTCCTGAAACGATTGTTGTAAATAAGGGATATTAGGTATCCCTACAGGAAAAAATCACAGTAGGCCAAATTAGGCCAGTTCAAATTGCCTCTTAGGGAGATGAGGCGCCCGAGGAATCTGTCTCGCAAAAAATCCATGCAAACCTTTACTGTGTGGACTGTGGCCTCGTCTTGCTGAAACCAGGTGTCTTCCAGCTCTATCCCTTCCAATGTAGGCAAGGAAAAATCCTGGATCATGGTCAAGTAACAATTGCACACCATTCTGTTGTCCTGTCGGAAAGCAGGGGCCTCTGCTGGAGCTCCTTGGAATTCGTATAACTGCAATAGCGCATATTCTGTTTCTGACATATCCCCTGAGGTGAAAATGTGTCAGAGAAGTAAACGATGCCGTCTTGAAATAACGCAGAAAGCATGTTTTCACTAGCGAGTTGTCTGGTTTGACAATCATATGGCTTCAATTCTTGGACGACAACCATCTTATAGAGATGCAAATGAAGATGTTCATTAACGATTCGTTGAATGGAACGTCTCGAAATGCTAAGGCCACCTGCCTGTTTCCGAATTGAACGCCTGGGAGATTGTTGAATTTCAGCAATAATGTTGAGCACTATCACGAGGCAGTTGCTGCGCGAGTTCCACTATTCATAGCATCAAATAAGAGAAAATCACTTGCCAAGTCATCAAACGACAAACCATCTGTGATCATTTAGATCACTTCCTCGTAGCTTCCTCAGTCAGCTTTGCCATCAAAAAATGCTTAAAGAAAAGAAATCAAACTACGAACGAGATCCAAATGCACCAACAGAACCAAAGACATTGCAAGAGTTTCAACAATTACCAGATGAGCGTAAGAACTCAATAGACGAAGAAGAATTTGTTAGGTTAATCGATGATGCTAACGACAAGATTCTTTTATTTGTCACAGAAAAGAATTTGCAAATAATGTCAAATGCAGCATTTTGGATTATGGATCGCATGTTTAAAGTCACTCCACTTTATTCCCTCCACGTACCTGTTGGAGATCGAATTTTACTTGTCGTTTATGCTCTAATGTCTCGAAAGCCTTTAGACTTGTACAGCAAGCTATTTGAGGAGATTAAATCTTTAGCACAACAATTTGGTATTGAATTTCAACCATATTTTGTTCTCTCCATTTTTAGCAAGGAAAGCATGATTGCAATCAGAAATGTGTTTCCTGGTGTGCAAAACAATGCTTGCCGCTTTCATTTATGTCAATACATATATCGCAGACTGCAACAAACACCAGGCTTGCAAACTAAATACAACATTGAAGAAGCATTCAGTCTTATGGTCCGACATCTCTCCGCTCTAGTTGCAATTGCTTTTAACAAATTGCATCCTCACTTTCTACAAGAAGAAACAGATCTTTTTCATTAGTTTGAAGATAGTTGCTCTCTTGGAAGAGTCAACAAAAAGAATATCCGTACAGAACCTCTATTCCATCCTATTATGTGGACTGTTTGGGATAACACAGAACTAAATTTTTCCAGAACTCAAAACAAGGTAAATTATATATTTATGAATCTATAAATCGTAATCATTTAATTTAGGTCAAGGCCTGGCATAGACGTTTTGAAGGGTTGGTAGAAAATTCTCATGTTGGCATTTATACGCCCACTGATGAAATAAAGAAAGAACAGAACGCCGTTGAGATTGAAATTGAAAGAAATGTTCGCTAAATACCTTCTGGCGCAAAGCTCAGCTCGGAGGATAAAAATAGAGAACAACGTCTTCAACCCGTCATTAATAACAAGGATAATTACAACTCTGTACTTGATTGTTTGCGAGGAATTGCACACAATATTCAATTCCAAATTGCGTAAGTTTTATTTACTTTCTATTTTATTATGGGAAATTATATGCAATTGAAACCTGTGATCATATCTATTTCATTATTTTTACTCATATAAAAAATATTTATATCTAAGTTATTTTTTTTTAAATTTTTGATTGAATAGTTGTCGATCAATTGGCCATGTCGGTCAGTTGGCTGTCTCTAATTCACTCTAATTCACGGCATACACTACAAAGGCTTTTAACATATATTTCAAAAGAATCATCATTTATTTTTTTAGCTTAATTTTTTATTTATTGGTTAATTGTTTGCATTTTATTTTACTATAAGATGTATAGGTTCTTTGCCATACTGACCTTGCCTTTTCCTCTTCTCCCACTGGCTTCTTTATTTCTAGTAGTACATTGTTTGTTGTTTTATGATTAATTCTGTCTGAAGTAGCTTTTATAGCCGACTTTTACAGTAATTTTAGTAAATTATTAGTTTCTTTGTCCATGTCTTGTATTACTCTAAGCTTCATTGATAGATATATTTTGTTTTTTATCTTCTTTCCGTAAGTATTTTAATTTGCTTTAGTACTGTGCAATCGTGGTGTGGTCTTTCTGGTTATTACGAACATGGTTATTGAAGCTATTATAGGACTGTGATCTAGTGTTGGATTATAGCCAGGTGTAATATCTTGGTATGGTAAGGAAATGCCGTTTGTCCTGTGGGCCAGTGCGTTACCAAATAATTAGATAAAACAATGTTTGTCTTGAAAAACTTAAGCAAGTCCTCTGCCTCTTTCTACAGTGGAATTTCGAAGAACGCAACGAATTCTTATCTCTTTAGATTTTGATAAGGCGGGCAAGTTCATTGTGCTTTATCAGTTTGTGGGTAAGTGTTGAATGGATTCTTTTGTTAATATGGCAGTTCCTCAATGTGTCATACCGCCAGTACAGTTTGTATTTTGTTAAGGAAATTTTTACTGGTAAACTATATCTCCTTTGATTAGGTTGCGATACGGTTCGCACCCTTTGTAATTAGCAGTATGGCTATCACCACACAAAACACACTTGGATGCTGTTTCTTGGGTGTTTTTGCTGTAGTGCTGTAAACCCTTCACATTCAACACATACAAAAGGTTTGTAATAGTAGGTATTAGTGACCATATTGCTGACATCTCATGCACTGAACAATATTGTTTTTCATAACGTTGGGCGGTTCTATTTCTATTATTTGTTTTGTGAATCATTTACTTTGTCTTTGCTATTATTTATTGGTTTAAAGTCTATGAAAAATAAGTTGAGTGTTTTTTTTGGCAATTCCGAGAGTTTATGATTTTTCTAACTATGTGACCTAATGGGTGTAATTCTTTCTTTATCTCTTCGGTGTCTATTGAATGGTGAAGATATTTAGTTTCAGCTCTGCATGCTCTGTCCTTAAAACAGCAAATGTCTTGATAGAAACAAAAATAAGAGCAGATATTGCAGAGCATTTATAAATAGCGAGGTAGAAGGTGACAATAATTTATGTTAACTTTAAAATAATGCTGACATCTACGCTGCCACCATAACTAGCGTCAAATGAAGCAAATACATTAGACGATAATGGACTATTCTCCTTACATTCTGGACTTAAGTTTTGCTGTTTAGATCTATTTGGATTCTTCAAGGTGTCACACAATTTGACAAAACTAAATAGTTATTAAAACAGTTAACTCTCATTCTGATTCAAATTACGGTTTTGCTCCTGAAAATTATACCTTTTTTAGTTTTCTTCTGGTATTTTTTATTTCTTGATTTCTGTGTCCTAAATTAAAGTGCAGCATTATTTATAATTTAAAAAAAACTTTAATATTTCATACGAATTCGCATTGTACACTCGCGGAATAAAGAAGTCTGCGAGCGGTCTACGAGATTACAAGTGCCGAGCGATAAAGAGACTTGAAGTCAACTTGCGATACCAAATTTAAAATTTAATAAACTGTTAGTGATTTTTAAAATAATTATTTAAGACTTTTAACTACGATAAAATTCATATTACATAAATTAAAATGCTGCCGGCTGGCAACGGCTATAACGGCGCATTTAATACTTATAATCAGCAGCAAATTAATGGAAATCCTTGATATCACAACCATCACTGTTCCGCCTATTATCCATCCCCCAAATATGCACCAGCAAACCCAATACACAAATCAACCGCCCCCTAATTCAGCATTATTGTCCTCACAATACCAATAATTTCCCCAAATGCCACAGACACACTTTCAACATTTCAATTGAGTGCAAAAGCTTCATCTCAACTAATACAAAATAACAATACTTCAAATGAGCATTATGAAGATGATGAAGAAGAAATGAAAACTAATCCTGCTAATGATTGGCAAAGGGTCACTAAGCGAAAACGATTAGACAAGTCAAATACACAAATGGTCAGTGGAAAAGAAACACTAATTCATGCAAATAGATAAGCCCAGAGAATGAAATAAGCGATGCCAATAATAAACAACAACAACAAACAACTACACCTACGCCCCCGTCCATTTTCGTTCAAGGTGTTTTAGACTTCAACGAAATGACAAAAAATTTACTTTCCGTTGCTGAAGAGCAAAAATACTCGACCAAAAGTCTGCACAATAATGTCGTCACAATTACCACAGCTACCCCTGACACCTACCGCAAGATGATCAAACACATGCAGGAAAATCAAATTATACATCACACGTAACAGATGAAGGAAGATCGCCCATATAGAGTAGTTCTAAAACACATACATCACACTACTCCAACAGATGATATTAAAAAAGCCCTTAAAGAAGTAGGACACACAGTTAGAAACGTTATGAACTTAAAAAGTAAACTAACTAAAGGCCCATTACCAATATTTTACATAGATCTTGAACTAGCCACTAATAACAAGGAAATCTACAACATAAAATCACTTTAAAATAAACATGTATTATTCGAACCACAAAAATAAACAAAAATATAGTGCAATGAACCCATTGCCAGAACTACGACCACACAAAGGGGTACTGTAATAGACCATCTGCCTGCGTAAAATGTGCTGGACCGCATAACACAAAAAGCTGCCAAAAAACAAAAGCCACCCCAGCAAAAGGTATTCTTTGCGAAGGACAACACAAGCAAACTATAAAGGATGCACAATTTTTCAAGAGCTACAAAATAAGTATCAACCTGATAGGCAACACACAAACGTAAGATCCTCAAACTTAACAAGACAACACTTTCTACCCATAAGACAATAAGATAATCACGATACTATCAACCGACCAAATCTTCCGCGTTCCTCCTATTCGCAAATTGTACAAAACCAGCCAGCCGCCGGTCTTAAACAATTCCTCGATGAATTTGAAAGCATGTTCAATCAATGAAACTAAACATGCTGACTACAGTGATCAATAAGCTAATCAACTAATGGCTAAATTTCTAAAAATTGCGTTGTGGAATGCCAAGGGGCTGCTTCAAAGGAAGTTAGAAGTTGAAACTTTTCTACATACCAATAGCATAGATATTTTGTTAATCTCAGAAACCTATTATACCACAAAATCACACTTAAAAATATCTTATTTTACCATATATCATACAGAACACCCAGACGACGCAGCCCATGGTGGTTCTGCTGTAATAATTCGCAATATTATCATGAATTACCAAGCTTTCAAACAGACTACTTGCAAGATACCATAATATAAGTAGAAAAACTTCCGGTGCCAATAGTAATTTCCGTCGCCTATTGCCCCCCACGCCACAACATAACCAAACAAATGTTCCAACCCAATTTTGAGCAACTAGGACCTAGATTCTTAGCACGTGGCGACTACAATGCTCGCTGGGGCTCGCGTTTCACAACTACAAAAGGTAGAGAACTATACAAACTCATGGCAGATAACAATTATAGTTTGCTATCAACGGGCAGCCCAATATATTGGCAAACTAACCCCAATAAAGCACCAGATCTGCTTGACTTCTTTGTCGCCCACGGTATGTCCTCAAACTACATGGATATCGTTATGACATTTCATCTGACTATACCCCTGTAGTAGTCTCAGTAAGTGCAACTATACTTTACAAAAAACCCACACCTACCCTCAGCAATATAAAAACCAACTGGGAAACCTTTGAATCACATATAAATGAAAATCTTAACATAAACCTGGCATTAAAAACAAACGGAGCAACTAACCATCTAATAACAACTATTCAGGAAGCCGGTTGGAAATCAACACCTCAGTCCTACAACCACTAAATCAACACACCTAACATCCCAACTGAAATAATGGAAATAGTAAGGGAAAAAAGAAGAGCGAGGGCAGCTTGGCAACGTAGTCGCAACATTTCAGACAAAACTATATTTAACCAACTGAATAATAAACTAAGAAGAAGACTTCAACAGATTCGAAATGAAACTTTCCAACTCTACACAACCACACTTTCTGTACAAGATCAGTAAATATGGAGGGCAAGTAGAGGAATCAAACGTCGCAAAGAGCACATACACTACTACAAGATTCAACAGGATTATGGCCGAAAACTGATAAAGAAAAGGCTGAAGTCTTCGCGCTGCACCTTGAAACTACCTTTGAACCTAATTCTAATAAATCAGACTAGGAAGATGAACATTATTTAAAAACTCCATTACGATTATCACCCCAAATAAAGAGTTTCACTATCCAAGAAATTGAAGCCCAAATAATGTTACTTCCTAACAAGAAATCTCCAGGACATTACCTTATAACAGGAATTATATTAAAGCACTTACATGAGAAAAGATTTTGTTATCTCTAAATCCTATTTAATAGAATACTGTCTTGCGTACTGGCCATTACTCAAATTTGCCCAAATTATCTTAATCCTTAAACCGGGTAAACCTCTCACCCAAATAAAATTCTAATGACCTATTAGTTTACTTCCGATAATCTCTAAGCTATTAAAAAATAATATTAAAACGCACTAATGAAAGTGAACTTCAAAGTAAATGGCTACCAGATCATCAGTTTGGATTCCGATCCCAGCATTCAACAATTCAACAATGCAATCGATTAACACACATAATATGAGATGCACTTAAACACAAAACTTACTGTTGTGCAGTGTTCTTAGATGTGAGTTCTGCATTTGACAAGGTTTGGCACAGATGTTTATTGTACAAAATAAAAAAAAAAAAAAAACTACTTCCATACCATTACTACCTGCTTTTGCGCTCTTACCTGGAAAAACGATTCTTCCAAACCAAACTCGGTAACGACACCTCTCAGATATATATAATTAATGCGGGTGTCCCTCAGGTTAGTGTGCTTGGGCCTCTATTGTATCTGTTATATACAAGTGACTTTCCTATCACAGAGCAAAGAGGTACAGGGACGTTTGCTGGTGACACAACAATCCTGTCGTGCAATGAAGACCCGAACACAACAACCGAACTACTCCAAGAACATTTAAACCAGCTCGAAAAATGGCTAAACAAGTGGAAAGTACGGGTAAACGGGGATAAATCGGTCCAAGTCACGTTTACGACGAAATACTCGGCGTGTCCGCAAGTCTACCTAAACAATACACCGATCCCTCAGATAGACGAAGTCAGATATCTAGGTCTGCAATTTTGATAAACGCTTGACGTGGAGATCTCATATAAGAAAAAAACGGAAAAAATGAATCTACGTCTAAAAAAATTGTATTGGCTCCTTGGGAGAAACTCAGTACTCGCCATAAATAACAAACTGTTAATATACAAAAGCATAATTCGTTCCATCTAGATCTATGGCTCTGAATTATGGGAATGCGCCAGCAAATCAACAATAAAAAATAATACAACGCTTCCAGTCCAAGACCCTGATGATGATATCCAATGCTCCTTGGTTTGTGTCAAATGCAACAATCCACAACGATTTTAATATCCCATTAGTAGCCGATTTTATAAAAACAAAAGCTGAAAAACATCATTACACTGTTGAAAATCACCCGAATATAACAGTCAACGTCCTAGTTTAGAAGATTAAGGAAAAAGTGGCCAAAAAGTGAATTAAACTAGGAGATTCACCAGTGGGTGCTTTCTCCTCATGACCTTTATTAAACATTTAATAACATAAAATTAGCTCATAGAATTACTGTATTTATTCTGATTGCTAATAAAATGAGTTTAAAAAATTTTTTTATACGTATTCTAACTTCTTGATTGTTTTTAATTATCTTAGATTTCATATATTATAAAATGTAATTAACAAGTGCGTTATTTTTAAATATGCATTAAGCACACCCATTCTCACACGTAATACATTATTACTTCCGTAAACTAGCATGTTTATTCAGGCTAGTAACTGCTCTGTTATTTAGTTTATGAAGACCATAAAATGCAACGTATGGAATATGCACTTTCGTTACACGACTCCTTTTGCACTGCCTTGACAGTGGATGCTAACAGGTTTTCTTGTACCAATAAAATCAATTTTAAATGGAAGAGGTTGTAATTATATTAGTCACTATTAATGGAACTTAATAATGCTTTAGTTGCCAAAAGTAGCTCGATATGTCGACGCGTTAGCGTGTAATATTTTATTTCGCGCGTAAATTAATTTACGCTGAAGATTAGTCACTGTCGTTCAGTTCGCTATGGCATGCACTGATAGATATAAAGTGGGATTAATTTGTCACAAAATATAAGACGGGGCAACGTGTTGTAGTATCAATTCACCTGACTGGCGTGGGCCAATATGATTTTGCATAATTTATTTCGTACAGACACGCCTCCAATTCTTACCAAATAAGGGAAATTGGATTTGACGTTAAAGTGATAGCTAATCGTATTACAATTGTATTACAACATAAAAAGTTAGGTACTGCGAATATAGCTCTTTGTGAATTTCAATTTTTACACAATGAATTTGTTTTGCAATTAATATTTTTTTGTACTCTTACATATACTTAGAAATGTATTGTCTCATATTAATATATTTGTTAGTTCTGATTATCAAAACACATCAACTATGTTTGTTACCCAAAAAAAGAGTACGAGAGGTATCCAAAAACTTACAACAGTAAATTAATGGAAAGTTACTACATATAATTGATGTTCCCTGAATCAGCAGATACAAGTCCTTTACAGGGTGTGTCTGGAAATCTTTCGGTTTCAAGATTGCTTTCCTGAATATATGTTGCCTTTTTCTGCACAGCGCATTCCACTTGCATAGGATGTGTAAGGCTGTTTCTGGTTTCTTGCTACAAAGTCTGCATGCAGAGTCACCATTGAATTTACCAATTTTTAGAGGTGTTTTTAACAGTCGCATGCCCTGTAATAAACCCTATGGTTATCTTTAGCTGCACCCTACTTACGTTAACGAGTTCTGCAGCTCTCTTTTGGCAAGGTTCCTTATTGAAGATTTTGCTGAAATAATGCCCTGGTCGGTTTTTCCAGTACATTCGATGATGAGTGCATGTCCTCTCTTTAATAAAGCTTCGGGCAGCACTTCGTGAAATTTCTAAAGCAGGTTCTGGGCCTATATAAACCTCACTAGATCCCTGCCTGGCTACTTCATCGGCTTTCTCATTGCCGTTGATACCACAATGCCCAGATGCCCATAACAGTTTCACCGTGTTGTGTTCTGCCAGTGCATTGAGTTCATTGATACATTCTCATACCAGTCTAGATCATGCTTTTGTGCTTGATAAAGCCTTTAAAGCTGGCTGGCTGTCTGATATAATATAGATCCGCTTGCTCCTGTAAGCCCTCTTACCATTGCATCGCACTTACGAACATTTCTTCTGACACAGTTGCAAATTATTTAAGAATGACAACCTTCAGATCGTCTGCTGTACGAGGAATTCGAACATAGGCGTTTGATTTGAGGTAACCAGAAAGAAATAAATAGCAAAGGCACAAATCTAGTGAGTTTGGGGACTGAAAATCATCGCCGTGAGATTGGGAAAACAGTTGTCCAACAACCGGTATCGAAGCTCTTACCACATAGGCTTTTTTACGTTACCCCGTAAACATCAAAGTGTTCTGAATTCATCGTTACAAAGAGTAGGATCCAAACCAAACGTTTCAAGAAACTGTAAACTTAGCACTATAGAGAGGTCTCTAGACTAATCCTAGTAAGTTTTTTACTGCCAAAAATCTGCAATCTTGTTTATTAGTATAATTATCTAAATAGATATGTGCCTCATCAGTCATCGTCACAACTACATTATTAGAAACAAAATTTCAAACATTTCTTTACAAAAGCACCTCAAGGCAGCTTTTAAACTATTTTATACGGATAGAATTTTAGATCTTCCTGTAAAATGCGCTATACCAAGCGAACAGGTAGGCCTTAACTTTGAGCATAATATCTAGTGAAGCGTAATAGACTCTAAAGAACCGACCTTCCAAATCTCTCAACATATTCTGAGCTCCAAGTCGTACAGGGACGGCCAGTTGATTTCTTTATCATAACTGATCAAATTGTGCCAAGCAAATGAACCCACCAAAGTATTGTGTTATGATCAGGAATCGGCCAATCACGTGAAAAATTTTATTTTGTGTGGAGTCTAGTTTAGTTAGTCTGTCTGGCAGGTCTACCTGATCCGATCCTTTAAACCATTTGATTCTTCAAATGAAGGGTAGACGTGTCTCGCAGATATCGGAGTGCATTTAAAGGTGTGCTTCATAGCTTCTACTGAGTGACATGGGTGGATTTAGCTCATTTTTTGTTAATGTATCGTAGCTAAATCACCCTTTTTCTTTATCTGGGTATATTTTGAGTTCTACGACAATCGCCACTATATATACATGATACACTATTACGGTTGTATAGTCTTTAAATGAAATAATGGACATATTTCTTGTGATGTATAAATGAGCTATAAAAAGGACCCGAGAACACTTTCTTGAGGAACAGCTGATTTGTGTAGTTGGGATTTTCGGTATATAAAAGTAAAGTATTTACTTCTTAAGTTAAGGGTTTGAAATGACACCCATTTAAAACAAGACAAAGATTAGTAACTTTGCATTAAATTTTTGACTTTTATCTACATTCATGTAAAACAATGATCCATTTTTGGATATCAGAACATTATCCAAATATTCTGGGGCTCTATAAATAAGTCAGGCTTATTTTTGCCGATCACTTCTTTATCAGGAACACGTCGATACGTCCAAGAGTAAGTTTTATTATTATTAGTAAAAGGTATGGGATTGTTTGTGATACTTTTGATTCTTTTTTGATAGATAATGTCCTTGGGTAACTCATTCTTCATTATAAATGTGCAATTGAAAATATACTCACCGGGTAGGAAGTAGTAGGTAGGAAGTAGGCGGTTTTATATGCTGGGTTGATCGAAATAAAATTACAGTGAGTAGCATTTTAACGGGGATGTACTCCGGAGTATATGGTTTTAGTTTGGACTTTAGGTCATTCATAACCAGATGTTAAAACTTATCTTCGACTCCCCGTAGTTTGTGAGGAATCACGACTTCCATTGGAACTCTAGCATTCCCACGATTTACAAGTTTATTTTCCTCGAGGCTTAGGACACCCACCAAATTGTATAAAGCCACACAATTCCACTATCAGTGGCTCTCACAAATACGAAGTCAATCACCACCCATGTTAGGTCATATCAAAAGGACTGAGGTTTTGGGGATAGGCCTTTGGAACCGTATTTTGTCATATTTTTAATGGCTTCTGCAAATCCATAATAAAACCTCTTGTACCAATGCTTAATGCTAAGTCCTTTACCACTGATATATTTGCGAAACCCCCAGGTTCTGCAGATCATTTTTAAGAACCTTTTTTTTGTAAAGAAAAGGAAAATACAACAATTAGTAGCGAACAGAGCACTTTAAGGAATTCTGAGAAGAACAAAATTTTTAAACATTGATTAAAATTCAGTTTTATTAAGAACTATTTTTAATAAGTCTATTTTAGCAAACTTTTCTTGGAGATCGACAAGGAGCTAATGGTTATTTAAATTCTTTTTATGTACACCACCACTAAGAATATAAAGAGAACATAATTAAAACAAAAATTATTAAATCCAGAACTTTTAATGAATTTTAGAGACGCTTTTTACTAAAAAATGACAATACAATTGTCATATCACCAGAAAAATGAGAAAAAACATAACCAAGATTTTGAAGAAAACTGCGAAAATAATCTTATCAGGCTTATTACGAAATTCAACCATTCAAAAACACACGCACTTACAACTACAAAAACCCTTTTAAGAATCTAGTTTATTTATAACTGAAGATGATGTCTTTTGGGTCCAAGATTATTATGATGGTAGGTACCGAAATAATACGAATGATCTGCCTCAACAAATATGTTCTGTTACATTTATTAATAAAAATGTTTGTCCTACTTCCACTGCTTATCAAATCTACTGTAGTTATGCTTATAAGAAACCTTTACTCCATACAAAATTCGATTATTATATTTTTGTTTGGTTTAATTTTGTTTTTTTTTATTTAAATGAAACTTTGAGTGTTTAACGCCATAATCCTTGTTTAACGTATCGTGGGATTTTATTCGTGTGTACTATTCTTCTTTAAAATGTAGTTTAAAAGTTTCTTGGGATTGTCTATTAGATATGAATGTACTTTGAACCCTACACATAAAAGTCTAATGAATTTAAGTTGAATGCTATTTTAATGCAACAAATGATGTGATAACAAAGCACTTCTTTGATGATGTTAAAGTTCTCTTGAGTACAATGGCCCATCTAATGTCTTACATAAACCATTTGCAAATTCATCTTTTATCTACACTTTCCTTAGCTCTTTGTAGATGTATTTCGCTGATAAAATAATATTTATTTATTTCGTGATAATTGACGATTAACCAAGTAGTTAATCTTCCCAGATAGAGCTTTTCAGTGTTTTTACTGTCTTGTAATTTTGTCAGTTCATATATCCATGCAATAGTACATCTTATATATGCACATCTTTGCAAGATTACCCTCTCTGATAATGGCTGTTAAACCTATATATTTATAAGGTGTAAGGCTAAATAATTTTTGATAATAGTTTTTAGACTTAGACTTGCTTAGAGTACCTTACAATACTCAGATCAGCTATCAGTATGCGGCATCTGTGGTGGAAATTATCTTAACCTACCCCATTGCTGACAATAAAAACACGTACACTGTATGGTGTATTTTTTATTCTACTGAAACACAAAAACTATCTGTTGATATGTAATCATTTAATAATTACGTATAAATTTTATTGTTTTTATTAAATTGTAAATCTACAACCCCCTATTTAAAGCTATAAGTAAATTAGATCAACATACTATCCATAAGAGGGGAATATATTCAGTGATAACTCTTTAGCTAATGAAGTAAATCCACCGATTTAAAACATTTGTAGACCACTACTAGCTTAGCCTTTTTCTGATTTCAGGTTAAATGTAGAGTTGCTTTGCTTCCTCATTAGAAGTAGAATATTAGAGTCAACGTCCAGGGTTTTATTAGTAATGTACCAGAGTTACTTGCAATTCAATGTTTTCGATTGGACTCTGTATTATTTTAATGTTTGACGGTTTAGTACAACCCCAGAGTTGAACACCATAATTCCAGATAGGATTTATTATGCACTTATATAGTAGTATTTTATTTTCTGTAGAGAGTTGTGATTTACGTCTGATTAGCTAATTAGTTTGTTTAATTTATAGGTTTACATGATTTTTATTTGCTGTTATGTGTGCTTTTTATGTGGAATTTTGATCTAGTGTTAGTTCCAGGTATTTAACTTGGCTGTTTACTGGTAATTGTACGTTGTTTAATGTGACAATAAGACACATGATATTTTGGTTGGTGAATGGTAAAATTTGTTGTTGGAAACCTTGTACACTTCTTTGGAAAACAACAGATTCTATATGATAACTAGTAAAAAGGCCAGTCCCTGGGACGGGCAACTCAACCTAAATGTTTGGTTCAGAGTTTCCTCGACAATTGTAGGAAACATAGACCAATAATTGTTTTATCAGCCATATCTAGGCAAGATGACATTCACTTGGCTATATTCGGTTTCACATCAATTAAAGTTGTGCCACATGCGCCTACTAATGACAAGAATTGGGCACGTAGTGCATGAAGCACTGATAGGTAGCTCCAAGCTGTTTAATTACTTTATGATAATTTACATTTTGATCTATAACAGGTCAACCGTGACCTAAATCGAAAATCTAAAACCATTATGCGAGGTTTGGCCACAAATCAGTTCGAATGAGGTATTAACCTTTAAAATCAGTTTATAACTGTAGAAGAAGTTGCAATGTTACACATAGTTACATTTTTGCAGTTTTATAGGGTAGATAGTTGAAAGTGTCGGTCGATAAGACATGACTTTAGGATCAGATACTGGGGTGTGGAAATGATTGATTTATCTTTATATGTATACGTGAAATTTTTGCACAGTTGAGTGACTTTCACTAAAGCCAAATTGGTGGGTTGGTATTATGTGTTTATTTCAGTGTTTTTAGAGATTCTTTTGAGCAGAAACCGTTCTAAGATTTTAAACCTAATCGGTGCAAAGAAACTGTTCGAAGGTTTAACTTTTATGTGATCGGGTAGTACGCTAATTTTGACACTTTAGTGCTTTAATGTTTGACATGTGATCAAACCATATCCGGCGGCTTTATAGTTATTACATCTCGAGGTCTCTAGTTTACTTTAATTGGAAATACAGTTTTAATTAGTAGCATCATCGGACAGGAGATGTTAAAAATACTGGATAAAATTTATTATTTCTGCTTTATGGTTGGTTAAATTATTTGCATTCTACTCGGTAATGCAAATTGATTTAACCCCGATTAGTAAATTTGTTTGTTACTGTAAAAAGTAATTAGAGCAACTGGTCTACTACACTCTGATCAGCATGCATACGTCCCAGGGAGGTCTACGGAATCTGCACTACACTTAGTGGTAGGGCGGTTATAAAGATCGTCGAACAACAAAATGTTTACCCTAGCCGTATTTAGCGACACAGAAGGTGCCTTCGACAATGCGATCTTCGATAGTATTGATATAGCCTTTCGACGACGAGAAGTAAATAACACCCTACGAGAGTGGATTCTACAACTTCTGTATTACAGAGCTATACACTTTAGCGTAGGAGATAAGACTATTAGAGGCCCAATATCTATAGGCTGTCACCACTACTTTTAAATTTAGTAGTAAAGGATTTTACCCAGTAGGTTATGCCGACGACATAACTATCTTCCTCACCGGTAAATACAAACAAGTGCTTTGCAACTTGATGCAAACAGCGTTTAGGATGACTAAGGATTTGTGTATAGAGCGCTCATTATCGATCAACCCCTCGAAGAAAGGATACTTTTTACGAAAAAAAAGGAAGGTCAAAGTCCATAGGGTGCCTAGACTGTTCCAAATATCCATTACCTCTTCAAATGAAGTCAAGGGTCTAGGAGTTATGGTTGACAAAAAGCTGAACTGGAGAAGGTACATATTGGTTAAAACCGGAAAAGCTTGCATAGCTTTTTGGTAATGTGCAAAGGATAAACTTTTGCCAAAGGATGTCTTATGGCTATAATTACAAACCTATGAAATGTTAAGGCGCACTGGTCTGGTGGCCTAGAATCAGATAGGTCAGTATAGCAACCAAGATCTTACTGGTTTAAGACTGGCGTGTAAGAGTATCGCGAGAGCAATGCATTCTATTCTAACGGCAGCTATGGATGCATGTTATCCATAGTTTTCCTCCACTAGATCTCTATGTGGAGGAGGTGGCAATAAAACCAGCTCTAAGACTGCAATCAAAGCGACTTTGAAACGACAAAGGATTACGGAAAGCACCATCGGATTCTAGGGGGGACCGTACAACAAATTTCCTTTGTGGAAGCAAATATGGATTCTCTTTCACACTTATATAAATTTAGAAACCTCTTCAGAATCTCTTTGAATGTTGAAAAGGCAACCGAACCAAATATGACCATCTTTACAGATGGGTCTAAAACGAGTAAGGGTACAAGATCAACCACTAAGTAAGGATAGCATTAGTCAAACTAACCACAATCTTTTAAGCGCAAGTATTAGTCATAATGCAAGATGCAAACGTAATCCTTAAAAGGAACATTAAGAACAAAACAATCAGAATTGCTAGCGATAGCAGAGCTGCTTTACTGGCATTGAACAGCTGCAAAGTTGTATCCAGTGCCAGACTACTGTTGATCAAGTCGCGACAAATAATGTCCTGGAACTCGTTAGGGTTAAAGGGTATTCTAGCTTATATGGTTAGGAGTGCGCATATAATATGGCAAGGCAAGGCTCGGAACAATCATTCTGTGGTCCTGAACCAGCACTTCCATTATCGTCAGACGCACTCTGCACACTAATGGCGACTTTATAGCAGATGGGTCAATATGAAGATATGCCAACATGCAAGGTTGACTATTCAAAATTGAACGACAAAAACGGTTAACTTCTGCACACATTTGTCTAGAGCCAAACCGCGACTTGTAGTAGGAATATTATCAAAAAATGCGAACTGAAAAAATATATGATAGCGGGCCCATTCTACCTAGTTAATAATTTAGAGGACCAGACTGTAGAGCACGTTCTTTGTGAATGTTCTGCGCTTGCAGGAGTGTCTATGTTGGGAGAGTTCTGGTCTAGTATTGCTAGCATCACCGCTACCCCGGACATCTTCAAGTTCATCCAAGTGATTGGTTGGCTTGACTGATGGGCGCACGGGGAGAGGTGGCGGAGCAGGTTGTACAATTGAGGCCCAAGAGCGCGTGACTTTGTTACCTTCTACTTTATATCTAGAACCTAGAATTCAATACTGTAAAAAGTATGTTTAAAATCATATAGGTCTGGTTTACGAGTTATGAAAAGATTGTTTTGAAACGAATTGTATTAAGAGAGAACGATGGACATAGTTAAGTAGTACAATGGATGCTAAATGTACGAACAACTACATAAGACGTCTTTCAGTTCAGACAAGCTGAAGCAAAATGGGGAAATGTTGCTTATTTTTAAGCATCTCAAGATCGCGCCCGCGGCGTGTACTCTTACGCCCCACCACTTCCGTAAAGCAGCATCCGAAATGTATGTTCTGCAGAGAGTTAAGAGTTAGTTAACTAGTTCGTAATGGCATTCGCAGCAAATCTCTAGACAAGCGAATCTTTAGGAAGAATATTAGCATTACAATGCCGGCGCGTTGTGTATGCCACATCATTTGCCCCATTACCGTCGAATTTAAGCGCGGCGCGGCGCCAAACAGCGACAAGCGCTGCGGTAAGAGTGCGCCTCGCGCGCCGCCCCAATTTGCTGCGCAATCTTAACGGAGCGATAATTATGAAGCGAACTTAACAAGCACGTCCATAATACATAATAATGGAGAGCGGGGCCCTTGCGGCTCCGGTAACTGTTGTATATGGCGCCCAGATGACCAACTATTAGAGCGGGCCAACTTTCGGAACTTGCATCAACCCAAACCGCGCCTGATAGCGCCATCCAGATGGAATCTTCGCCGTTAGCACATTATCATTATTAAGTTTGATGAGATTGTTTGCTCCTAAGTCTATTGCAGTTAGCGCGCCCGGAGTGGGGCCGCGGTTATGAACATTCTCCGGAACAGCGTCTTATGCGAGCGTTAGGCGTATTTCACTCGTGTGTTGTGTCCCAAACCGTTCCCCATGTCGAGGAAATGTCGACACTGCGATTACTTGATTACTACATGACACAGACCGTGGATGTAGGGCGCGCCGCGGGATTACGGCGCAGTTTTTCGCGGCGCGCGCTGAAATCCCCATCAGTCGGCGGAATTGCTGAAAGAAAGACGTCTGTCTGACTTACTCGGGACGCTCGGGAGCAAACATTCTTCGTTTTTAATATCGCCTGCGGCGTTTCCACTTCTTTGCATTGTGTTTTTGATAAAGCACTTTATGGTATTAATACCAGAGTATTACCCTGGAGCTATCTACAGTAACGTGCAGTATGCTCTCCAGCCTAATCTGAACGGGATAGTTAATGGAGATTTACTTGAATAAGTAAACAAAGATTATAATAAGGAATGAGCAGTGAGAACATTGAAGCAGAAAATGAAAGCAAACCTATCAAGATTATAATCCTGAAAACATTAAAAATTAATCCAATATGTTGAATAGTTGAAAAATTTGATTATCGATGATGTTATCTAGTAGTGTGACTAAAGTAAGACTATTTTAAATTGAATTAATAATTACACTTGATTTTTCCACAATATGGGCAGATTAAAATGGAAATATTTTAATTGCTGAAAATTTGTACACACCTTCATAAGAACTCGAATGGTGAGAGTCTGGTGAATATAAAAAATACTTTACATCATTTTTACTTCCAATCTATATGTGGGTAGATTTTAGTCATTTGTATCACAAACACCATCATGTAATGGCGGATTTTTATGGCAATTGCTAGCTATTAAACAGTGTTAGTGCATGGATATTCAAAAAAGATTCGTCTATCTGTACCCATTCACAGTAATATTGTGACTAGTGATAACAAACGCAATTCTAGATATCACATGGAACAAATTTGTAAACTTTTTTTAATAATCTCTAACACTTTAATGATTTTTTAAAATTTTGTACACATGGCTAAATAAAATTCTTGCTTCATTTGGTAATTTCTTGTCTTGAATGTTACATGATCAATACGGCAAAGCTAATTGAATTTGATTCATATTTTTGAGCTTTTAGTTCCTTGTTTTTGCTGCAGTTCCAAACTACAATGGTTCTAGAATCTGCCAATAACAATTGCATAAATTTTTTTTTTGCTTATTTACAATCTATTCAACAATATACATAGAGTATTTAGTAAATTTTATGTTGGAGTTGTGACTTGTATTGAGTACCATCCATCGACAATTCTTCAATTTTTAATCCCTAATTAGGTCTTCTGACCACGTTCGTTTAAGTCTACGTTCGACAAGAGGAGGGCGGCACATGGAATTGATGTTGGGACTGGTGTGTGCTGCATATCGTTGTTTTGCTTTAGTTGCATGGACGGTAGTTACTTCGCTGATGAATGGTATTCCAAGATCGGTGTGGAGGGTCCGATTGGATACATACCATGGAGCTCCAGTGATCATGCGGAGTGTTTTGGCCTGGAAAGTTTGAAGTATTTTGGTATTGGCATTGACTTTAACTTGGAAGTAACGTTCAAGGATGTAGGATTTGAGGATGAGGTATATTTGGCTGGGAAATGATCGTTTTAATTTGTATAAAAGACCTTCGTGCCAAACTTTGTCGAAGGCCTGTTGGACGTCAAAAAAGACTGAGGCACAATATTTCTTGTCTTCTAGGTTGTCTTTAATTGTATTAATTCATGTATTCTATGGAGAAGTAGTTTTTCAAAGATTTTAGATGCTGTTGGCAGAAGACTTATTGGCCGGTACGAGGTTGGTTCTGTATGTGGTTTTCCCGGCTTTGCTATCATTATAATCTGTGCATACTTCCATTGGATTGGGAAGTAGCATAGACGCAGTATACTGTTATATATTGTGGTTAGAAGAACTACTGCTTTTTTATATAGATGTTTCAGAACTTCTCCGATTATTAGGTCGTAACCTGGTGCCTTGAATGGTTTAATTTGTCGAATTTCTTTTAGAACCTCTGCAGATGTGAATGGGTTGATTGGCAAGCATAACTGACAGGCTGCACTGAGATAGTTCTCTATTTACTCGTCTTCTATATTATTACCTGGAAGTGGAGTAAACACAGATGCTAAATGTTTGGCTAGTACTTCAGCCTTTTCTTCGTCAGACTGGGCTCAATTTCGATCCAGTTTTCTTAGAGGGGGGATAGGAACTGTTGGTCGTTGAAGCTTTTTAGCCGCTTTCCAGGGCGAGAGGTCCGAAGGCATGAAATTACTTAAGTAGAGGTTGAAAGTGTCGTTCCGGTTCTGCTGTAGGGCCTTTCTCAGCTTATGAGTTAGTCTATTGAGGCGAGTCTTATCGAGTGGATTTCTGGATCGGTGCCACTTGCTTCGTGCTCTTCTCTTCTCGATGACCATTTATTTTATGTACAAGGGTATATCAGTGTTGTGTGTGGTTTTGGTGGTCAAGGGCGTGGATTTCCAGGCTGCATCTTGAACGACTGTCTTGAAATGTTGGATTACTTCTTCTATCTCAGTCCTTAATCCGATAGTTTAGTTGAATGTTGGTATTTACCAAGTATTGGAATTGTTCCCAGTCAGTTCTTCTTGTGCACAGAGTCAAGAGTGGTTCTTTTGATAATGCGTGCTTACTTAGCGTTATTATAATAGCGCTATGATCAGAGCTCAAATCCAGACAAGATTCTATTTTATAGTAAATGTTAGAGACACCTTTGGTTATCGCAAAGTCAAGTAGATCTGGAAGTTTGTTCCTATCGGTAGGCCAATACGTGGGGTGCCCGGTAGATAACTGTCTTAAATTATTTTGTTGTATTGAGTCCAGTAAGTTACGCCCTTTTGTCGTTATTAATCTAGACCCCCCAGGACTTATGCTTTGCATTCCAATCTCCCGCAACTGAGAATCGTGATCCAAGTGTCTGGAAGAGGTCGTTATATTCTTGAGTGGAGATTTGGTATCGCGGGGGGAATAGATGGCAGCTACTACAAGGGGCTAGGAAAGAGTTTCTAGGTTTAGTAAGGTACCTTATATTTTGGGTGTGATATAGGGTTGAAGAACGTGATATTTCAAAGTTGATTTTATTAGTATTGCTGAACCTGCGTGGGCAGTGCCATCTGGATGATGTGCAAAATATGTCGAGAAGTAAGGGATTTTGATTACTGTGCGATCAGTTGAGTGACTTTCAGAAATTAAAAGGATATCAGTTTTATTATAATTAAGGAATAAGGTCATTTCTGGAATATGATTAGTTATTCCGTTGGCGTTCCAAGCGGCGATGCGTATTGAGGATGCCATTAGTGATTTATTTTTGATATGACGGTAGATAACATATTGAGGATTATAGAATTTTGGTTAAGGAGTTGATTGAAGAGGTTTTTAAATTCACTGAGGAAATTTGACATGAGAGTTGTAATATCTTGATTAACGTTGAGTGAATTCACATTGCCTGAAGCTACTTGTGCATAGGTCGTCTCGTTTTGAAGATTTTGTAAATTTCTGATGATTGGGGAAGGTATGGGTGGAGCGTATGTTTGTTTTTGGGAAGTGGTCTTGGGTGAGTTGTTGTTATTATTTCTTGTATTTAATAGCTCTTGATATACATTGCATCCTTTATAATTCGCAGGGTGGCTACCGCCACATAAAGCACATACTACTGGGGTGGTTCTTGATTTTGTACATGATTTAGAGTCATGGGGACCTCTGCATTTTATGGAGTTGTAAGGTTTCGTGCAGTAATGTCCATACGCTTGACACCGCATGCATTGTATTATAAGATTTTTATGCTTTGGGGGTTCGACTTTGATTTTGTGTTGTTGATATACTCGATGTCGTAAACTTCTTTGTTGTTATTTTGTGGCTCAAGGTCCACGAAGAAGAGTGGCAGGTGTTCTTTTGTTATTCCATGTCTAACATTGATTGCGTTTCTCACTTTGTGTCCCTTTTTGGCTAATTCTTCTTGGATCGTATTTACTTCTGTTGTGTGGTGTAAGCCTCTTATTACAATTCTGTATGCTCTGTCTTGCTTTAATTGGTACGTATGATGTATAATATTTTCATCTTTAATGTACTGTACAAATTTCCTATAGGTGCTAGGTTCGTGAACATTGGTTTTAACGGTATTATTTGGAAGGGATTTAGTGTGATAGGTTTCGTCGGCAGCTACAACCGCAAAGCTGTCAGTCATCTTTTAGTAATCTGCAACTTCGTATACTTAGATAGGGGGAGGTCTGGGAATATTATGTTGGCTGTTTGTTTTGTTATTAGAGTTGTCACTTGTTGTTGGGTTATCGTCGGTTTGAAGTTTCGATAATGTTTGAAACCTATCTGATGTTTGGGTTTCGGGCTCGTTTTCTAACTGTGTTTGAATTTTAGTTCGTTTTCTCTTATGAGTGATTACTTGCCAATCATGAGTTTTTCCATTTCTTTCATTTGTGCCATCATGTATCATTGTGTCATCTTAATTGGTTGTGTCGTCTTCATTGTTTTCGATTTCGCCATATTGAGAAGGTGTCGAAGATGTATTAGTAGATGTTGATAATGGGGCTAATGTCTGAGTGTAATTTGAATTAGGCAGCAAGGTTGGTAGCGGTGGAAATTGGTTTATGGGGAGTTGGTTTTGGAGAGAGGGTTGCGGGTAATCGTTTTGTGGTATGTAATTCATTTGTTGAGAATACGGTGCTTGCACTGCAATGTTTGTTGATAATACATTGTTCATAGTAGTTGTAAAACCGGGCCCGTTCCCGGTTGGGAACATTTCGTAAGTTACAGGTAAATTATTCCCGTTACGGATTTGCTTTTAATTAGAATAAAAACGCCTACCTGTTCTATTGTTGTACGAATACAAAAGTCTTTTTAAATTGACAGCACAGTCCTGCTAGTTTATAAAACACTTTAACTATACGATAGTATACAAAGCTTATAGGTCAACGTTTGCGCTGTGATAACGGAGCACACGCGTAGCGTCCGCACCGCTTCACTTGCTTGGGCCGACCAATTGCATACAATTAAGGAACATTTTGAATGGCAACTTCCTACTCTAAATTGCTACGTTACTCTTTAGCAAAGTAAAATAATTTTTGAAGGTGTTGGGCTGCTTTAAGGTAATTATAACAGGGAATATTGCAGCCTCCTGATGGTGTATTGCTGGTTGCGTTAATGCTGTAATTAATGGTAATTGTGTGTGATGAGTTGTGTTTTGATCTCTCTGTACTCGAATGCATTGCGATAGTGTTGGCGGCCCTTGTAGTGCATAATTAGAAGCGTAGATCATTACTGGCTGTGCGGTATTACTGATTGCTTTATATCAGAGTGCGCAACGTAATATGTCAGACAGTAGGCATTATGAGTGACCTTTAAATGTAATTTTTCCTTTGACAACTTATGGAGCTGAAACGATGGTCTGTTTATATGAAAAAATTTGTGGGCCGGCGTAGCCATATTAACATACTTAACAGGTTTATACATTAGCAACAATTTTCTAGGCCAAATAATTCATTAATAAATAAACAAAAGTGAGAATTTACTTAATATAGAACTTCAATGAAAATAAAACAAAACGTTGCATTTTACGTTTTCAAAATTATTTGCAGTGAAAACATATAATCATTTCAACTTGGAATTAAAGTGCAAAATTATTTGACGTTCTGTTTTTTTAAAGCAAAATTCTGTTACACAAGCACCAACCTGTGTGCTGTATAAATATTACCAGATGTATACCGTACAACTAAAGCATATGCTTTAAACTGTCTATTTTTTAGTTAATGTCGGAACTAGGCATTTTTTTATGGGTAAAAGTAGAAATCCTGTTTATATTATGTGGAGAGTTTAGTAGAGATACATTATCAAAAAGCCATGTTTTCAAATAACAAGATATCTGCTACAAGCTTTTATACTAATAAACTAAATCAACAATCAAAACTTTGTACATATATACTATACTTGAAAGCAAAACAATCGACTCAACAATATGCTCGAGTTCTGAAGGAATGTGTATGCACCTCGATAATATTCTAAGTAAAATTTAGTGTACTGTATGAAGGATTAAAAACTGTGGTTTCAAATGAAACTACTTTTATTGGAATCGGACCTATTCTGACACAGTTATTGGTTTAAGAATATATCTAACACAAACAAGTTAAAGGGGACAAGGTAAATATAAAAGGAAAAAATTAAATACTCTGTTGAAGCTAATTTAATTATGTTTTCAATATATGGCGTTGCCACCTCTACTCCTAACAGCACTTTCCAAGCGATTATGCATGGATTGGATCACTTTTCCTATGCTGTCTTGAGGGATTGCAATCCACTCTTCAATAAAGGCTACCCTCAGTTTCATTACGTTCCGTGGTGCAAGATTTCTGGCCATACCCAACATGCATACAATCGAGATGTTCGCGAGAAAATTCCAGTTGTCTTTGCTTTTAGACTGCAGTCAGCTTAGAACTCGTTTCTGCTTTTTTGGGATTAGATTGGCTGTCTTCTTTTTCTCACTGTCCAAACGCTGGTGACCACGCCTCTGACCGCACTTTGCTCTTGCTTGAGGTCAACGCCAGTCATACGTCGATCTCTGAAGGATATTGAGACTAGAAATCGATCGTCTCTCTCCGTTGTTACGCGTCTACGACCGCTTTCTTGCCGGCGGACGTAACCACCGATTTCCCAGTACCGACGCTACACTCTCGAGACAACTAATTGACTCAGACTTAGTCGATTTGTCACGGCTCTCTGACTGAGACCCTCTCCCAACAATGCAAATGCCTGGGCTGCTTCGACGGTTATTGTATCCATTTTCTTGCGAATCGATCGAGCACTTACCTCACTTACTTACGTGAACTTTGGATAAGTGACTGAGATGAATTACCGGATTGCAAGAGTACTGCAGGCCAATCACAGGGTATACCAGAACGAGGTCACGACTGACACAACGCAGTAATGTTCGCCAAGCGGTCGATCTACCTAAGAAGCGATATTCTGTCGCCCGCGTACTCACCAGATTTGACCCCATGTAACTTTTTTCTGTAAGATTATCTTAGAGCCGAGGTTTATAATCATCCGAGGAATTTGCAAACTCTATAAAATTTTTCATATTGTGTCTGTTGTGAAAATATGTTTTTTGTATCCTGAGTACTTTATGTTAACTCATCTCCAAAGCTAGGCAAGGAGTTTTGCCACACCGTGTATGACATGATTAGCTGCCAAGTGAGCTTGAAGGAATCAACTATTGGCATTACTCTAGAACTATCAGCGGTGTAATAGGTTTTAAAGCCATTCCTATTTTAATTCTTTGGAAGCTGGTTTTTCTAATAAAATTGCAGTTGACATGTCAGATTGTGTTGCCGATTATGATAGTTTTTTTCACAAAGTTGATTCTCTTCTTTAATGGTTTTCATAAATTATATATTATAAACTAAAATTCAAAGTACACAAGATCAATAATGAAAACATATCATTATTGATCTTGTGTACCTTAGATTTTAATTTGTGAGTAAGTCTATTATAGATGTTTTTATCTCTGTTTGCGCTCTTCTTTTCTCTGTTAGCAGTTCCATTATTTTTTATTGCTTTTAAAGCAGCTTCTTGAATTGTAGTGATGAGAAGTTTTCTTACGTCTTAAGTTAGCTTTGTTTCTAGAAATATATAATATTATTTATAGGGACCTTTTAATTTAACAGTTTGTTAAATAATTTCCAGTTTTTTTATTGCTTTGTTACTTATATCATTGTACTGATGGTAGCATAATAGGGGTATGATCTGAAAATCGAAATTTTATCTTACATCCATAAAATTAGCTGAAATACCATTTTTAATATAAAATCCCAATAGAACATGTACTTTATTTGGGCCTGATCACCAATAAGTTGGTACATTCTTAAATTAATTAATATTAACTAATTAATCCTTTTTTGGTTGGTAGATATTGTCATTTCACATTCTAAATATTAAAAACTTCAAATGACGGCAAAAAACATGTTAAGTATCATGTTGTTTTGAATAATTAATTTATTTAACGTCCCATCAAATCATTTAAAATCGTGCATTAATTTTAGCCAACTGTGCATATGTAAATCGTTTATTGTATTGTTTATATTCAGTTATGGATTTTTGTGTTTGGTGATGTCTTCTATGATATTTGTATTTAAGCCGCGGTCTACTTGACGCCCTTTATAGTTGACTAGATGTACGTCATCACAAAGATGCATCTATCTGGAGTATTTCTGTTTTTTGCAGTTTCTTTTGTGTCACATGTACCACTTTACGCACTAATATGGTCATTTAAGTACGTTTATATTGTTAATATCTTGTACACTGTACTAATTGCGCACTTTTCATTGATGTCTTTACTACGACTAATTTATTTAGTGGGTATTTCAGATTATAATACTTATCTTTGTTATAAAGGTGAATGAACTATGATCAGGACTCATTTTTATTACAAAAAAGCAAATTTCCAAACACTAACTTCTACATGTCAGTCTTCAACGTACTCCCTTCCGGAATCAACACATTTTTTCCAACATTCTGAAAGCATCCTGATGTCCTTTTTAAAAAAGGCTTTTGGTTGGCGGCGTATTCACTTTTGAACAGTCTAGAAGGAGAGGTCGTTGTCCAAAAACCGCATGCCTTGAAAGTCTGATTTGAACCTTTCGAACAGGTAGAAATCACTTGGGAGGATATCGTAGAAGATTTAATTTTAATGCCACCTGTCTTCCGTTTGGATCGGATCTTTCCTTTGCGCTCTATTGCCAGGAACTCTGAGTAATAACCTGCATTAACTGTTCTAGCGTGCGTCAGAAAATCTACATGGATCACCCTCTGTCAGTCCCAGAAGAACGTTGCTATCACTTTTCCTTCCAAACGGCTCCTCCGCGCTCTCTTGAGTTTGGGAGAACTGATATGCCACCACTCGCGTGATGACAGTTGGGACTCTGAAATGAAGTAATACATCCACGTTTCATAGATGGTCACTATAGACTTTAAAAATGCATGTTTGGCTCGGTGACGGATGTTCGCGGCCCAGGATCATGGGGTTTGTTCTCCCTATGCCCCATCTGAAGCACTTACACTACTCAAACACACCGGTCCGTGAGAAACAAGGTCCTCTATATTGTTGTTTGCGTTAATGGTAAATTTCAATAGATGGGACGTTTTCTCTACCGGGAATCTGATCAGAATGCGTTGTTTCTCGGTTTGTGGTATCTTCTGCTCGTGTATCACTATTATCTAGCAACTCCCAAGCGGGACTGAGCAACTTCTAATTTAAACAGAAAAAAGGGTAGAGGTTGTGGCTCCACTTTCTCAATGTCGCACGGCTTCTGCGCAGTGCAGATTGTTTACACACAATAAATTTTGGCCATGTTGGAATCACCTTGTATTTCAAAGCTCAAGGCACATAAAAAATATTAGAGGTGGAATTTTGTGGTATTTATTCTAATGTGAATTACATTTCTGATAATAAGCTCTACGTTCTTGAAATGTTCTTTTATGTCTTGCTTTGAAATTGGAAGCTGTAAATGCTTAAATACACTCTATACATTTTTTTTACTTTGTATGAAAATTAATATTTTTCTCCCTTTATAATTTTAACAAGTTTTATGTTTAGATCAGTCGTTTTTACGTTAATTTTAACAATATTATAAGGAAAGTATTTAATGAAAATATTAACTTGTCCACTATGAGAGTTATAGTATTTAACATTAAATTATAATTGGAGGTAGCTTGGGCGAAGTAGGCATCGAGGTTTCGTTTGATCTTTTGCCTGTCATTATTTTGTTGACAATTCTGTTCAGAGTTACTAAGGAGTGGATATCCGTCTTCAGATTAAATAATAATAATAGTTCCCCGTAACAGGCCTTGAAGGCCCTTTGGGGTCGTAACATACACGATAGATCTGCTACAATCTAGAGCCTACGGCACACAAGGGTAGTAACGTGGCTAGCGCTACGTACCGACCGCCTATTATTACCCCAGAGTTTGACCTCCAGCCTGAGTCAAGCTGGACCGTAAAAATGCCAGCGATTAAATTGGCGAGAGCGGGATTCGAACTCGCAACTCTTGGTTTCGTAGTCTAGCGATCTATCCACTAAACCACCACGGCTCATCTTCAGATTAAATGCAGCAACATTTTCTAGAGGTTTTATTTATTATTATAAATAACTTCTTAGAACTATAAGGTATTTTTTTCCTCTTCTACTTTTTTTAAAACGTCTGCCACCAAAAAGTCATTCTGTAAGCAGCTAGTCCTAAGTCTTGGCTTAATAATACCATATATCAAAGTTTTGAAAATTTGCCTCTCCCGAAACCAAGAGAATTTTGTTTCAATTTAGGCACTTACGGCTTTGACTGCCTGAACAATCCGAACTAAACTAAAGTTTCCAGATCTTGGATGATCTTTGATACCTCCAGTCTAATAAATAATTTTGCAGCTCAATACACAAGCACACGGCTAATGCCAAAAGGATGCAGAGTTGTAAAGATTACACTTTTTCGGTTTCACACATGTAATGCTATTACAGCAATACGATTTTTTGTCACCTCACTCCATTGATAAATAACCAAATTTAACAAAAAGCATAATGTAACATACAACTTTAAGATTGGACAATTGCAACAACCCTGTGCTAATGTCGCAGATATTTCATTGCTGTGTAAAGCAAGAGTAGATTTGATTTTGCAACAATATTTATGAAAATACTAGGTTTAGAGAATTAAACAATTCAGATGTAATCACAGTTCAAGGTGTATGCAAATGTAATAGAAAATTTAATATTTTTAATAAAATAGTACCACTGCTGTTTGAAAAAATTCCATAATTTGACATAAAATTTGTAGATTTTTGAAGTTAAAAAAATAATTCTCTCTAAAGATTACAATTTTTAAATTACGTTATTTAGTGATTTTAATTATAGTGGAAAATATTTAAGTAATTTGCTTGGTTAATTAAACGTTTGTTAAGAAAAGCCGTCGTCTCCAAGTTTCAGTTACATTGCAGCAGCCGGATAGAAGTTTAAAGCGCAAACTAAATGTTGAAACGAACAGATCGTTCTTAGAGGAACTTTTTATTCTCCTCCACCATCCATCAGCGGGATTCAGGTGTCCGCAAGTTGTCTCCTACATGTCCGGGACGTCCCATAGTGCAGCCTGACGCGCCGACAGCCCAATCCATCGGGGCCCGTAGCCACGTTCTATATTTCTTTTAAATTCCCGGATTTTCCGGCTGCGAGGCGCCGTGACGGCAGGGCGGCGCGCCCGGCGCCCGCTTTTAAGCCCGCGCGTAACAGACGCCGCCGCCGCATCCCAACCGGCGCCGACCCGCGCGGCTCGCGCTCGCGGCGCGGAAAACGCCGGGTAATATGCTATTCTTCGCACCTTAAAGAAGTTTGGCTTTTAGACGGCTACAACGCATCGGTTTTTACCGAACGCTGGCAATGTCTGTCGCTTCCCAGAGGATTTGCAGGAGCACGTGAGGATGAGGGGTGCTCTGGCGGTCGTGCCTTAAAGCCAAACAACACAAAAACGGCGCTGCGGTGGCGGAAATTTCAATAGTTTATCGCTATTGACTTCTTTAGTTTACGCTTTAAAATTATTAGTGACGTAATTGCAATATTAAACGCCACTTTAATCATTTTTATTTCATTGTAGTTAACTAGAATGAGAGTCTGTTTGATTACTATTATTTTTAAAAGCAGCAGAATTTTCATACGGAGAGATAGTAGATCTCCAATTACTCGAAATGTGGGTATAAAAATAATACGACACTATATACATGCACGACATGAGAACGAGTAAAATGAAATGGGGATTCCAAACTGATAAAAAGTGAAAGCAAAAATAAGAGCAAAGGTTTTCAAGACTGATATCTTCAAACAACGCAAAGCTATTCTGTAGCGGTCGCCCATATTTGGAATTTGGATAATTTTAAATCTTGACAGCTGCATTGGCAATCTTAGAGAAAATATTTTTAAGTTTCAGTTTAAGGAATGCTGAAATGTACTTATTTCGACTTTGTAATTGACTGTCAACACTAAAATTGAGAAATCACTTATGATGCACAGTAACAAAAATCGCAAACTGCAGTTCGCGTATAGAGGAGTACCTAGACGTTCCGTGTCACATATCCTTACTTACTAAACTATTTTTACCAACGGAAATGCAGCTCGAAATAAAAAAGCCAAACAATTACAAAACACCAGGATATGACTTGGTAACAGGGCAAATACTGATGTTTCTTTTTATTCTCATGTCCTTAGTCATTGCTGTCATCGTATTTTCTTCTTCTTTCTTACTTTTGTCATTTTCTAGTTTTTTTGGCTTTACTCTAGTTGTTGGAGGGTAAGGGGTGGCGCCAACATCCAGTCACCCAAATGTCAACCCCACCTGCACGTGGTACCCTCTGCTAGAAAACGAACGGGGCTCTGACGACCCAGCATCGGGGGGTATAACCTGATATCAGTTGTCCCGAGGTAACGGGGTCCTCGTCGTCGAGCTAATCACCCATACGAGGTATACAGATTCAGAGAAATACAGAAAGCCTCGGACATGGACGGAAAGATGGAAAACGACCTAAGCGTGCACAAAGGACAAGAATTGGAATATGGAACGTGAGAGGACTAAATGGGAAAGAGATAGAGTTAGTTGAAGAAATGGAGAGATATAAAGTTAAAATCCTAGGACTTTCAGAAATCAAAAAGAAAGGAATCAAAGAACAAGCACTCGAAAAAGGATACAAATTGTTCTACTCTGGAGTTCAGTTAGGAACAAGAGCAAAGGAGGGAGTAGGAGTGATAGTAGCGAAGGCCTAATCGGAAAGGTGATAGGATGGGAAGTTATCAGTTCAAGAATAATGACAATAGATGTCAAGCTAGAAGAGAGAACTACATTCATACAGATTTATGCACCAACAGAAAATGACAACATATTGGAAAAAGAAGAGTTCTACACAAACCTACAAGTGCTCGACAAAGCTAGAGACAGAAGCAGACACACATTTATACTTGGAGACTGGAACGCCCGAGTGGCAAAAGAACCCAGACAAAGGACATGGAGTTCTAGGACGATACTGTACAGATAGAGTGTTAAACGACAATGGCAATAGGATGATTGACTTCTGCATAAGTAACGAAATGCTAATAGGAAATAGTTTCTTCAATCACAAACTAATAAATAAAATAACTTTCATTGCAGAAAACAGAGAGGCCAAAAGTGAAATAGACTACTTCACATACACAAAGGGAGCAAAGTACGCAGTATTAGACGTGAATGTCATCCGAGGGGCAGAAATCCACTCAAATCACAAACTAGTAATAGCGGACACGAGATTCTATGTAACAAAGGAAGTAGCGGAGAAAGGCTACGAGAAAATAAAAATAACTGAACTAAGAAAGCCCGAGAAAAAAACAGAATACGCACAAGAAGTAGAGCGCAGACTACTAGAACACGAACAACAAGAGCACCATCAGGAGGTAGAATGGAACGTGGAAGAGAGATGGACAAGACTTAAGGAAGTAATACTTGAGAGAGCAACAACAATCTGTGGGAAAAGCAAAATATTACCTCGATACCAACGCACGAAATGGTGGAATGAGGAAGTAAAAAGGATAGTAATGGAAAAGAAAGCAGCTTGGAAGAGATACCTACAGACCAAGAGAGAAGAAGACAGGCAACATTATATAACAAGGAGGAATGAGACAAAAGAGGTAGTGAAGAGGGCCAAAGAGGAAGCTTGGGAGGAGTTTGGTAGAGAGATGGAGCAGAAATTTAAAAACAAAAAACAACAAAAAGGACATCTGGAAAACAGTTAAAGGCCTAAGGGAATGCACAAACAAAAGGTGTGGAGCATTAGGAACGAAGAAGGAGAAGTCGTTGCAGAACTGCCACAAATATTAGAATCATGGAAGAGACATTACAGCACAAAATTCAAAACACCAAACATACAAGAACAATACAACCCCATCAGAGTAGAACAAGAAGAGACAGAAAACGACACAATAACTTTGGAAGAAACAAAAGAAGCAATAGCACACACGAAAGTAGGAAAATCTGCAGGAAAAGACGGAATAAGCCCTGAACTAATCAAATACGGAGGGGAGTGTATAAAGAAATAGACACACAAGATATGCCAGCAAGTATACGAAGGAGAAGGAATACCGAGGGATTGGGAAGAAAACATAATAGTAGTAATCCACAAAAAAGGTAACACAAACGACTGTGGAAAGTACAGAGCAATATGCCTGGCATCCTGCGTACAAAAGATCTACACCAGGATACTAGAAAAAAAAGATAAGCCATCACATAGAAGACGAGCTATTAGAGGAACAAGCTGCATACAGAAAAGGCAGACAGACTCAAGACCACATATTTACGCTTCGCACAGTAATAGAAAAGACACTTGAAGGAAACAAAGAGCTACACCTGGCATTCATAGACCTCCTAACAGCCTTCGACACGGTACCAAGAGCAACCCTGTGGAATTCAATGGAAAGAATTGACGTCCCGAGAAAACTAGTAGAAGCCACAAAACGACTATACGGAAGAACGAAAGGAATAGCAAGAATACAAGGACAAGAATCGGAGAAATTCTTGATGGAGAGGGATAAAACAGGAGACTCCTCAGTCCACTACTATTCATTATCATGATGAATGAAATAGTTAAGAACAGCAGGAACCCAAACCTGAACACTAAACTAGGACACTGGAACATGGGGGCAATCAATACACAAAGCCTCGTCTTCGCAGATGATATACTACTCATAGCTGATAGCCAAAGGAAACTACAACAAGCAATAAATAATTGGAACAACGAAATTAAAATAAAAGGAATGACAATAAATGCGAAGAAAAGCAAAATAATGAGAATAAGTAAGGACACAGATGAAGAACAAAGAAACCTGAACGTAAGATGTGAAGGAGAGCAATTGGAGTAATAATAAGCCAAGACGGAACAGTAACAGATGAATTAAGGAACCGGATCTCCAAGGCGACTAGAGTATACTATCAGATCAACTTAATCAACATTAATCAACAAGAAAGAGCTGAGCAAAGAGACTAAGCTCCACCTGTATAAAACAATATAATTACCTACATTAACATACGGAATAGAAAGCATACCGCTACAAGACAAGAGCAAAAGTAAATTAACGGCTGCGGAAATGAAGTACCTGCGACGTATAGTCGGAAGAACAAAGAGGGACAGAGTGAGGAACATCACAACAAGAGAGGAGTTAGACCTAGAACCGCTAGTGGAAACACTACAGAAAAGACAACTAATGTGGTTTGGGCACGTAACACGAATTGGCGAAGAAAGGCTGCCAAGAAGGGTATTAGAGGCAAGAAGAGAAGGAAAAAGAGGAAGAGGAAGGCCAAGGCAAACATGGATGGAAACTATCAGGAAGGAAGTGGAAAGGAGAGGAAAAGCATGGCAGAAGCTAAACAAATCGCTAGGGACAGGAAGAGATTTCGAAAATGGATAGAGGACCTGACACCTTAGGGTATAAGGGATGGACAAAGAAGAAGAAGAAGACTCTAGTTGTTTACGTTATCTTTAACATTTTTCCGCTTTGTTCGCTTGTACCTGGTGACCGTTCGCTGACTGTTATTGTTTTTCTTCTATCCTGTTCAATTATCTCTTCTTTTACCATTTTCTTGTATCTTCTACCGTGTATTGTTCTCCATTTACTATTAGTTTGTTGTAACTAATATTTGCTATATACCCGCTTTTTTGTGCTTCTTTCATGTGTCGTATGAGCTCTTTCTTTGTCATTGTATTCCTTTACTGTAATCTTCATTTATATACACTTTCGTTCCTTTCAGCTTGTTCGCCGCATTCAGGATTTTGTTCTCTCGTTGGCATTTTTCGTTTCCATGTAGATTGGTCTGTTTATATTTTCTTTCCTTTCGCCTATTCTTTTAATTTCTTTTACTGTGCCCGATACTTTTACTCGTACTTCTAGTTTTTCGAATATAGTTTGCATTTTATTTTCTATTGCTCTCGTGCCTTCTTCCTCATCTTCTTCTATCCCGTGTATCGCCAGATTCTTCTTCCTACTGTCCCTTTTAAGTGCTTCCATTCTTTCAGTCAGTTTCACCATTTCGTTCTTGATATTCTTGTTTTCTTGCTTAATTCTTAGATTTTCTTTTTTCAATTCTTTAATTTCTGCTTTCATACTATCCAGTTTTCGCTCAATTCTCTCTCCTCTGTCATCCATGGTATTTAATTTTTGTCTGATTTCTACTATGAATTCCTCAATTTTTTCTCTATTTCCTTCTATTTGTCTTGTAACACTCACTTGTCTCTTTGTTTACCTTTTGAAATCGCTTCTCTGTTTCTTTGCTCTTTACGCCTTGTTATTTGCTAAATTGCCGAGCTATTTGAGTTGTTATGCTTTTCGCCCTCTATGTTTCTGTCTACAAGCTTGGCGTCACACCTTTTCACCTCCTATAATTCGGATGCGAACCTAGATTAATGCTGGATTCGCTTGTCTATCAGAACACTGATGTCGCTGTTAAATTCAAAATACGGTGCCTTTACTGGATAGTACTTAAGTTCTTATCTTTCTTTAGTATTTACGTTTAACCTAAATCTCTCCACTTTATATTGCGTTACTTATTTTTATTGTATTTGGGACTCACCCGTATTTACAGTAATTCCGCCGCTTTTCAGCTTCAGTTCTGCGCCGTTTTCAGTTTTCAGATTTTGGTTACACTGCTGTACTACTCCTCTGTAGCCTGGAGATTTTAACCACATGTGTCAACCTTCGCTAATGATAACGCAATTTTATCTACACATCACGACCCTATGTTAGCACTTGAGAACTTTCAGCGGTATCTAAACCTAACCAACAAATGGTTTAATAAATAGCGCATTAAAATCAACACAACCAAATCGGTTCAAATAACTTTTACAACTCGATTCGACACGTGTCCTCCAGTTAGTCTAAATAATATTCCAGTACTCGTTAAAACGGAAATCATGTATTTAGGATTATACCTCGATCAACATATTTAAGCTATACAACAACTGAACTGAAGTTTCGGCAAATGTATTGGCTACTTTTAAGAAGATCGTAACTTTCTCTATCCAACAAAGTGCTAGTGTATAAGAGCATGCTAAAGCCAATCTGGACGTATGGATGGGGTGCGCTATACCATCTCGAATAAAAACTATTCAACAATTCCAATTTAAAGTGCCATGACCGTGGTATGTAACAAATTAAACTTTGCATGTGGATCTCGGAATACTATTTGTAGTGGAAGAAATATGCAAGATTGATTTGATTCACTAGTTGTCTATTACCCACCCATCCGTAAGAAGGTTAAATAGAATCTGGTCTTATTACTTCCAAGCACCTTAATGAGTGGTTTCTCCTAACGCCTACTTGTGTTATCATATTTTTTAATGATTCGAGTGCGAGCAGTGAAGCGGTGCGGACACTAGGTGTACGCTCCGCTATCGTTGCAAAACAGCGATAACCGCAGGGTCACAGGGCCAAGCGAACACTTCTTCAAGTGCTTCCAGGAGTGCGCCCGCATGGAGGGCGAACTCTGCGGTGGTGATCAGGGCTTCAACGGTGCCAGCAGAACCAGCAGCGGCGATCAGGGCTTCAGCGGAGCCAGCGGCACCAGCGGGCCGGGCCTCTCCGGCCAGCAACCAGGGCCTTCACCCAGCGAGGGCATCTGTAGTGCTTCTACGGGTAACAGTATAGCTTATATAGTACGCGTTTAATTTACCGTAAGGTTGTGGTGAAAGACCGCGCCGCGCGTGATAAGAATTCAGGTGTCCGAGCCGATAACGTTTATTTACGTACGCATAAACATAAACTCGACATGAATCTAGAAAATATTATTACTAACACACCAACTTACCCCGGCAAGAATATGGCACGGACGAAGAAGAGCTTGCTAAAGAAACGGAATGGATCAGGGTAAAACATAACTACAAGAAGCGTAAGATAAATACTACACCCGACAAGGAAACCCCCCCAAAAACGCAAGAAAAAACAACTACAATTAAAAAAGAAAAATCTCCACCACCTATATATACATAAAATATATATACATATACATGAAATAAAATCATATGAAAAATTATATGAGCTACTGATAACAAAAATAAAGGAAAATGATTTCCAAATTAAACTCACTGGCAACACGAGTGCAAAAGTTAATTGCACCAACTCAGACTGTTACAGAGCAGTGGTAAAACTAATGAGTGAAGAGGAAATAAGCTTTCACACATACGAAAATAAGCAAAGTAGGCCAATAAGGGTTATAGCAAAAAACCTGCATAGTTCTTACAACACAGAAAGCATCAAGAATTTTCTGTTAAAAGGGGGTTTTAACATTATGGCAGTTAACAATAAAATGTCGTGGAAAGAAAAAACACCGTTAAATATGTTTATGTTAACATTTGATAATAACGAAGATATTGAAAAATATATAAGATTACGCGAATTTTAGGTAGTAAGGTTGAAATAGTTCCGGTAAAAGGGTCAAAATTAATTCCCCAATGCAAAAGTGCCAAGCATTTGGGCACACACAGAAATTTTGTGCAAAAGAACCAAGATGCGTTAAATGTGCTGGCAAACATAATACAGTTAATTGTAAAAATTGGAGAATCAGAAACCAAAATGTGTGAACTGTGGGGAGGAACACCCTGCTAACTATCGAGGTTGTGTAGTTGCAAAAGAACTACAAAAACTCAAAAATAAAACTATTATAAAGCTACACCAAAATCGATAACCAGAAAAAGAACATACAAAACGTACAAACGAAAATGTACAAATAACTAATCAAGAGAAACCAACTTATGCCTCTATGGCTACAAACAGGACAAACAGTCAAATAAAACTAAAACCTCAGGAAAATAATGCTGACCAAACATTACAGCTTATACTTAAAAAATTACACAAATGGAGAATTCATTCCTGAATATGGAACAGAAAATTAAAAACTTGAAGGAAGTAATAAAAAAACTTCCACGAAAACTGAAAGAAACCAAAATGACTAACACACTTAAAATTATGTGTTGGAATGCAAACGGATTGTTAACCATCAACAAGAGCTACAAGCAATCCTTGATATAAATAAGATAGATGTGTGTCTGATATCAGAAACGCACTTTACCAAACAATCATTTATTAAATTTAGAGGTTATAAAGTGTACTGCACAAATCATCCAGGAAACGAAGCCAAAGGTGGAAGTGCGGTAATAATCAAAGAAAATATACAACACTTTGAAGAAATTAAATTTGAAGCAGAGGACATCCAGGCCACAGCGGTGAGTGTTACAACTAAGAATATCGGTATCACTGTAGTCAGTTTATATAGCCCTCCAAAACACAAAATCAAATTTGAAAGATATGAACAATTATTCAAAACCATAGGAAATCGATTTATCATAGGCGGTGACTACAACGCAAAACACACGCACTGGGGATCGAGGCTGATTACAACTAGAGGAAGAGAACTGCTAAAATCTGTTCAAGCATATGGATGTGAAACTATCTCAACAGGCAAACCTACATACTGGCCAACAGATCCAGAAAAGGTTCCAGATCTGTAGATTTCTATATCATCAAAAATATATCAAGCAATTACATGCAAATAGAAGATAACTTTGAATTGAGCTCGGATCACTCATCGATTGTACTGACGCTAAGCGAACATATTATCTCAAAGTCAAACAATCCTGGACTAGCTAACAAAAAGACTGACTGGGAAAGTTTTAGAGCAACATTAGAAGAAAGAATTAATCTGGCAGTCCCACTACAAACAGAAGAACAGCTAGACTTTGAGGTGGAAAAGCTGGTTAAAGAAATTCAGTACTCTGCGTGGCAAAACACCCCAGAAATCAAAAGAAGACTGAAAGGTCATAACTATCCTAAAGAAATTTTGGAACTAATATCAGAAAAAAGGAAAGCGAGGAAGAGATGGCATCAGACCAGAGCTCAGCAAGATAAAACTAGATTGAATAATCTTACATCTCAGCTAAGAAATGAAATTAAGCAGTTAAAAATGATACCATCAGTGAACATCTGCGTGGCCTTACTAATGATTCTAGTACTGAATATTCTTTATGGAAAACCACTAAGAATCTAAAAGACCTATTATGCAAATACCTCCGATCAAAAATGAGGACGGGAGCTGGGCCAGAAGTAATGAACAAAAGCTGCAAGATTTGCCGACAATCTCGAAAAGATATTTCAACCCAATTTAACTGACGATGACAAAACACCACCGCCCTATGACATCAAGCAAGAAAGAAAAATAAAATTCCACCTGTCACTGTAATTGAAATTAAACAAGAAATAAAAACTAATATCAATCAGAAAAAGCCCTGGCTTCGATCTAATTACTGGTCAAATTTTAAAAGAACTTCCGAAAAAGGCATTAACTAAAATCACCAACTTGATCAATGCTTCATTCCGACTACAGTATGTACCACAGCTGTGGAAAGTAGCCGAAGTAATCATGATTGCTAAACCAGGAAAGCCACCTCATGAAGCAGCATCATACAGGCCAATATCGCTTTTACCAATTATGTCTAAATTGTTTGAAAAACTTCTACTGAAGAGACTAAAACCAATCATCGAAGAAAAACATCTTATCCCGGATCACAGATGTGATTGAATAAGCATTAGAAGAAAAGAAAGTATGCTCGGCGATATTTTTGGATGTTGCACAGGCATTCGATAAGGTTTGGCACGAGGGCCTAATTCATAAGCTCAAAATGCTTCTCCCTGTGCAATATTCAAAAATTTTAGAATCCTACATATCTGAACGTTATTTCAGAGTCAAACAAGAAGATACTTATTCAGAGTTGAGGAAAATCCAAGCAGGTGTGCCGCAGGGAAGTGTACTGGGGCCACTCCTCTATCTTCTATACACTTGGGATTTGCCTACATTCAATGAAAATGTTGTTGCCACATTCGCAGATGATACTGCAATTCTAGCTACTGGGGACAACAATATAGAATCAACTGAAAATTACAAACAGCTATTGCCGAAATACAAAGCTGGACAGCAAAATGGCGAATTAAATTAAATGAAAGCAAATCGGTGCATATTGATTTCACTAATAAAAGAATCGAGCACAATCCAATATATATCAACCAGCAAGTAGTACCGTATGAGAATACAGCTAAATATCTGGGCATGACCCTTGACGCAAAACTTAGATGGAAACCACATGTTAAGAAAAATGTGAAGAACTCAAGCTGAAGTACAGAAAACTGTACTGGTTATTGGGTAGACATTCAGCCCTGACAGTATATAATAAGCTTTTGCTTTATCAACAAGTCCTGAAACCAGTGTGGACTTATGGTATTCAGCTATGGGGTTGTACCAGTCAAAGTAATCGAAATATCATACAGAGGTTCCAAAATAAGGTGCTGCGGGTATCGTTAATGCCCCTGGTACATTCCCAATGACAATCTCCATAAGGACCTGGATGTGGAAACCGTTGACAACGCTATCAGAAGGTATGCCGAAAGACATGAACAACGTCTACATCAGCACATCAATATTGAGGTTCTCCAGCTCCTTGATAATAATGTTGACTTAACTAGAAGATTAAAAGAGTGAAACCACTTGACTTAGTGCAGTGAGCCAATAATTATAATCCAGTGCGCAATAAAAAATAGTGCCCAATAAATGTCAAAACCAAAGTGATTGTCGTAGGATAAGTACTTTGCAATTTTAAACCGTAGTAAATTAAGTTAAAAACAAATAGCTCATTAGTATGTATCTACTAGATTGCTATATAATAAATTCACTCAATGGGTGTTTTTAATAAAAAAAAAAAATATTTTTTAATATTCCTTGCAAATTCTAAACAAAAAAACCTGCTACAGTCCCTATCTTTCTCAAAACAACGCCTGTAGCGACAGGAGTGATAGAAAGGGGCTGGAGGTCAGGTGACCTGGCCTATGTATTAATGACGGACGCAAGTCTCGACAAAAATTTATTAACGATTTTCACTACAAAAGCGGTGCACAGCGAACTACTGACACAATACTTACGCTTTCTTTAATTTCACATACTTAATAAAGGGTTTGTGTAGACGCATAAGAAAGCCTTTCTACTTTCCCGCAATGCATCTTCTGAAATTCCGTTTTGCCTCCACAATCCTGTACATGGCAATATTATATATAAATACCATGATATCCCCCTTTAACTTAAAAAAATTAAATTACTCTGAACCTTAAAAAAAAAAAAAACAAAAGTGAGAACATATATCTGCCATCTCAAGGAAATTTTACCAATTAATTTGCGATAATCAAGAATATACATTAAATTGTGTCCAAAGAAATGTTCAAAAACTTTCACAATAAACGTGTACATTAATCTGTTGTTGGTTATTGTTCCACTTACAGGATTTTGTTATCACTGTCGATGGATGGGGACCTAAATGTAGTAAAAAATTAAAAACTTTTATTTACAAGAAAATGCAGAAAAACAGGTATTTCTGCTAAAAGTCACGAAAAACATGCAAATAAGCATGGAAAAGAAAATAATAACAGAAAGAAGCGTCGAGGTGGAGAATTTTTAGAAAAAATCCAATATTGTTCCATTGAACCCGAAAAACAATGGAAAGCGAACCTCAAGGTCTTCCTTCAAATTGCGTCGTTTGTTATTTCACGTTTTCGTCAAACGCTGGCTAAATATTATTAGGAGCAAAACAAAGTATTTATTAATTAACCCTGCTTATTCAGCAACGCCAGAGCGAGAATTGCCTTCGAAGCGGAAAAGTCAGGCACTTGATTAAATTTCCAGCCCTATAAATTTCAAATTCAACTTAAGAAAGCTCAGACGGCTATAAATATCGTTTCTGCTAGTTCGCAGTTATTTAGAACGTCCTCTTATGACATACATCTTGCGAATCTCCCCACATAAGTTTGCATTTTTCCATTTCCCACCGTCAGGGTGCAACAGTTGCGACATTTGCGATGCAGACGCGGGTTTAATAATTCATGCCATGGACATGGGGCACGAAATATAAAACTCTGCGGCTAAAATAATGTAGCTCTGGCATTGTCCGGAATCCGCCGCGACGCCGGCGCGCTTAAGATTTTAAAATATTAAAATTGCCCGTTGTCTCGCTGCCTTTTTGTTCTTCGCGTTCGCCAATAAATAGGAAATAAGCTGGCGCTCTAATGAGGCGGCGCGGGCGCCGCGACGCCAGCCCGCGCTCGCGCTTTTTTCCCTGATTACTTCATATCTGCGTCCGGAAAGAAAATAAACGTAATTGATTTCGGCTTGTTTGTCGGAAAGTTTCGGAACGGAAAATTGAATTGCGGCCCTTCGAGGGCCGCTTTAAACACAATAAAGTATTAAAGTTCTGTTTACAACTCGCGATATGATTGCGTTACTGATTAGGTGCCGGGGCTTATTGGGGCGTCGAACGCGTCGCGGCGCGCTGCGCCGCGCAATACGGGGTCGCCCCGAGCGGAAGTGAGATATCGCGCAAACTAGAAAACTGTCACATTAAAAATTCATGGGCGCCGCTAATTCCCGATGATGCACATCTTCGCTCGCCCTGCTCGCGGGGCGGGAAGAGATCACGAGCTGCCATAACTTTGGGGCCAGAAAATAGCTGTTTATATGGTTAGCCGAGCTGGAGGGCGCGATCGACCCCCCGCGCCTGATGGGCGCAACAAGCTGAACAGAGAGCGCCATTATCCCGGTCGGAATTAGCCTTTTGCTTTGTATTTTACGTCAGTGTCTTCCGGGCAAATTAACGGCGTCATCTTAATTAAAAATGTCGTAAAGTTTGGACAAGGCTCATTAACTTAATGGCTTTAAAATATTAATTACGAATTTTTTCAGGTTGCTCGGCTTGAGCGTCCCTAATGGTACGGGGAATGGCGGCATAAAGATCAAAAATGGAGTTTAAGCGTATCAGTTAAAATTTGATCGTCATCTTTAGATCTGATCTCTAAGACGTTCCGCTCTAAAGGGTAATTATTTTTAATTGGCGAGCCTTAATGGCTAAAACCGATATTTAATCTTAAAGTTTACAACATAACTAATTAGTTAGTGGAAAAAATACGATTATCCCAAATGAATTCATTACTGTAAATATATAAGACATACGAAGCTGTTTAAATAAATCCATTTTTTAAATTTTCCCCATAGGTAGCACAATAAGTTGCAAATCACAGAGTTAACAATCCAAGCAAAAAATACGACCGCAGAACTGCTTTTTCGTCAGACTGAAAATTCTCTGACGGAATGTATTGCGTGCTTTGGCTTCAAAAATATTCAAGTTTACCACGTAGCAAAGAAGTACAAGGGCGCTGATTACCACGAGGAGGTAACTGCTGACAGAACAACTTAGAACAAGCAAAAAAATGATAAATTCGTTCGTGAATTGAAATGGAATGATCTTAAATAAAGCACGACTGACGCTAACTCTAGCAGTGCCTCAGGACCTGCACTACAAGTCTTTTGTACTAAAAAACAGCATAAAAAAAAGGTCCTTAAAGGCCAAAGCACTACTGAAGAACATCTAGTACGACATGGCCGTCTTCCTGAAACTCTTTTCAGACGAAAACAACCTTGCCCAGGATAAGACGGTGAATCGGAAAAATGGCTGTTAAATCTGCCAAGACGCCTTTGAAGTGCCTACTGTCATTCATATAAAGTTTCCCGGGCCTTGAGAGTAGCGAAGGAAATATGCCGTCCCACTTCTTTTACGAAAGACTGAAGACGATCGCCGACAGCTCCATCAACGTGCTGAAGACAGCTGTCAAGCCTTGAATAGTGAAAGTTGCCCACAAGGTAAGAAAGATCATAGACATGGGCATACAACAATTTATATTACCACCGGTCCCCCAATTTGTGGCCACCTTCCAGTTTTCTTGAGTTCTACGTGGTGAAAACAAGACGACCGTAACGTAGTTGCTGATAGATCCAATATTCACTGTAGTGAGGTGACAAGAATTCGGTATTCCATTACTCTGTGCGTCCAAAACAGCGCGAGCGGTGCTTAGCGCCGAAGGGCAATTTGAAGGTAACCTCCAGTGGTTACTTCTGAAGCGGTGGCGCAGGTGTCGTCTGGCGATAACGGACGATCAGCAGATTTTGACGGTTGATTGAACTCGACTTGCTACTGGCGACCTACGTCGCGATGTCGCTTTTTCAGCCAAAGATCTCGCCGTAAAGAAGACAAACACAGACGTATGTCGTAAGCACAATCACAAAAAGATACTTATTTAATCCTAAAGTCTCTCTACCCTTTTTACTGTGAGGCTAGTTTTTGTAGAGTTTATTCTGTTAGTCTTTTCCACGCCTTTCTCCATTCTTTTCTGTATTGCGCTGAAGCTCTTGATTCTTCCCATTTTATTCTTGTATTTTCTACTTCTTTTTGTTTTTGCACTGTTTATTTCTATATTAATATTTTTGAATTTTTATCTAGGCTTCTTTCGTTCCCCAACGATTCTGTATCATGTTATCGGCGTAGCATCAATGACTAAAGAGAGTAGTGTCGGGCTTAATATGGAACCTTATTCTATTTTATAGTTGTTTCGAACATTTTTGATTCTTCGTGCCATGCTCTTACATAATTTTTTGTATCCTAGAATAGAAATTTTGACTATATTTGTTTGTACTCCTTTTCCTATTAGTACTTTTCAAATGTCTTCCCTGATGACGCTGCCAAAAGCTTTATTTAGGTCTATGAAGCTCAGTTGTAAGTTACCTGCTTAACTAATTATTTTTTTATTCAGTTGTTTTATTATAAAGATGGCCTATCTTCCAGCGTTTCTTCTACTTGCGTCCTAATTCTTGCAAATATTGTGTAATTCCTCTGTACTTCTGGCAATTCTTTATATCTCCTGTTTTGTATATTGGAATTACTATTTCTATTCGCCAATCTTCAGGTGTTCCTCCCGTTCTCATTACTTTATTAAATAGGTCTGTTATAAAATCTGTGGCTTCTTCTGATTTTCCTTTTATCATCTCTGTGGTTATTTGATTATGTCCGGCAGGTGCTACTTTCGACTGCTTCTTTTATTTCCTCTTTTGTGATGCCTCCTTCTTGTTTTTAGTTTTGTTCCTGTTTATCCTAATTTTCTTTTATTTTGTAATTTTGTTTTTTGTTATCTTGTCAACATGTTTTCCTTCCAATAGTATCTTAGAATATCGAAGCTATCTCTCTATTATTTCACCCTCTTTTATTATTATATCTTCATTTTGTCCTTGATGTTAATTAGTGTCATTGTTTTTTCCTTTCTCATCGTGCCGTAAAACAATGTTTGATCTTTTTGTATGCCTTTATCATTTTATCGCCAAATTCTGCCCAAAATTAACATTCTTCTTTCTTTATAATTCCTTTTACTTCTCTTCTCCTACCCTGTATTCTTCATAGTCATTTTTGTTTCTCTGTATTTGAAGTATTTTTCCAATTTTCGTTTTTCTCTTTATTGCTGCTTCTTTTTGTTTTTATATTCGTTATTTTTGTAACTGTACAACTTTTCTCTGTCACTTGTAATATTACGTTCTTAAAATGTTCTTATATTTCTTTAATTTTCTGGGAAATTTTTGGTTTACTTCCTTTCCTTTTTTGTCTATTATTTTTCTCTTTTGTTCCTGTTTTTCTTTTATTCTTGTATTTATTACTGCCATTTCTACCATGTAGTGGTCGATTCCTATTCCTAGTCCTATTTTTACATTGATATTTTAAATATTCTTTGCATACTAAATATAAAATAGATTTTAAATTTCTGCTTTCTTTTTCTAGTTGTTGGATGTATTTCTGTGTGCATAAAATGTGTGTTTCCTATTAGTAATTCGTTTTCTATACAGAATCCTAGTATTTTCGCTCCGTTTTTTGCAGCCACCATTTAATTTAATTTTCGCCCATTTCTCTTACTTCCTGTATTTTACATTTATTTTCAGGTTTTGTTTAATAAAATTACTGATTCCTATCTGGTGTGGCGGCCTTTTCGCCCTTGAACCGCTTTATATCGCGGCGGCATGCGAGCCTTTGATATCAGCTACGTTTTGCCGTCGCACACATACGGCATGGGCTTTTGCCCCGCAAGCATTCACGCCCCGCGGCGCGGCCAGTTCGGTCGTGTCTTAGTCCGCATAAATTCATATTCATGCCCCGCAGCGCGGCCAGTACGGTCGTGTCTTAGTCCGCATAAATTCATATTCATGCCCCGCAGCGCGGCCACTACGGTCGTGTCTTAGTCCGCATAAATTCATATTCATGCCCCGCAACGCGGCCAGTTCGGTCGTGTCTTAGTCCGCATAAATTCGCATTTCGCATCCCCGCAAATATTCACGCATCGCAGCTCGGCCAATTTGGTCGTGTCTCAACATCCCGCAGATACCAGATCCGCAACGCAGAGGTGGCCACCTTGGAATCGCCGACGAAGCCGAAGCCGATTCAGGTGAGCGATTTGGCAATTCATTGGTTGATATCGGTAGCCGCCCCCATCCGCTAACGCGACGGCCGTTTAAGGGACGATTTGGCCTTATCGGCTGACCTTCCACTACGGGCCGTACTACGTTTCCACACCGCACCACGAGAGCGGCTATTTACACGCCTGCCTCTCCATTTTTTGGTCCTTACGAGCCGCATCGGTATCGTATCCCACACCGCATCCACGAGAGCGGCTATTTACACGCCTGCCTCTCCACTATCTTTAATGCTCTTCCGTCACTATTATCTATGACCAGTTCTGATATTACCACACTTTGTTTTCTACGATCTTTATTCATTTCTTCTATTCTGTTTTCCAGCATTCCTACCTTAACTTTGAGTTTATGCTTTTCTCTATACCACACACTTTTGTTTACTTGTATTTTCTCTTATTTTTTCATTTCTTCTTGGTAATCCTCTATTTGCCTACTTAGTTCATTTTTGTTCTTCTGCATTTCCTCAGTTACGCTCATTTCCGTTTATTGCTTGTAGCAACTTCGCCATGGTTGCTTGTTCTTGTGTATTTGTTCCCGTTCGCATGTTACGGCTAGTATCCGAAATGTTTTCGTTTCTTTCTTCTATCTGCTATTTACCGGTTCTTTCCTTGTTGAGGCCCATAAAATCTTGCTTTCACTTTTTAAATTCTTCGGTTTTGCTCCGATCTCTTCCTATTTATGTTTAAAAAGTTTTTTGAAGCTCATTCCCTAATATTTGCATTCTCCTTGTCCTCCATATATTTACGCGCACTTTAAAACAGGTACTTATAATTTATTGTTTTATTTACTAGGAGAGGTTAATAGTTCCTTTGTACTTCTCAATAAACGCTCACTTTGTTCCAACTCCACGTGTAATAGTTCTTTTGCGCTCCCGGCCTTCTGCTGTTTTATGCTACTCTCGACCTTATGTTAACACGAACTGAAGTTTCAGTCTTTGTTTTCCAATTTACTTTCCTGCTTTCCTGTAATTTTAGGTTTCACTCGACCTTCAGTTTTTTATTTATGCTTTCGTACTTTCACTCGTAGACCTATCCTACTTGTACAACAAAATCACATTATGTTTTTATTATATTTTAATATAATTTAATTGCCGTTTGTTTTTCGCTTACCTCTAGAGTCTTTAAAATTAACTGAATTAATTTTAAAACTTTTTAGTAAATTTTGTAAAAGTATTAAAATTAAAACTAATTAAATTAAATAATTTCCTAACTTAACAATGGTGAAGGTCAATGAGACACTTCATATCACCAAGGACAGCTTAAGGGCCTCAATCATGGAGGTAATAACACGTATAAACAAAGAGAAAGTTGTGTTGTCCTACAGTAAGTTTTGGTTACGATTCGAGAAGATTGTGGCCATTGATGGGAGTTACGTTCAATAATATTTTCATATAAAAATCTGCGTTTGTCAGCGATGTTGGTGACTTTGATGTCTGCCGACAGCGTTTTGCTGTCGCACACTAAAAATGGCAGATGGGCTTTTTTCGCTCGGCTTGCGAGCCTGCATACGCCGTCGGAGGTACCTTTTGAAACGCAAGCCAACAAGTGCGGCCGCAACAAAATTTTCCCGCAAATAATCTACCGCGAAGCCAGGCGACATTTTCAAAACGCAGTCCGGCAAGTTCGGTAGCGTTATAATTTCCCCGCAGATAATTTCCCACAAATCCAGGCGCGAAGACAACATCACATACGGTGGCCACCAGGAAGTTAAAAAAGTAAAGCAGTAAAGCAGTCCGAAGCCAATTACAGGTGAGCGATTTGGCAATTTACTCGTTGGTCTGATATCAGTAGCCGCCCCCATCCGCTTTTGCGCCGGCTGTTTGAGGGACGAGTTTTTTCCCGCTACGGTCGTAATTTGTTCCCCATACCGCATCGAGGCCACGGCTATTTATACGCCTGCCTCTCCAATAAACGAAATTGTAATAACCCCCCACCCCTTCATTGTTATTGTTTTATGTAGATTTTAAGCAGGTAACGTGAGAAATTTGTACTTTTTCGTAGATGATGCTGGGAACGCTGTAATTGCAAATGGCAATCGCTACCGTTAGATTCTGGATTTTGGATATAAAGTGGAGGGTAAAAAAGTCATGCGCACTCAGGCCTCAATTAAGCCCATTTTATTACCTTCTCCGCCATCTCTTCAGTCAAGCCAACCAATCCTTGGATGAAGTTGAGGATGTCCATGTTAAACCATAACTCCCCCAACGTAGATCATTTAATTCAAGTAAACGCAGGACATTCCAAAAGAACGTTCTCTGCCAAATCGTCCTCTAAATTTCAGACTGCCGCAGCCATGTTTTGCTGGTAATGTTGCAGAAGCTGCTGTTCTTGCATTTGAGGGATATTCAAGGATGCACCCTCTTTCTTTGGCTGGTTATAATCTTTCTCGATTTTAATATTTAAGGTCGAGAACTGCTAAAACAGTTTTCTCCTTTATTATTAATGACAGTCTTTCCCCACTCATACTAAACAGTAAGAGTCTATCCACAGGTTCATATTTTTCGGCAGTGTGAAAAATGAGCTACTCTCAGTGGTTCTGCACTGCAAGCCTACAGGTGACAGTTTCTGTGGCCTCAGGTTTCTCTGGAATGCATAGAGCTGCCTCCCTTAATTTAGGCAGCCGATCCACTCGAACGACGTCCAGACGGGCTTTATCCCACGGGAAGGGTAGGTTGGCTACTGCCTGTTTTAGCCACTGTAAAGCATGTTCGTCTTCATAGGTGATTATAAGAATCTCCCCGAAATACTGCGATTTCTTAAAAGTGCGTACGGGTTGGTTGTGTGCTGGTGTGAACATATGTGTGCCCAAAACGTCCACCATTGTTGCCTGTAGTGTTTGAGCTTGACCATTGGTTATTTTCTCGTATGGGTTAGCTAGGTTTACAACTGAAACTCTAAGGTGGCTTTTGAGAGCCCTCTATAGCTTCCTATATAAGGTTGTTGTTGGCCTAATTGCTATCCTTGCTTCTTTTTGAAGGTAACTGGTGAGCTTTCCTCTGAATGATCCCTCTTACCTTAGAACTAGCCGTTTTAGGTCAACTGAAACAGTGGGCTTTTGGGTAGTAGTAATCTTCTTTTAAAAAGTCATGTTTGCCTATTGCTACTCTGTTGTACAGAGTTGGCTTTAATAGCCAGCTCCTGTGAAGAAGTAGTGGTAACAGTAACTACTCCCTTACTGGTCGCTTTTACAGGGTTAGCTATAGAAGTCAGCATCTGATTGGAACTAGTAGGAGTTGGGTTGGTTTGTTGGGTGCTGCTGTAAGTCTACGCTTCTTCTGTTAGACCCCAGAAATCATTTTCCTTTCTTTGAGCTGAATGCCTTGTTGTTGTTTCTGAATTGTGGGAGAGTTGCATTCGCCCCCTGTATGGTGGTATCCTGGGAGGAACTCATATTCAGTAAGTAAACTTTATCTCTCTACCTACTACTCGCCGAGCTCAACAATGGAATATCAAACTTTGACACGAATGCTACTAGAATGATATAGTCCCCGAGAATCCTTTGCACACAAGTGAGTGACCCCACGTCATCCGATCGTATGGCCACTGTACGCCCCAGCACTCCCAAGAAAGATTAATTAAGATGGGTTAGTTTGGACCTCCCGTCTAAGTGAAATCCGGACCAAAGTGATGTTTTGTCGCACTCCAGGAAACTCACCAGTCCTAGAGGTGGCTCTATCACCAGGTTTGTTTCATCCACTGAGGCGGGTCGCCTTGCATGGTACAAACACGAGGGTGATCTATCCTTGACTACTTGATTGACTACTAGCTTTGGCCGCAAACCCTCAGCTATTCTCCGGTCCACTACCTGAAGATGCACTTGGTAAGTATTCCAACCCCCGAGAATCGCTACTCTTTATATGGTGACCTAGTATTTTTGGCGCCAGTCAAACCACATATATCTGGGTCAAATATAATTCTAACAGGACGACACCACCTGCTATATTGCTCGATCGATAGTCTATTTATTGCACCAATTTCCTGGTCTCGCAATTTCACGAAATTTCAACATTTAGCCAGTTTATTTCAAAATTTCTTTTGGTTCAAAAAAAAGCACGGTAGTTGTAGAGAATTAATTTTTTATGTTAGCAATATATTCCTTAACTAGGTACCTATAACCACAAATATCTGTGAAAGAAAACGAAATGTAATTTTAAGGAAACCTGCGTCACATCATTAGAAGTCTTATAGTGAAAGTACAAGCACTATGCCTATACTATGCCGAAAATAGAGCTGCCTAATTGAAAATGCAAAGGAAAATGTGGGAAAGCCGGCTAACGAAATGTTGGCGATAGCGCCGGAGTGTTGTAACATGCAAATTAATTAAACCGATTCTAGTTCCAGTGACACCCTTTGAGTCGTCCCAACCCGGGACATTATTACAGTCGGGCAACACCTATCATTTACCGTCCTTTGTACAAGTTCGGCATTCCTGGCAAGCCTGATGAGCGGCTCAAGTCCGATTTTACAGGCCGTTTCCGCTTACACGGCCGTCGCCCAATCTGACACCTGGAAACCCTTCCGGAAGCGGATTTAATGGGCTCTTGCGGTCTAAACAGTTGAAACGGGTAGCGTGGGTGAATTTTTGGCAAGGTCGCCTGTCCTCGGCAGTGCGGTGCACCCCGCCCGAGCCGTTTTAAAGCGGGTGCATGTTCCCCGGAGAAAATCCGTTCGAGCCGATTTTCCCCTCATGTGTCACGCAGCGAGGCGGTCCCCCGGGTAACTGCCGGTAATATATTTAATGAAACGTTATTGCGCGGGCACTAATTGCCTCGAAACCGTTTGATGGCGACGTAACGTGTCCTTTGTATTTTAAGAAGATTACGTTAATTCCAAACCGATGGGACATTTAATCGACTGTCACGTGGTGCTTACGAAAGGGCTTTTAAGTAATATAACGTAACAAAACTCGCTCCCCACAAGGAAAGCTTTACTTTCAGTGTGCTTTGTCATAGTCGTACTAAGTTTAAATGGAACATGACTTCAAAACCACAGATCAATAATGTTCTTTACGTGTGGATTGCGTGCTCGATTGTGTGGTTTACATAAGTGCTATATCTTATGTAATACGTGAAAGTTATAAATTGGCCAATAAAATTATATAGGAATTTTTAAGAAATTTACATCTCTCAAGCTTGAAAGCATCTGAAGAAATGTTTATTTAAATTAAACTAAGTACAATGTTACCTCACCATTTGAAACGTTAATAACTTTTGACGTAAATTTTTTTTAAAATTCTATATGAATACTGAGTGTCATACCAAAATTATGAGCGAAACCCAGACGATCGAGTTTGAAGCGACTAATACTCGAAGACTATTGGACGGAGAACAAGGGGGAGGGCAGCGTTCGACCTAGGAAGGTTGAAAGCAATAAGCGAACCACCCGAAACGCAAGCGAAGCGAGACTTATTCGGGTAACAAAGCGACGTTTTCACGGAAGCTTCACATTAGTAGCCCCGACTACTAGGCACCCATTTATTTAATTATTTTCTATTTTTTTATTTTTGCAGTTAGAACTATATTAAATAGTAATATTTCAGTGGTTCTAACGCAACCAGCATATAGACAATTTTATAACGTACACGAAACACTCTATAGGAACACCATTAAACAATAGTTCAAAAATTTGTTAAAAGAGGAACGTTAATGCTCCCAGACACACGGGAAAGTCACAAAGTACCATTGGAGCTTCGAATTAGTTTTAAAGAATTCACATCAGTACACACTACAATCACATTAATGGCAAAGCACCATAATTAGGCGTGAATTTTGGGTTCGATTTAAACTTGTGAGTATTGGTTTCGGCAATTCAAAGGTGATGATTTTGACACGGAAAACAACGAGCGCCCAGACCAGCCAAAAAAGTTTTAAAATGCAGAATTTGGGGCATTACCCGATGAAGATCCATGTCAAACTCTTAAATGTTAAATTATCGACCGTCAGTAAACGTTTGAAGACAATGGGAATGATTCAAACGCAAGGAAATTAGGTGCCACACAAATTGAAATCCAGAGACGTCGAAAGACGTTTCTCCATCTGCGAACAGTTGCTTAAAAGTCACAAAAGAAAGGGTTTTTTACATCGTGTTGTAACTGGTGACGAAAAAGGGATTCATTAGGAAAACCCTAAGCGCAGAAAAGCACAGTATGCCCTGCCATCGACCTCAACATCGGCACCAAAGCGAAACATTTATGGTTTGAAGGTAATGCTCTGTATGTAGTGGCATCAAAAGGGCGTAATGAAGCTATCACTGAGGATCAGTAGCAACAGCAACTGATAAAATTGAATTGCAACACCTCAGTGGCTAACCGATGTTACTTCTGCAAAATGCACGACCGGGAAATTTGGTTTGAAGTAAAGTGGGTGTTTCACATACTCCAGCTTGTTAAAATAGCATGGCATTCAAGTTCAAATTAATTAATTTGATTGGAAAAAATGTTTAACATCTCCTGATGGCGTAGGCTTAATTGAAGTAAATATATACAGGGATAATTGAAACGCACATTACAGACCAAAAACACATTCGATACCTTTTACAATATGAGGTGAATCAGGTGACAAGAATCGATCCGAGTCAGGCCCAATCGATATGGAGCATCATTGAAGTCTCATCGCATGTTTACCTTGTTTTGTTTCTGAAGCTTAGTTTCAAGGCGTTTATTGAATATGTGATGCCCTACAAAACTTGTTTTTAAGGACATTTTTGAGGTAATTAAAAAATGTGAGACTTTAATGTTTGAAGTTTATCAGCTAAAACGCATAAAACGTAAATGTAAAATTTCAGGTTACCGTTTACATTTACCCCCTATTTCTTCCCATGTGGGGAAACTGTAAACTAGTTTTTAGATTAAATGTAAATGCCATTTTTAAGTGAATGTATACATAAAAGCTTGACTATACGGCCGAGAATGTCTCAAATACTGTTGCAAATGTGTTGAAAGAAATAAAATCTGCCGCCAAGCAGAAGAACATTATGTGGTTCCGTCATGTCTAATGGAATCGGTGGAAGAAAAACTCCAATGCAACTGGACCAGGTCGGTCCCAAAGTTTTACCAGCTAAAGTCGAAAATCAAGTTGTGAAATGTTTGCTAGCAAGATCAAAAATGGGGATTTCTTGCGATAAGCTAGAACTTTGTCAGCTAGTTGGGAAATATGTTAACGCTAAAGGCTCTTAAAGGTGGGATACAGGGGAAAGACTAGTATTATGAATTTATGAGAAGAAATCCTTGTCTTTCCTTGAAAAAGCCAGAACATCTGCAAAACTAAGAAAAGATGCAAGGAAACCGGAAAGTATTTATGCGTTTTTGTGCAAATCTTGAAAAGGTTATTACTGAACATGGTCTGGCTAACGATAAAAGCAATTCCGTATTTAATGCGAATGAATCAGGATTTAACAGTGATACAAGACATATTAGCGCAATCAGTAGTAAAGAAAAAGTCTTATGTCTGCTGTACTGGCATATTATTACTATTTGATGACCACTGCAGTCACATAAGTGTGAGAACAATTGAAGTGGCTATAAAAAACAACATAGTTTTAACAAAACTTTTTAAGTCACCTTACTGACAAGCTGCAATCTCTGGACAAGTGTGTGTTTGCCTTACTAAAGGGTAATTGATACAGACAGGCAAGGAACGAGTGGGTCGTGGATGTGGAAGACTCATAAAAGAAAAATTTTCTGAACTTCTTGGCATTACATGGCAGGAACCAATGCCGCCTAAAAACATCGGGGTTTGCAAATACCGGTATACATCTAGTGGGTTCCCGTGAGGGGTAACTAGTCCCCCATCGGGCGCCTCCCCAGGTGGCGGATAGGGGAATGCTCACCAGATATGGCGGGTACCGGGAAATAAAATACCAGGGCGGACCAAAACTAGTAGGTATTGGGAAGCAGCAAGTACCACAACTGGACTAAGGCGGAGGAGATGGACTCTGGAACGGCTTACCCCAGATAGTCATAGGCGACGGCCACATAATGGCCTACCGGTTATGATACTGCGATGAGGAAGGCAACGGAAAACCACCTCATTACTTATTTCCTAGTACAATCATCATGGCTGAGAACATACAAACCACGGCCCTCAGTCCCCGGCAGACCTTCAATGGTCAGAGGGTGCGAAGAATCCCCGGGTCAGCTATGAAAATTGCAACATGGAATGTGCGAAGCATATTTGGAGCAGGAAGACTGCAAAATGTAACCAAAGAGATGAATCGACTACAGCTGGACATTCTCGGAATTAGTGAAGTGCGGTGGCCAGGATCTGGTAAAATAAAACAGATAATGGAGTAATGTACTACTCAGGCAGTAATGAAGCAAAACACCAACATGGAGTCGGAATAATAGTCACCAAAGAAACTAACAAAAACGTCACTAGTTTCACACCACTATCTGAAAGAGCATTGTTAATACAACTATGTGCCACAGTAGGTAAAATAATTGTAATCCAAGTCTATGCACCTACCAATGAGAAAAACGCGGATGAAGTAGAAGAATTCTATGAACAAATAGACACCATTCTATCCTTAACCAAAAAGAGCGATGTGACATTAATAACAGGAGACTTTAATGCCAAAATTGGAAAAGGAAGAAGTGGAGAACATGTAGGAGAGTTCGGTCTTGGAATGCGGAATGAAAGGGGTGATAGACTGATCCAATTTTGCCAAGAAATAGAATTTATAGCAGCCAACACATTCTTTAAACTGCCAGATAGAAGATTATGGACTTGGAAATCACCACAAGACATACCACAGAATATTTTCCGAAATCAAATTGACTATGTTTTAATTAGAAAACGATACAGAAATAGTATAAAGTCGGCAAAAACATATCCAGGGACAGATATAGTCTTATTACAATCCGTTGTCATAAAAATGCATATAAAACTTAAGAAGATACAAATAATAAAGAAGACAAGTAGAATAGAAGTGCAACACCTGAAGGAAGAAAACATAAGAACACAAGTTAAAAATGAAATAAATAACAATTTAAGCAACATGGGAAGACACTCCTTGGATAACAACGACAACATAGACTCAAGATGGCATACCATAAAAGATGCGATAATGAAACCAGCGAAAGAAATACTCACCGAAAGAAAACCAACAAAGAAAAAAGGTGGATGACAGACGAAATCTTAGAGCTGATGGAAGAGAGAAGAAAAGTAAGATAAAAGAGGACGGAAAATAAGTGAAATCCACAAATTGATAAGGAAAAAAAATTAAAACGGAAAAAGAAAATTGGATGAAACAAGAATGTGAAGAAATAGAAAAGGCACAACAGAAACACGATATGTTTAACGTATACAGAACGATCAAAGATGTCACAGGTACATACAAGAAGAGACAATCAAACATTTTAAAAGACAAACAAGGAATAATTATACTAAATGTAAAACAAAAAATGGAAAGATGGAAAGAATATATTGAAGAACTATTCGCCGATGACAGAAAGGAAGACTATAAAACTATTGAAGGAGAACATAGCCCCAAAATAGCAAAAGAAGAAGTCATTAAAGCATTTGAAACATCAAAATGCGGTAAAGCAATTGGACCAGACGAAGTTCCAATTGAACTAATTAAACTAATAGACGACGACCAAGTAAATATTCTTGTAGATTTATACAACACCATATACTCAACTGGTATAATACCGAAAGAATGGCTGAATTCAACGTTTATTACAATACCAAAGAAAAACAACGCAAAGGAATGTTGTGAACATAGAACGATAAGCTTAATTAGCCACACGCTTAAAGCCTTTCTAAAGATCATACACGCAAGAATATATAAAAACTAGAAGTAGATATTAGTGAGACACAGTTTGGCTTTAGAAATGGTTTTGGAACAAGAGAAGCATTGTTCACACTAAACATACTAATACAGAGATGCAGAGATATTAATAAAGAAGTATACGCATGCTTCATAGACTACGAAAAAGCGTTCGATAAAGTTAGACACGATAAACTAATGAAACTCCTAAAACAAAAGAACATAAACGTAGAAGACATGCGGATAATTGCAAACTTATATTGGCAACAAAAAAACAACAGTAAAAGTAGAAAATCAGCTGACAGAAGAAATAAAAATACAGAGAGGAGTTCGACAAGGTTGTATTCTTTCGCCCATGCTGTTCAACCTATACTCGGAAGCAATATTTCAAGAAGCACTAATGGAAGAAAACGGTGGTATAGTAGTAAACGGAAAGATAATTAACAACATACGTTATGCTGATGATACTGTACTTTTAGCAGATAATATTCCAGATTTACAGAGACTTATTGAACGGACAAATGACATCAGCAGAAAATATGGTCTCCGAATGAATTTAAATAAAATTAAATACATGGCAATCACAAAAACACCAGTGAACATTCCTGACATTAGAATAGATAATGTGAGTATAGAGAGAGTAAACAAATATAAATACCTGGGAACATGGGTGAATGATAATTGGGAATACACAAATGAAATAAGGACACGTATTGAAATGGCTAGAGCCACATTTGTAAAAATGAAACAAATTCTAACCAACAGGGATTTAAGCTTGGAAATACGGATGAGGACAACCAGATGCTATGTTTTCAGTGTTCTCTTATATGTAATGGAGGCATGGACCCTAAATAAAGAAATTAGCAGAAAAATAGAAGCATTTGAACTCTGGATATACCGGCGAATATTGAAAATATCATGGATGGATAGAGTGACAAACGAGGAGGTACTAAGACGAATGAACAAGAACAAAGAACTCCTGTATACAATAAAGAAAAGAAAGCTGGAATATTTAGGCCACGTAATGAGAGGGAACAAATACAAAATTCTACAACTGGTAATACAAGGAAAGATACATGGAAAACGAGACTTGGGAAGAAGAAGAATATCCTGGCTTAAAAACCTACGCCAGTGGTACGACTGCACGTCAAGAGAATTGTTTAGAGCAGCAATGTCCAAAGTTAGAATAGCAATGATGATTGCCAACATCCGATAGGATACGGCACCTAAAGAAGAAGATCTAGTGGGTTCTTCAAAGTTCTTCGAAGATTTCACCAAAGAAGATCTGGAAGAATATAGAGCGTTTTTTAAATAATCTTCAAACAAAGAAACCAAGTGAGACCTTTAATGTCTTGCCCATGTTTGTCTCATGAGTATATTAATGGCCATAATTTGCTAGAGTCCAAAACAAGTTTACATCCAGCAGCAAATGAACCACAGCCTTCAAAATCAACATCAACTAAAAGTCAAACTATGTGAATCTAACAATAAACCGAAGAATGTAGTGATTCTTAGATTAAAACAGCAGACATATGGGGAAGTTCTGACTACAGACGAAGTCCTAAATCGAGTAAAGGAAACAAGAGAGAGAGAAAAAGCAAAGCCGAAACCCAAAAAAAAACAAGCCCAGAAAATAAGGCCACAGAACCCAAGAAGTCAAGAAGAAAAGAAAGTGAAATAGCCGATTATGAGAGCGACATTAGCTTACACGAGGGTGATGAAGATCCTTTGGGATAAAATGAAACCAGAAGATTGAAAATGTTTCAAATATTTCAAACTTATCAAACGGAAAATTTATTATTGTTGATATCAAAGGTGTGAAAGATATACCAACATTTGCATTTTAATGGATGCACTGTTTTTTAGTGAATATCATGTGGATCTTCACTATCCCAGATGTGACGATTTAAAGAAAAATTAGCTTCGTCGCTTAAATCAGTATCAATTGCTATGTTCTCTAAAACTAAATTTACACACGTATGGCGTTTTTAGTGATCTTAGATCTAGTGATGTTTAGATAACGACTGTGCACATACAAACTTCCAACGTTCATAGAACTTCAACGACGCACAATTCAAATTCTAAAGTCCAATATCGGGTAGCAGGTTAAAACAATTTAAACCCTCAACCTGCCTGTACGTTTTTATTCTCGACTAGTTTGTAAGTCATAACATTTAGTTGTTCAGTTGTACCAGATAGTAAATACGATATATAAAAAAATGAGAATTTTAAATACAATTTTTTGCGAGTTTCTTCCAGTTCCATTATTTTTTTATAAGTAGAACTTCGGTAATTTATTTCTGCCTAGAAAATTCTTTTAGCTACCCCACCGCAGATAGCATCAAGATAATAATTAAGTTTTCTTTTTGCGTAGTCGCCCGAACTTGAGCGCGTAAATTCTCATATCTTGCGCTTAGTTTTAAATTCCTTCGGATCGCCGCCCTCATTTTTCGGGCGCCTCGTGGCCCCGTTTCGACAAATTAACGCGGCATTAGTCACATTTACTTTCGGCGTCTTAAAATAGACCGGAAGTGCCCCGACTGCCTGCAAGCTGCTGCGACGTCTGGCTGTTGCGCGCATGTAATTCTGGAATTCTGCGAATCCTGCACTTTTCCCGTGTGAAGGTTAAGCCGCAAAAACTAAATGAAACGGAGTCATTCGTGCCTGCGTTAGTTCGGGCATTGTGTCTGCAGGCGCGATTACGTGACCATTTATGCAAAATATGTCTGCGAAATTTTCTCGCTATTTGTATTTTTAACTACACTTCGCGTTGGGTGCTAATGGTAGAAGAAATTTGGTGGAAAGTTACTGGAGCTGAACAGTATCTGTATTTTATGAATGTGGCACATTGATGGCATGATGCATATACGTTGCTGCAAAAAGTGAGAATATCGAAGGTAGTTGCAGCGAGTAGAAACATCAACATGAATTTTGGACTACAGAATCGCTCGATTTTTAACTGCAAGAAGATTTATCTAGTGTTTGTTTTTTTATAATGAAAGGTTTTATTAGCAATCAGAATTAACAATCCTCTTCAACCGTCAATTAGGTCTATTGGCCAGCTCCTTCTCAAACGTCTGTCAGGACGGTCTTTAAGTAGTGGATGTAGCAGAATGTTGCTATGGCTTTCCAATTTGTCATTGTGGCGGATGCTTCGTTCCTTGATGACGTCTGTGACGTAGGGTACTTTTAAATTATCGTGAAGTGTCTGGTTAGTGACGTACCAAGGTGCATTTGCATTCGTAGAATTTTCGATTGGTACCTTTGGATTATGGTTGTTAGTTTTGCTTGCACACCCCCAAAGTTCAGCTCCCTATAGCCATATAGGCGAGAGGACAGTCTTTTAGAGCAGCAGCTTGTTCTCTAGGGACAAACATGAGTTCTTCCAATCAGCCAGTGCATGTTTTTAAGTCACGATGTTTGCGCTTTTTAGTTATGTGTTCTTTCCAATTAAGTTTATTGTCCAAGTGAAGTCCTAAGTACCTGGCGTATTGGACTGCAGTATATTTATGCCATTGATGTTGACTGATGGACATTGATCTTTCCTCAGCGTAAAAGTGACATGCACTGACTTGTTTTCATTAATTTTTATTTTAGATTTTGTTAACCATTTTTGTAGCTCATCTAGATGGTTTTGTAATTTAGTGGCAGCTGTTTGAGGGTTTTGGTCTCTGGCTAGGATTACTGTGTCGTCTGCGAACGTTCCGATTGTAGTGTTGGTAAGTCACATGTATAAAGCACATACAAAACTGGCCCGAGTGCGCTTCCCTGTGGAACACCTGCTTTTATTTCACATAGTTCAGATATCGCTTCATTCACTCTTGTTTTAAAAACACGATTAGTTAAATACGATTTAAGTATTCGGAAGTAACTTGGAGGCAAGTAGCGTTTGATTTTAAATAATAGGCCTTCATGTCAGACCTTATCAAAGGCCTGGATAACGTCCAGAAGGATTGCTGTGCAAAATTCCTTGTTTTCTAGTGCTTCATTGATGTCCCGTATAATTCGGTGGGTCTGTTGCACAGTCGTCTGAAGCTAAATCTTGATTTAATCGTCAAAGCAATAGCCGTTCTAAGACCTTAGATATTACAGACAGTAAGCTGATTGGTCGATATGAAAATGCTAATTTTGGATCTTTTCCTGGTTTCGCTATTAATATGACTTCAGCTGCTTTAAATTGGTTAGGCCAATAGTTGAGTCTTAGTATTGCATTGTATATGTACATTAAAAGTATAATTCCTTTCCTTGAGTTCTTTTCTCATTTTTGATGTCAGTTGATCCATACCAGGCGCTTTTTTGACATTTAAAAGCTTTATTTCTTCTTTGACTTCCTTTGGGGTAAATATTCGGATCGGTTAAAAATTCTCTGGAAGGATAGTGATATCCTGTTCTGTTTCTAAATCAGGTTGATTGTCATGTGGTGTAAATACAGTGCTTAGGGGTTTGGAAACAATTTTGCTTTTTTTCGCATCACTGCGTGCCCATTGTCCCGTGATAAGCCCAATTTCATTTCGCAGGGGTGGTACAGGCGTTTTAGGTTTCTTTATCGATTTTATTGGCTTCCATATACAGTGGTCAGATCGATTTAGGTCTTTAAGTTCTGCTTTAAGTTTGTTACTAGCCCGATTAAATGCTGTTTTGTCGGTAGGCGCATGACTCCTTTGCCATTTTGCCCTTGCTATCCGTTTTTCAGCTATAAGTTGTTTCAGTTCTATAGGAACGTTTTTCGATGGCTGTTGTACATCATTCTGCGGTGTGGCACTGCTTGTTTAAGAATATTTGTTAGATTTGTAAGAGCTTCATCGTTCTGCTGGGGAGTTTTTAAGGCTGATATTGAGTTTTACTGTTTGTTCTACTTTGTCTCTATAGTTTTCACAATTCTTCCTTCTGTTGTATAGTTTGGGGGTGATGTAGTTATTTATGGCAAACATACTGACAGTTGCGATTATCGGTGTGTGGTCCGATGAGAGATCAAGGCTTGGCATTACGTGCAGGTGTGAAGCGGAGAATCCATTTGTGACAAAAAAGTCCAGAAGATCTGGAATCTTATTCAGGTCTGTGGGCCAGTAGGTAGGGGTCCCAGTTGAGAAGTAAGAATAATGCTGTTCTGATAATGCTTTATAGAGTTCTCTGCCTTTTGAGTTATCAGTCGAGATCCCCAATGTGTGTGTTTACTATTATAGTCTCTACCTGCGATAAATTTAGATCCCAGTGTTAGGAAGAATTCAGAAAAAATTTTAATATTGTGTCGAGGTGGACAGTATACTGATGTTACAGTTAATTTATATTGTGACATTTGTACTTTAATTGCTGTAATCTGCAAGTGTTCTCTGCCAAATTTTGGAAGTTCGTAGTGGCTAATACTATTTTTAATGAGAATTGCACTACAAGCGTGTACGTTGTTATCTGGATGATTGCTGCAGTACAGTTTATAATGAGGTATGTTAAAATTGGTAAAATGTGTTTCACTGATTAAGAAGACATCAACTGAATTGTTGTCGAGGAACAGTTTGATTTCATCTTTATGTTGTTTAGCGACATTGGCATTCCATGTTATTACGGATGGATCGTTTGTGACTTGTGGGTTCTGGCTTGCACTTCGTGTTTGATTTGCGTATGTGGTATTTTGTCGTACTTGTCCTGGTCTTTGGATAGTAGGGACTGGATGACTTGGTGTGCGATTAGGTACTGTTTGGGTTAATTGGATGTTGAGTCTGTTATTCGCATTTTGAGAATTTAAGAGTCTGTGATAAAATTCGCCGTGTGCGGACCTTCGCATAAGGCACATTTTACGGGAGTGTCTTTGTGTTTCTCACAGCTGGCAGTGCTGTGTGGATTATCACACTTCACACAAACAAATGGTCTGGCACAATACGTTTTAGTGTGTCCATACTGTTGACATCTCATACATTGTATTAAACCCTTGACTCTTCTCGGTGGTTCTACTTGTACTATACTGTTTAGGATTTTATCAATCTTGAAAACATCTTTATTATTGCTTGATGGTTCCAGATCGGCAAAACGGACTCGGCGGGTCTGGCCGGACACAATGAATGCATGTTCGGTCAGAGAGGCACCAGCCCCCTCCGGCCAACCTGCACCCTTCGAGATCTGTGGCCATGTCTCACCGCCCGACTGGACGAAGGGGTCTTGCCTTAACCGGCCGGACCAAGAGGAGCAAACCTCACCAGAGGTAGGACGGTTGAATCGAAGATGCAAGGCCGCCGGGGCACTAGCCCGGGCCGGGGTCTTCGGCAAACTGGACTAGGCGGGTCTGGCCGGACACATTAAGCATTCGATCAGAGAGGCTTCAGCCCCTGCCGGCCAACCTACGTCTCTCGAGCACTGTGGCCACGTCTCACAGATCGACTGGATGTAGGGGTCTTGCCTTAACCGGTCGGACCAAGAAGAGGAGCAAACCACACCGGCAAGAAGTTGCCTGAACACACACCACGTTCAAGCGGTAGCGGGACGCCCAGGTACCGGGGCGCACCAAGCCTCAGGGACCGTATGGGCCGCAAAACATCTGCGGGATACAATTCTGCCGCGGGGGAAAGCGTATAATACCTAGAGCGAACCCGGTGACCCCCACTTGCCAATCGAGGAGGAGGGACAACGCAGGGGTTTTTAGTTTGGGTTTTCCTTCTGGGAAGGAGAGCCCCACATAATTCGTCGCCAGGTCTTCACCCGAAGGCGGCGGGTATGCAGTTTAATGCATTTTTCCCTGCGCGAAAAAAAAAGGTTGGGTTAAGTGCGTTCCAACGAAAAAAATTCCCTGCATGACGTCCCACGGACTCATGGCGACTAAAATTTTTGCTTAGGACGGTTAGATAGGTTTAACATAGAAAAAATAAAGTAAGGGTAACTTTTTCCCTGTAAGTTTCCGGACGCTGAAAGTGGTGTTGATGGACTCAACTCGTCGAGCAGTGTCCAAATATGTCATCGGTTTTCATTTTGGACAACTCCCAGGATGTTAAACGTACAGAGTAGTATTAAGCTAAAGTTACTGTAACTATCGATATCATTACTAAGTAGTGCATTTGAAAATATCAAAAAAAATTAATACAAAAGTCAGAGTTAATAGACATAATGCAAATAGAAGACATACTAATACAATTAACGGATATCAAGGAAGTTATGGTAATTATAAAAAGAAAGAATCTTGAATTAGAGAAAATTTTTGGTAATATTTTTGTAAGAATGCACGAGAGCCCTAACATTCTCAGTTCATTATTATAATTATCATTATATGCACTTTTGTATTGTTTAAAACAACTCACCGAGCCAGTTTTGGACACATCATTATAATTGGTATTTTACACAAACAGGGAAGTGCTTTTATTTTTAAAGATTTAGGCATTATTTTTGACTTCACAAGGCACCTCATAGAAATAAAGCCAAGTTTTATCACCTGTTACAATAATATTAACACAGCAACATGTTATATTTTCAATTTTATTAAATCGTGCTATCTGTCCGTCGTTTAGGGCATAAGGTACTCAAAGGGAACAAACTCTTCTCGTCCTGCAGAATAGTATAAATTTGTCTGTCAAGGTAGGTCACAGATCTGTAGGATTTGACTAGTTTTTAGTGTCAGCTGTACAGCTACTGTGACAGGAAAGGATGATCGTAGCATGTGAGCTGTGCATGTGGCCAGACGCGTTAGCCGTGTGCGCTTTCAGTGCGTGAGTGTTTAATTCTAAGTGACAGTGACAAAGAGTTTCTCGAAAGGAATCCACACTTTTGTGGCATTTATCTCTACGAGCGTAGAACAGCAGAGATCCCTACCACCTTGGAATAATTTTTGCAGTTATAGCACTAGTGCTCTGAGGTCACCTCCACCTCCCTTATTAGAGAGCGATTCCTGGCGCAAGAAGAAGTCGATAGCCCATTTCAGACGTATGGAGGAGGAGGGATTTAAACTCGCATCCAAGCGCGGCCGTATAAACCACTGTACGAAAGTTATGATGGTGGTGTCCTTTTTACCGGCGTCGACTACTAACACCTTCCAGATCCTTAGCGACAGAAAAGAGAACATGGAGATGCCCGTTATCACCAGCTACCCCTGACACCCAAAGTCGTCCACTAAGCGTTTCCTACGAGAACAGATCCCTCGCGCCATTTTTTGGGAAAAGAGGTTTGGCCTTCCTTAAGAATAAAATCGGTCTCCTTAAGACCAAAAATTTAGCTGATAGAATATTCATTCATACGCGTCTGGAGACTACCGGCAACTGACTTGCTTCCTCGCGGAAGCGAAGCTTCACCACCACTTCCATCTGATTAAAGTAGATAAGCCACTGCACGTCTTCATGCGCCGCGTCCCAGAATACCAAGAGCAGCTTCTGGACAACAACATTCTTATTCTAATCGTACAGCAGATGAGGAAGGGCAGTGCCCCCAGCGATGCGCCATGGTACTTATGTGTCTTAAGCTTGAGCGAAACGACAACAATAAAACCATCTTTGACATACTCGGCGTTTTCGATTTGGCTGTCTAGTAGCCATTGTCACCGCTATCAGCGCTTTGGGCACACTGCTTTTGCGCCAGTCTAATGTAAAGTGTGGTAGTAACCACCACTCCGGAGAGTGCGAAAGGCCCGGACTGAGCCCACCACTTGCCCGGAATTTCCAAAGCCAATGCTCCGCGACTGTACCAGCTCGTACTTACGCCGCAGTAACCAGGAGGATGCTCCAGTGTCCTCTGCAACCATCCACGAGGCCAGGCCCATCGTCACCGGTTGGTTCTAGAACGTAACACCTCCATGTTTCTGAAATTCTGCACCGACGACACCAACGACACCAACACCTTTCTTGATCTGTTCAAGAAACACTTGGATCATGTTTAGGCTTTCGGCGTTATAGAAGTGCCTGAAGGGCGCGCCATTTTCTTACGCTAGGGTTTCCTGGAGAAGAAAGACCCAAGTACCTTATATGCCCAGAGTATCAACGTCAACACCTTCTAGACTCAAATTTTCTATGCAGTACGCAAACAACTAGCACCTAAAGCGCGTGAACTTGTCATAACATGCGGCCATCGCTTATGAAACCTTCCAGTTACTCTGTGTAAGGCCTAGTAATGGATTAAACCTAAAAAGAACTAGTTATAGACTATCACTAATCTGTAGATTGAATTATTCAAACCACGGAAAGTTGAGATATCTAATTTATCAATATCTGGGTTCTGAAGAGATCTGCTTATTGGCAAATGAGAAAGGTTAACGTAACACACAAAAATATTTAAGTTAAGTGTATATTGAGCAAGATTTACAAAATGAAACATCTGTATAGGTTAAATAAAAATGCAAGTTGAAATCACTGCCTGTCTTTATTCTTCAGAGGGGTGTCGTCATCCTGCTCCTGCTCCTTGCTGTCTGCGTTAGCGTTTTCTAAAACGAAAGCAAATGAAGAGCAGCCTTTTCTGATTGCACGCTTACCACACTCCGCAGAGGACAATTCCGACTCGTTGGAGTCCTCATAAATGGGATTGCACAGGCTTTTGAAAGCGCCAATAAACCGATTTTCCTCTAGCTGCGCGGCTACATCTGGAAGTTGTTCAAAGTACTGTTCGGAATTGTGATCTACGTTAAGGAAAGGCAAGCTCTCCGCCAAGGGATTTAGCTTGCACGCATAAGAAACGGTTTCGCGCGCATCGCTCCTCAAAGCTTGAAAAGGGTTAAACTCTGACTTCTGGGCAAAAAAATCGTCTACTTCCGAATCGGAAAGTTGTTGCAACGATTTTAAGCCTTTGCGGCCAGGTTGGCTGAACAAGTCCAAGTCCTGCGACTCCAACATCTGAATTCCTTCTTCTATGACCGCCAACAGGTGCCGACTGAGGTTTTTGCTACTGGCGTTCGCCTTTGCCGTCGACTTTTTTGAATCATCTACACTGAAGCGTTTGGACCCGCGGCTCTTTTCGCTGCTGTAGTATCTGCAGCTCTGACTGGTAGAATGGAACAGCCGGTGTCTGGAAAAGATGCTGAATGTGCTGTACGACCTGCTGCTTGTTGAGCCACATTTATTGTCGTCATCATTGTTGGCCACTTTGAAGTTTATTCGTGAAAGCGTTTTTTTAGCTTTGTCCCTGGCCACGACGCACTCGTTTTCCTTTATTTTTGGGAAGGGTGGGTGGCACTCAGAAAAGCTCTTGTACGGGGTAGGCGCAGATTTGCACGGTACCGTTTTGTATTCTTTCTCACAACTTTCTCTAACTCTCGGCGGACAATTGCTCTTTATTTTTTTGCACTTACCCTTTAAAGTAGAACTACCCGATTGTTTATCTTTACCGCATTTAAGTTCATTGGTAGAGGATTTCTGAGTACAATTAGCTTTGGGTTCCGATTTTGCAGGTTTAGTCTTTGAATCAGAAGTACAAACTTTTGGAGGTTTTGGTTTACATTTTGTTTGAGGTACAGATTTTGATTGGCATATTGACGAGGGAGGTTTTGGCTTACATTTTGGTAGAGCTAAATTTGGTTTTGGTTTCTTAGTACATTTAGTCACTGGTTTTGGCTTGCAATCTTTTGAGGGTTTTGGTTTTGAACTACACGCTTTAAAAATGGGTTTAGGTTTACACTCTTCCTTTGGTTCCTCGGAAGCGCATTCTTCCTCTGATAAGGTTTCCCACTCAGCTTCCGATTCATCATTTGCTTGTCTCTTTAATGCTCTTATTTTTCTTATGCAGTCATCCATAGGGGTTAGAGCAGGAGCTGACTTGCATTTTCGTTTAGAGCGTTTAGAACCTTTTTTCCGCCTTGGAAGTTCACAAAATGGCATATCTGGCGGAAATGCGTTTGCGAATTTATTTTCCTCTTTTTTCTTGCCACACAAATCTTTTTTAGCCGCTTTTTTACAACTTTGCTGTTTCTTAGGCTTAGCAGGCTTACATGTCGGCTTTTTCGTATTACTTTTAGGAGCGTTACAATTTGAAGAACTTGCCGATTTTTTAATTCCTTTTTTTGATCTTATATTTTTACAAAAATCAGAAAACTTGCTACTTTTCGCAGATTTGTTCGAATTCTTTTCGCCACTCTTGCAAGGAGGGGCTTGTTTGCTCGTTTTTGTTTTAGGTGCAGATTTCTTGCACGTGTCTTCTTTTTTGTCCGTTTTTTGTAATTTGGGGACATTTTCTTTTGACTTAGAGACTTTGCAAGAAGAATCCGTTTTCTTACTTGTTTCTGTCTTAGATTTAGCCTGTTTACAAGAATCTCCTTGTTTGGTTTGGTCTTTTTTAGATTTAAAGCGTTTACAAATACTTGTGTCTTTATCTTCTTTCTTTTTCGGAGGCTTCGCTGTTGAATCACAAACCGTTACCTTTGCAGGTTGGTAACCTGCTTTCTTACTTTCTTTTTGGCTACCAGCTTCTTTTTTCTTTTTTGCTATTCTACTGCAGATACTTTCTTTGCTAGTTCTAAATTTTGCGCATAGATCTTTCTGCTGGTCTCCGTCCTTTTTGCATTTAGTTTCTGCTTTGTTTTCCATTTCCTTGTTGCCTTTCGTTTCATCTTTGTCCTTTTTGCATTTAACTTCTGTTTTATTCTCTTTCTTTGTAACTGTCTTTTTGTCGGTACTTTTTTTGGGCGCACTTTCAACTTTTTTTTCTTTTTTCTTTACAGGAGTTTGTTTTGCCTTCGAATTGCATTTTAGAGTAGGGCCTTTTTTCTTGCACGGGTTCGGTTTGCACGGTTTACACAACTTCATCCCAGCAGCCTTAGCAGCCTTTTCAGCGTCTTCCTTTAACTGTTTCTTTTTCCAGTCTCCTGGCTCCGGGCAGTTTGGCCTCGCCTTAAAGAAGTCTAATATTTTTTGCCACAAACCCTTCTTCTCGGCGGATTTTTTGCCGCACGCAGAATCTTTTTTCTTTAATGGCGTTGATGGTGTTTTTGAGACACAAGCTGTAGTAGAACTTTTCTTTTTCGTGGTACAAGGTGTCAATGATTTTTTATTGCAGGATTCATTAACGACGGCTTTAGTTTCGCACTCTTGCTTTGATTTTGATTTGTCAGGCAAACTAAGTTTCGGTTCACCAATATTGCACGTTTTGATGTCTACAATGGGACACTCGTTCTTTTCTCCAGGTTTTGACTTATTTTCGCAGCAAGCTGCATCTAGTGCTTCCTTGCGCATGTTCTCCAAAGATGTTCCCTGCTCTTTAGCTGTTTCTTCCGCTTCCTGTTCAGCTAAGGCAAGCAACTTCTTTCCATCAAACTCAGGTTCTGGTAAATTGAACGTTTCGCATGTCTTTGTCACACCCTCATTCTTCAAACCCAGCTTTTTCATTATGCAGTCCTTCTCCTTGCGCATGTCGATGTGTCCTTGGTCAGGGGGAGGCGCCTTTAGTACACCTATTGGATTTAAAATCGGGTATTTAGGTTGGAGAATTTTAGTTTCGTTATCTACACATTCGCAAACGGTTTTTTCAATGGAAGGATCGCATTCTGAAAACGATGGGTAAGGCGAGCTCTTTTTGGTGCATGGTTTTATTATGTATTCCCTTCGGCATGACTTGTATGCCGGATCGGGAGGTTTGCAATTTTTTAATTTAAATCGTGGGCAGGTTTTCTTTGTTTTAGGTGTTTTGCTGCTTTCGATTTTGCAACTGTTTTAGATTTATTTTTTCCTTGCTGATTTAAATGCCTGATGCCTAGACGATAAACGCATTTATATAAAGTTGGATACGTGGGGCGACAATGTACAGGATCGCTAGGAAGTGTGTGGTAACATTCTTTACTAGTACGGGTAAGAATCGGAACAAGCTTCTTCCTCATAACCTTGTAACCTAAAAGATCGTCCGATCTCTCACTACATATAGTTTGGACTTTGGGGCATTTCCTTTCCTCTACTATCTTATATTTTGGAAGCCGTTTTAAAGGGGGAACATCTACACAAGTATTTTCTTTTTCTACGCAGGGACATCTGCTAGGAAGAAGTACAGGCAATGATTTGCATTCTGGCTTTAGATTATCATCTGCTCGTGTACAAGTAACGATCTGTTTGCAACCCTTTTCTTGGCGAACCGGGTCTTCGACTTTGAATTTAGGAAGGCGTTTTAGTGGGGGCACATCTTCTAACTGGTTTTTGTAATCTATACAAGGACAATCTCCAGCTAATAGTTTCGGCAAACATTTAACTTCTTCTTTTAAGGCATCGTCAGCCCGAGGAATTTCGCAAATCTTTTTAATTATCACTTTCCTGGTATCTTTTATTTCAATTTTTGGTAAGCGTTTTAATGTGGGTGCGTAACGTTCTTCAACTTCTTTATCAATGCAGGGACAATTGCCTGGTTTCAATTTTGGTAGGGGCTTTTGCTCCGGTTCGTAGCCATCATCAGCTCGAGCGTCACAAATAGGCGGAATGCAACTTTTTTCCCATTTATGATCCGGTTTTTCGAATCTAGGCAAACGTTTTAGCGGCGGAACGTCTACGATCGATGCGGTGAGATCTACGCAAGGACATTTACCCAATTCTAATTTTGGTAACGGTTGTGGTTTCAAGTCTAAATTGTCATCGGCTCTTGGTATTAATGCGCAAGGCTTGATAGGAGGTTTGCACTTAAAATCCGTTTTGTCAAACTTAGGTAATCTTTTCAATTCCGGTGTATAATCTTCAGAAGGAGGTTTTTCTTCTATGCAAGGGCATGCGCCGGGTTTAAGTTTCGGCAGTTCTTTATGTTCGATTTTTAGATTATCATCGGCTCGAATACATTCATAGGTTTTTATGCAACGCTTCTTTGTGGTCCAATCTATGTCTTCCTTTGGAGCTTTAGGCAATCGCTTTAATGGCTCTGCATCTTCTGGGGGCGATTGATCTATACAAGGGCAGTCACCTGGTATTAGTTTCGGCAAATTTTTGATTTTCTCTTTTAACGCATCATCAGCTCTAGGAATTTCGCAAATCTTTTTAATTACTACTTTCCTGGCGTCTTTTATCTCAATTTTTGGTAATCGTTTTAAGGTAGGTGCATAACGACCTTCAAACTCTTTTTCAATGCAAGGGCAGTTTCCGGGTTTTAATTTTGGTAACGGTTTTTTCTCCGGCTCGTAACCGTCATCAGCTCGAGGGTCACACACGGGAGGTATACACCCTTTTTCCCATTTACGATCTGGCTTGTCAAATTTAGGCAAACGCTTTAGTGGGGGAACATCGACGATCGATGCGGTGAGGTCTACGCAAGGACATTTACCCGATTCTAATTTTGGTAACGGTTTTGGTTTCAATTCTAAATTGTCATCGGCTCTTGGTATTAATGCGCAAGGCTTGATCGGAGGTTTGCACTTAAAGTCAGTTTTGTCAAACTTAGGCAGCCGTTTCAGTTCCGGTGTACAGTCTTCAGAAGCTTTTTCTTCTATGCAAGGACATGTACCGGGTTTAAGTTTTGGCAGTTCCTTATGTTCGACTCTTAGATTATCATCGGCTCGAATACATTCATAGGTTTTTATGCAACCCTTCTTTGTGGTCCAATCTACCTCTTCCTTTGGAGCTTTAGGCAAACGCTTTAATGGCTCTGCATCTTCTGGAGGCGATTGATCTATACAAGGGCAATCGCCTGGTATTAGTTTAGGCAAATTTTTGATTTTCTCTTTTAACGCATCATCAGCTCTAGGAATTTCGCAAATCTTTTTAATTACTACTTTCCTGGCGTCTTTTATCTCAATTTTTGGTAATCGTTTTAAGGTAGGTGCATAACGACCTTCAACCTCTTTTTCAATGCAAGGGCAACTCCCGGGTTTTAATTTTGGTAACGGTTTTTGATCCGGCTCGTAGCCGTCATCAGCTCGAGGGTCACACACGGGAGGTATACACCCCCTTTCCCATTTATGGTCTGGCTTGTCGAATTTGGGCAAACGCTTTAGTGGGGGAACATCGACGATCGATGCAGTGAGGTCTACGCAAGGACATTTACCCGATTCTAGTTTTGGTAGCGGTTGTGGTTTCAAGTCTAAATTGTCATCGGCTCTTGGTATTAATGCGCAAGGCTTGATCGGAGGTTTGTACTTAAAATCCGTTTTGTCAAACTTAGGCAATCTTTTCAATTCCGGTGTACAATCTTCAGAAGGAGCTTTTTCTTCTATGCAAGGGCATGCGCCGGGTTTAAGTTTCGGCAGTTCTTTATGTTCGATTTTTAGATTATCATCGGCTCGAATACATTTATAGGTTTTTATGCAACGCTTCTTTGTGGTCCAATCCACGTCTTCCTTTGGAACTTTAGGTAAACGCTTTAATGGCTCTACATCTTCCAGATGTTTCTGCTCCATGCAGGGACAATCACCTGCCACGAGTTTCGGTAAAGGTTTTTTTTTTAATTCCCAGTTGTCATCTGCTCTAGGAATTCGACACGGTGGTGGTTTTGGAGGGCACTTTACGTCAACCTTCTTAAATTTTGGTAAACGCTTTAGCTTTGGCTGAGGTACGTCCTCGTAGACCTTCTCAACACAAGGGCATGTGCCGGGACTTAATTTAGGAAGACACTTTTCTTTTGGTTTTAAATTATCATCGGCTCTTTCGCATACAATTACGGAGCTGCATTTTTTGTACTCTGCCCAGTTTCTGTCTTCTTTTTTGAATTTGGGCAATCGTTTCAGGGGAGGGGTCTTGTCTTCCTCAGGGCATGGCGAAACTACCACGCAACAGCAATCTGGATTGGTGTGAGAGTATTTCTTCATTGGGTAACCATTATCTTTATCGCCTTTCTTTGCTTCTTGACTGTAATTTCTAATAGCGAAATAATGTAGACTAAGAGATTTTTCAGACGCCAAATTACCTCTAAGTGAAGATAAACCAAATCCCCCTCTTTGTAAAACTTTGGATGTAGCTTTCGATTTTGGTAATTCACAGGTAATACTGACGTTTACGTTACTGCATTTTTTATTACATTTTGATATTTCTTTAAAGGGTGTGCAAAAATTAGAGTTTTCTTTTTGATCAACTGCAGGATTAGTTAAATATTTAGGGTTAAAATAGTGCTCTGAACATAAAATTTCGTTGATAGTAAGTTTTTTTGATGCCAAATTGCTAGAAATTACTTTTTCAATTTCGTCCTTTAAGTGTGAAAAAACGTACGCCTTGTTTCTATTGCTTTTGGAAAAAATCGAATCTGTATTAAAAAACGTATGAACATGCGGATAAAAACAGAACCTTTGAAAATTTTTGATTAAGAACCGTATACCATTGTATATTTGTGATATATAAGATTCTTGAGAAAGCGATAGGTCGCGGTAAATGTAAGGGACTACAGATTTTGTGGAGTCGCAGTTATGGTTCGTTTGATTAGAGCGTTTCCGCGCAACCGTTTCTTTGTGGTATACCATACCTTTATAAGAGGTAGAATACTGGCGCTGTCCGGTGTAAAATGTTCTACCGAAGTTATCTGGGAACATGTTGTTATTTCTATAGGAGCGCGTATAACCATCGCATCTGTTAAGGGCGCTCTCCATTGGTTCTACGTTCCTGTGTAACGATCGAGTATCGGTACAGTATCCTGATTTCGGTTGTGGGCAGTTTGTTTGTACATTGTAGTTGGTTGTATCTTTCTCTGCCTTTGTAGTGACTACTGATGGCGGATATTTGATATCTAAATTATTGCTTTTCGACGGTTTCACATCTTTAACGGTTTCGGCGTACGATGGCCAAGGAGAAACCAATCGTTCGTTTTTTTCCAACCTGATCTTATCGGAAAAATTTACAGCTTCAGGAGGCAAATTGCTTTGCAGTAAGTTTGCCTTGGGACCCACCCTAATCTTTATAGGCGTCACTGGCACTTCGGGAAAGCTCAACGGGTTGCCATCGAAGGAATACTTTTTTCTTTGTGGCTGCTCACGTTTTTGTTCTACCTGATTTACTACTTCTGCGGGCTTTGTTTCTTCAGCCTTTGGAGGGTTGGTCGCATCGTCTAGAGCGCCTTTAGCTTTGTGATGGTCTCTTACCTGAATATCTGAAATGGCATTACCCTTCAACGGCAAGGTTGCTTGTTTGTGGCTGAATTTATTAAATTTATATTTGTTCTCATAATAGCGCCTGTAGTTAGTAGCAAAGTTAATCGCTCTGTTGACGGCTTCTTTCTCTTCAGAACTACCAGATATAATGCTCTTCTTAGAAGAACTGTAATTGGGGTCCAACTTTTTGTACTCAGAAATTACCTGGTTGCACATTTGTAAGTCTTTTGAAATAGAAGGAGTTTTAACAACAGGTTTTGAACTATCCATAGGTGACTGAGTCTGTTTTTGTCGAAGACTGTGTATGTCTGGTATTAACTTCATTGTCTTTTCTAGCAGCCTATTGCTTTTATTTACAAAGTTTCCCGTTTCGGGTACAACAGCTGAACCTTTTACATCGGATGATTGTGCATTTGTAATATTTTTCTTTGATGTCGAACCAGTCGAATATTCCCGTTCTTGACTGGTAGATGAGGAACTTTCTTTCGGATTGTTAAATATTGGTGTTTTCTTTTGATAGGTGTTAATAAATTGCTCGGTGTACCCTGGTTCTGTAATAGGGTAATTGATAGATCGGTGCCTATTATTGTTGTATATGGGAAAAACTAAATTTTCCCCGGTGCCATACGGCTTTAAATTATGCGGCTGCAAGTGGGGCAAAACCTTTTTATCCTTCCATTTGTACTGGTCAGAATAGTACTGAAAAATATTGAAGGCGTTCTTTTTGTGCTCCGGGCGACTGTCTCGAAGATGGTACTCGGCTGTTTTGCGACTGGCTTTACTGACGCTCGCCACATCTTTTGGTCTTGCCTTTGGTATTTCTTCGACCGGATACTCTTCTGAAAACGGTCTAAACGAAAACTGTGGCCGTGCCGAGCCACCCCTCGATTTCCTGGGAGTCAGCGGTTTGGTTTTTGCAGTCCTACTTTTCCTTTGATAGCTGCTGCTGGGCTTGTAATCATAACTGTCAGTTTCTGTACCATCTTCATGGTCGTAATAATATTCCTCATCTTGGTTATCGGATTGCTTATCTGTCGATGCGCAACGCTTACTGTTTGAGAAGCAGAAGAGGTGCCGGCAAGGTTGGGAGTGGGACCTACGGCGGCTGGTATATTCCAAGTCGTATTCTGTGTAAACAGGACGATAGTGGTCGTCCACAGATGAAAAAATCGGAGATAGCGACCGGAAACGACGTATGCATTCAGTACTTGAACTTCCGAGAAATATCTGCAATTAAATTGAAACTGTCACAAGCGTAATAGATATCTTAGCTCATTTTTATAATTTACAATTATGAATATATTTTTTTGAAAGTATTGTACATCAAAAGGAAAAGATAAAGGATCCGCGTTTTCTGAAACGTTACAAATATGCTGAGTGAATAGTAATCTAGTCTGATCTGCAAAGCCCGCCCTGAATATTTCAGGCGGGCTAATCCGGGCGATTTTTTGCAGGTGTGCCGGCGCAGTTCGAAGTGTTCGCGGGTATTACGCGAAAATTTGTATTTGTTAGGCGAAATTGTAACAAATGACATCTGTCAAAGGGGGCACGGGCAGGAAAATGTCATTTTTCCACGCGATCCCGCCGCAGAACGCGGCTAGCGGGCGGAATTTCGGCTGAAAAGGCGAGTATTGGGAGGAAGCTTCTACTTACGGGCTTATTTACATTACTAGAAATTTGGTGCACTAGCCGGAAAGCCATACTACGTGAAATTTTGGTTGCGGTTGAAAACAACTGATTTGCTAGTAAATGTTTACGCCATGACCTGCTACATTCATAATTTTAGGGGAGAATGGTGGCGAGTTAAAACTGTAGATGTGAAAATAGTATGCAGTCCTTGGACAGAATCGCACATATTTTGAAATCACGTGGATAGTAACGTAAGGATAAGGTTTATATAAAACAAAATGTTGAATATTTAATGCAAATAGGTTTACAAAAAGCATCAAAGAGTTAAAGAGAAATTTATGAACATTAAAGAATAAGATAATCAGATAGAAAATGTTTTAATTGATAATTTGCTATGACTCACCGTGGTATCGACTTCTAGTAGGTTGTTAGAATTAACACGTCTGCCAGTTACTGAAATGATTTAACACATTCAAGCTATTAACAGTGGTAGCAAAAGAATGTTTAAATTTTACTCAACTAATGTATCAAATAGATGAGAAGGTTTTCGCGCTCGGGTTGTTAGGCCGAGGTCGGAGTTCGGAAAATTTTGACGATTTGTTCGCAACTGCGGCAAAAATTTTCAGAAGAAAATCTTCTAAAAAGTAAGTAATTATCCGGTGTGTTTTCGCTTTTATACTCGTGCGAGTCCATACTCCATATAGAAATGGTGATGGGGGCTGTTGTTAACGTCACCGGGGTGGTAAACAACGTAATCGGACTAGCTGCTGACGTCAATCGGGTCGTTGCAGCTAATATTTTGGCAGTGTCTTACGTTACTTGCTCTTTTACACTATAGCAGTCTGTTTTCCACTTAAGAGTGATAACCTAAGATTTAGATAGATTGAATCCGTCGTCCCTGTTAAAATTATTTTTGTATCTATAAATCTGCACCGCCTTTCTGTATAATCTCGTGTAATAATTGCTACTATTGGATTTATTATTGGCTAGGATTTTTCAGAGCAACTACATTTTTGTTCCTTTATCCTGGTGGTAATCGTTCGGCCCGTAGTCACATAAACAAAGTACGCAGTATACCCCTAGTGTATTCTATGGGTTTCGTATATCTTTGGCTGGTCGAAGCAAATCTCGTATCTTGGTGTTAGGTAGTATAGATGGTTTTCACCTTGTGTTATTGAGAATTTTTCCTATCCGTTCCGTAATCCCATTGATGTAAGGAAAAAAGCTTTGCCTATCGTAGCCGATTTTGGTTGCGTTTTTCGTGCGCATTGCTCCATTTTTCTCCGTCCTCGAGTAGCCATTTCTTTGTAAGACTTGTTCCAAATGTTTTAGTTTCTTTATCCAAAAACTGTGGTTGACATATATGTCGTGCAATCATTCTTTTTTGACTTGGGTGGTGATTTGACTGCTTATTATATAAAGTTATCAGTCTGTATGCGTAGATTTTCTGTACAAAATGTGTTGTAAATGTCCATTCTCCAATCTCAACACCTGAGAAAGTAATCCTATCGTTAGATTCCCGTTCCATAATAAACTGTATACTTGGGTGTATAGAATTCAAGTCCATAAGACATTATGGTAGAGTCTTCTTCATCACAAACTTAGCTATATCGTGGGTTTTAATAGTGCTGTATTGATGGCGATTTCTTCAAATTTCTTCTTGGAGCAATTGGGGATTACAGGGTTAAGTAGGCTATCCATTGCAACTCCAGCTTTTTGTTCGTAATATATGCCCTGCCAAACAAAGTAACTGGACGTAAGGCACTGCTGAAATAGCTGTAAGATATCATTAGGAACATTTTTCTGCAGCTGGTCCAGGGCATCTTGAATCGGCACTTTGGTGAACAGTGATGTTACATCGAAACTAACCATTAGATTTTCCTCCTGTAGTCGGATGTCTTAAAGGTAGTTGACAAAATGTGCGGAGTTTGTGATGCAACTACTGAAAAGTCTAATATAGGGTTGTAACATGCTGGATAAGTATTTGGCCATCTTGTAGGTAGTGCCACCGATGACACTGATAAAGGGTCGCAGTTGTACACCATTCTTGTGTATTTTGGACACCCCGTATATTCTTGGGGAGCAGCACCTCTGATGTTATTAGTTTTTTCTTGATGGTGTCATTCAGAACGAAACTTTTTATCAGTGTGCTCGTGTCACGCAGTATTCGCGTTGTGGAATTGCGTTTGCGCACGGTGTAAGCGTTCGTATTGAGCAATTCAGTCATCTTTGTGTGGTCCTTCTGTGGCATCACTTTTCGCTGTTGGTAAAACGATGATGGTGCCGTCATACTTAAGTTCGTGTAGAGTATATAATTTTGGTATGAGTAAGTTCTTCTTAGGTGGTCTAGCACGGCGCAGAATGCGTGCTTTTTCTGCTTCAGCTCTTGGAAAGTTTCGTATTGCTGCTTCTACATTACCTATGATGTCCTTAACCGGAGTGGAATTAGATGCTACCGCAAAGATTGTCTAATGGTGACGGCTGTTCCGTGTTTCTTCGCAGAATTGAAAATGGTGTGGTCTACAGTATCCCAGTCGTCTTTATGGATTCTGCTGGTCAAGCTGACAATAACTTGTAACAGTTCTAGTGAACACAGAGCTTGGGTTTTTCTTGTAGCGTGCACTATTTTCTGTCTAAGGCAGCTTCCGTTCTTCGATAAATTCGTTGGGATTGAGCACTATTGTCTAGTAGATTTAGGACCAACTCATTCAAATTGTATTCTAGTTTACTTAAATATTTTGCACTGTGTTTAACAATCACATTTTTTACTAATTCCACTTTTAGGTTATTAAGTATGTAAGCGTTCATCGGAAAATAGGGTGCATTACACGTTGCACCTAGGACTTTAGAATAAAATTTTTCAATTGTCTGTATGTTGGAGTTTGTTGTGTCCCGTAGTTGGGCGCCATACGACAAAAACTGGTTTGTTGTAGACGAGAAGTTTATTGAAGGGAGATAAGTTGGAAGTTCTGCCAAGTAGCCAATAATGCTTTGTAAACAATTCGCCGAGATGTTTACGCTTTTTCGAAATGTGGGTCCTCCACGTCAGGCGCTGGTCGAGGTGAATACCGAGGTATTTTACCCACGTTACTTGTGTTAATTGGACATTATCAATAAATACTGGCGGCGTATTGCCTTGGCGCATAATAAAATGTAAGTGGAAAGACTTCATTTAGTTTAATTTTACGCTCCATTTTTAGTCCATTGCACGACTGTGTCCAGATTCTGTTGGAGGAGGTTCGTTGCTAACACTAGATCGTTTTTTGTTACTATAAGAACTTTACCATCAACAAAAGTTACAGTGAAGCAATGTTGATTGGTGGGAATATCAGCTGTGTGGATTAGATAGAGGAGCGGGCCAACGATGCTGTCCGTAGTACTCCTAATTTAACTAAATGAAGTGCTGTTAAGTACTGAGCAAATTTTACTTGAAAATAGCGTACTTAGAGGTATGACTCAAGGATGATGAATGCACTATGCACTTTAATTTGAAGAGCAGGTCTATAGGCCATATTTGACTCTTGTCGAAAAAAATGGCTGTACAATGTTGCTTTTCCTCAAAAGCTTGGTCGATAGCATCTACAACGATATGAACTTGTTGTACAATGTATGTTGGGGTGTTGCTTCCCAAACTGCATGCTGAAGTAATGTGGTAAAATTTTGAACAGACATTTCAAGTTCCTCATTTGCTTTTAAAGGGATTTGTATGTCCAGGTTGTGGTGAACTATGTATCTGAAGTGACACTAATTTGTATTTTTGTTATATAGTCGTAGCAGCCTTTGTGTTTTTTTTATCGTAGAACTTACCAGCACGTTGTGCTTAAAGATAGTCGGTAGTGGTACTGTGTGTAACAAAAAGTGAACGAGGTCTGGCAACTTATTTTGTTCAGTAGGTCAGTATGTGGGTTTGTAGGTTGATAAGGGAACTAGATGTCGCTCTTGCATTCTTCTGCCAGGTGGGGAGGGGCGAGAAAGTTGTATGAAGGGAATTCCCAAAAAGTTAAAATATGCAACAAAGCCTTATTTGTTGTTGGATAATTAGGAAAACTGGATGCACCTGATAGTACTTCAAATTCTAGAGATGTAGCTTGTAGGCATTTTTTTAGGGAGCAAGTAGTTCATGGGGTTTGATAGTCAGTATTGTGATATCACCTCTGGCTAGTCGGTCTGCGTCCGGGTGATTTGACGAGTACAATTGATAATTATGGATCTTGAAATTAGTCGTGCTACAAAATGGGTTTCAGATATAAAAAATATATCAATTTCATTGTATCTGAAGAATGTCTCAACCTCGTGTTTTGATTTTCAAGGCCATAGGACAATTTTATAAATGAGAGCAATGTTTGCTTCTTAATTCTTCTCTGAGTAGATTAATTTGTGTGGTGAGTTCATTAATGGGTTGTTGTTGTATTAAGATTATCTGTTGTAGTAAAGTTAAAAGTGGTGTCATCTCATTTGTGTGTTGGGGTACTGCTATGACTATTAAGTTTTCGTTGAGAATGAGGATCTGACGTTTGATTGTTCCAGTTTATTTTGTTTTGGGGAGAACAGAGGATTGCTGAGTCGTGGCCTGACTGACTTTGTCATTTTTGTTGCTGCTGTTGTTGGTGTATAGCAAATCTAGGATTTATGTGATGTTCAGATCTGCTGGAAGGTTTAGATAGATCCGGCAGCCTTTAGAGTTGGTAGGGTGTTCGCCTTGATATAAGACGCATTTGGTTGATTGGCCATCTTTACAGTTTTAGGACAGGTGCGGTAGGCTGGCACATTTGACACAACAAATTGGTCTGTTATATCTGTTTTTTGCATGTCCATAATATTAGCAGTTTTTACGTTGACGTACCTTTATCTCCTTTCTGGATTACTCGAACGCTATAATAGCGTTTTCAATGTGCTTTATGTAGAAGATTTTATTATTATTTTGTTTATGTTTAAGGTCAATGAAGAAAAGATAATTTGTGTCCAGTTTTCTTGTTTAGCACGTTCATGACCTTTCTGTTGCAGAGCTTCTTTGATTAGGTTTTCTTCAGTGGAGTGATGCATGTTTTTTAAAACAACTCGAAACTTTTTAGTTTTCTATGCCACATTATTGGCATCTAACACATCCCTTCGTTCACATTTGAAGGGATTTTCTATGGTAAAGTTTATTTTCAATTGAGTGAACTGCAATACAACCTTCTTCTTCCACTCTGCACTGCCTACTGAACTACTGCGTGCAGCGTTACAGGAAAGCGTCACTATCTTCACCTATTTCTCGCACATGCACAAATGGAGGTTTCTTTCAGAATTTCTCTCATAAATATGCGAATTTCTCAGTTGTTCCCTTACGTTTAACACTTTTTTGGGATTAAAAACAACATCTTAAAATGCTGTTGAGTATCAGTTTTGTAAGTGAATACAAAACGGAATATGAAAATTACTGTAGGCTATACGAAAATGATCAGTTATGAGAAGAGGTAGTAGATGCGAGAAACAGGCTAATCTCGACATTAGCATTAAGAGAGCGACAAACGTGGGTGGACACTATAGAATCACTAAATATATGACACAACAGCAGAAAAGCCTGCAGATTATTAGAGAAATGGAGTGAAGATAAGACACCACACAAAGACTCTTCCCCAACGGTACTGCACATTAGTTATTGTTAAATGGACGTCCAGACTCAACTAGTAAAGTCTCAAAAACGTACCTTAAACGCGATGTTGCCTCTAAAAGTAACAACTTTGATGTAAAATTTACAACCAAAGAATTAGACCTAGCAATGTCTTGCCTAAAAATGGAAAGGCAGCTAGACTTGATGATATTAGAAACACTGTTAATTAGTGCTGGTCCAGAAGCACGCAACTGACTGGTAGACCTACACAGAAACTGCTGGAAGTCATGCACCATTCCAAAAATTTGGCGCCAAGCAAAAATAGTAGCAATACGTAAACCCGGAAAACTAAAAGAAGTACAAGTTATAGACAAATCTCTCTGTTGTGTACCACCTTAAAACTGCATGAAAGATGATCTTAAACAGAATAATTCCTGAAGTCGCTCAAATACCGATTCTTGAATAATGTAGATTTAAACCTAGAAACATATAGAAGATGGTTTTCAAAGAGGAGAAGCAACAGGGGTGGTATTCGTTGATTTATCAGCAGCACAATAAATCAGAAACAATTGCTCAACAAGATTTCCATCTAGTGCCGTAGAACCAGACAGGTCAAGTAATGAAGTTACGAATAAATTAATTATTTTAAAAAAATCAGAAAAACCAAGAATTCTGCAGGTGCATATAAGTCTCGTAGTTTCCTTCTTTTTCTTCGTGGCGAAGGCAAGGGTTAACAAAGAAAGATAAGAATTAAAAAAGTGTCGTTTTTTATAGATTTTTTGATTTCAAAGTCAGCAGTGAAAAAAGAAGAAATGAGAAATGGTCAAAGTGACGCTAAAAGCCAAGCCGTTCTAACTCGACCTTATTCTAAAATGGTATGATGTGTCGATAGCCGCCGAAAGAGCTTTATAGAAATAAATCCGGTCGGACGTTGAAAAGACCATGAATTCTTTAATAGACGAATTGACGTCTCGGTGAACATTTATGAGACGTTTGGGACAAAAGTTCCGTTCAAAATTAAATTTACGACCGTGCGTTGCGTGCGTGCGCCGCAACGGCCTGGAAGCAAATTTTCCCCGAAATTCGCATCCGGCGGCCGTATAATCCCCGAGGCCGCGCGCAGATATGTCGTCTTCCTGCATTATTGCTGCGGAATGCAAGAGGGATGGCGCATGGCCTGAGAATGGATCTCGCAGGTTAACTGTGGGGGCTGCATTATTTAGAGCCGGCTGGTAAATGAACGGGCCGAACGGCCCCCGGCAGCGGCCTACGTGATGGGGGCATTAAATTCGCTTTGCCTCTGCTTTATGAGTTTATAAATTGGTAATTGATATTTGTTTGCCCTGCAGACCGCTGTGCCAGCTTCGCTTTTAATCTGCGCCGTTTGCCCGCTAATTGGGGTGATTGGCTGATATACGCCTCTGTTCCGCTGGGACGGAGCGCCGGCAGGAGCAGAAGCGGGCGCGGGCGATTAGCCCCAGAAGTCGAACCTCAATATGCATGCGACTTATGAACGAGGACAAATTGAAAGATAAGGCTTTGCGTTGTAACCCTCCGGTTAAATCGACATGAAATGCTGATGCTGGGCTTCGTTCGTATGCACTCTGTATTCTTGCTCCAATATGTATGCAGATGTATGCATGTGACTGGGGTACCAAGGCACCGAGAGTCGCACAGTTTAGCGGTTTGAAACTGGTCCATCTTATTTTTCGGCTATCAAGAACGAATAAAGTTGGTTGTCTCTATATAAACTAAATGTAATAAAAGCTGCATTAATTAAATGGAGCTTAAAGTACAGAAGTGAAGGCAAAAGCTTATTACAATTTATTATTCATAATCCACTGCAAAGCTCTAGAGAGTAGAAGTACAACTGCAACTGACAAATGTTATTATAATTGAAATGTGCTGTCGAGTTGAATACAATTTAGCAATGCAGTTCATAGACGAGTATGTCATCATTTTAACAAATGGAGAACGGATTGTGCTCGAAGCCAAGCAGACGTGTTGTAGGCCATCTATACCTGACCTATCGCAGCGACAAAAACTACAGTTTTGTTATAATCAGGCCTATTTATTTGACAGCTTTTAATTTGAACTTTAAATTTTGCACGCATATCGCCGCTCGGTGTGCTTAAGTGCAAGTGTACGATTAAACACTAGCGACTAACGCGTGGTCACCGGGTCAACTTTTCATTCCGGTGACTCTTAATATAGCGGCCAACAAAAACGAATGCAACTTTCGGATATCCAGCTAATCATATAAGTAATTCAACCAACAATTATACTTTATACCTAATCCTTTATTCATCACAACAAGTTTCTTGTACCTTTCCGTCAAATAATAACAATCAAAATATAACTCACGCAGCCCCACAATTTTTAACCCTGTTACCAGCCCCTCAACCAACTAAAGACACATAGAAGAGATACAAGAAACAGAGCAGGAATAGTAATCAGTTAAAAAGAAAATTCCAGCTGGAGTAAATCAGCCACCTACAACTAAAGGGTGTCCCAAAATTCAAAAAAGTAATTTTTATAGAAAACACGGGTTTTTAATTAAAAATTTTATTTTTTATTGATTCATAAAGTATACAGTATAATGTTACGTATGGAATAGAATACAGGGCCTCTACGGTTTTGCTGGCACATGCGCACTCTTGTTGAAATTTTCCATAACCGTTTTGCATAAATGCGGCTGAGTATCGTTGATAGAGCGCTTAATTTCTACCTTCAAGGCGTGGGTGGTCGTGGGCTTGTTGACATAAACCTTAGACTTCAAAAAAACCCAAAGAAAGAAGTCAACCGGCATTAAATCACAAGATCTGGGCGGCCAATTCTGATCAAAAAAACGGGAAACTACACGACCAGGAAATGACTGATGCAGTAATTGAATTGTTTCATGGGCTGTATGGCACGTGGCACCGTCTTGTTGAAATCACGCGTCGTCTACATCCATATAATGCAGGTTAGGTACAAAAAACTGGATTATCATGTCGCGATAGCGAGCACCATTAACTGACCAGCAGCATTTTTGAAGAAGAATGGTCCGATGATGCCTCCAGTCTAAAATCCGCACCAAATAGTGACACGTTCTGGATGCATTTGTTGCTCAACAATCACTCGTGGATTTTCGGAAGCCCAAAATGCGACAATTTTGACGATTCACGTAGCTCTCAAGATGAAAATGAGCCTCATCGCTGAAAATGATTTTGTCCGAAAAATCAGCATCCACTTGTTGTTGTTCCATAATCCATTCCATGAAGTCTCTTAGCTGTGTGTGGTCAGTAGACTTCACTTCTTCAGTCAACTGAACTTTGTAAGCATGAAGATGCAAATCTTTTGTGAGAATACGCTGTATAGAGCTTCTCAAAATGTCCAATTTTTGACCTCGATGCCGAATTGATGTTTCTAGACTCTCAGCAACGCTCTCATGAACTGCTTTGATGTCCTGTGTTGAACGACTTGTTGAAGGGCGGCCAGAGTATTTATTGTTAATGATTGGTCCAGAATTTCTGAATTTTTTAATTAATATCTGCACAGTGATCAATTTTAATCACTATTCCGACCATATTTTGTACGAAAATTGCGAACTGTAGCTGCTAAACTTTTGTTATTTTTAAAATATTTCTCAACAATGAATAAATTTTCGTTAATAACCCTCAACTGTTAGCTGTTACACTGTTTCTTTCCGTTGGCAACACGATGCGAAATTCAAGTCTTGCGTGAATTTTGGGACATCCGTTAGTAATAGATACGAAATGCTAAACAACACCGATGCATTAGAGAATAATGATACTCAAACTAGCAACATTAACGAAGCTGTTAAAGAGTCTCAACCACCACCAATATTTATTTAGGGTGTAACTAATTTTAAAGATATGGTAGATAATGATAAACTTACGTATGGCTTGAAAACCGCGAAGAATAAACTAAAAGTTACACAAAGAAGAATGGAAAGATCGATTATGGGAGTGCGACTGCAGGATAGAAAATCAGTCGAATGGATTCGAGATAAAACCAAAGTTGAGGACGTGGCACGACGCACTGCAAACTGCAAAAAGGCAATAGAGTAGATGCCAAGGACGGGAAGAAGGGAACGAGGAAGGCTGAGAATCAGATGGAGAGACTGTATCAATAAGATCGCAAGAACACAATGGATGCGAGCGAAGGCGGATCGAATAGTACGGCGACACCTTGGGGAGGCGTATGTCCAGATATGTAATATTTAAACGTTGGGGATAATGGTAGATAATCTTTTACTAGTTATCGAAGAAAAAACACACTACTGCAGCGCACTGGAAAACAATACGATTAAAGTCAATGCCCATAGTTTGGAAACATATAGAAAGCTAATAAGACATTAATTTTTCTTAGCTTTTATTTTTATGTGTTTAAAAATATCGATTTTTGGGCATATTTCAAAGATATTTGACAGCTTATGTGGAAGGTTGTTTCACTTATGTCAATCTCTTTATCAGCCTTTGTACCAACAGTTAATTTGGCCCATTTCTTAGGTTTTAGGCTTGCGATCGTGCACTACTGGACTAATAGCTGTAGTTTATCAAATTAGAGGTAGATTTTCCGAATGAACTGGAAGATGTACTGAAGTGAGTACTAATTTCTATGGATTCTAGTTCTCTTTTTAGTTTAATTTTAATTACACCTTGATTCCTGCAACAAAATTTATTAGTTTTGAACTATAATGTCCATCCCAGTAGACAATGCAGGATCTAACATTACTGAAATCTCTAAATTTGGATGTTTTACTTTCCATTCCTCATTTGTATGATGACAGATGACCTATTTCATGTCAAGAGTTATAAAAAGATTAAAATTTCTAATATCATGCGGCAGCAATAGCACATTGTGGTAAACCAAGCTTTGCATTTATATAATTCTTAGGAGATCGCTTAGATGTACAAATGGACAACTAAACCATTTCAGTGCTGATTTAGCTACATATTGACTACCCGCAGATATATTAACATTATCAGTGTCTGGTTCCATGTGCGAGTCTTCCTCGGAATTTTCCTCCAAATTGTCTTCTGATTCCGAAATTATTTCTTCCAAAACCTCTACATTGTCAACGATTTCAGAGTTGTCGCCACCATATTCCACTTTCGAGTCAGATTAACTAGTTTCCTTAGCTCTTCTTCTGTTAGAGGTTCTCCCGTTTAGCCATTTTGTGCGGAATTTGCAAAAATAATTGTTCAATGAGATACCGAATATTAGGGACATCATGTATACATGGGGTCCACCGTGGACCCCACTCACCCAGTTCTTTGCTAACTTTGTTCGCAACAATTTATTTCTGTAAACACACTAAAAATATCCTAAAAACTGACAGAAGAAAATAGCGAAACTCTCAGTTCATAGATGGTGCAACTGAACAGGTCAAATAAAAAAATCCAACACTGGGGTCCTTTGCGGACCCCACTCATGCATTTAAGGGTTAAAAATTTAAGCAGTCGTAATAAAATTACAAGACAAACCTTCAGAAAGACTAATAATTATATAAAAAAATAAAAGTTATTTCAATTTTTGACTCTTAGCTTCTTTGAGTTATAATTAGTTAAGTAACAAAAATTTATTACAGTGGTTGGTTTTTATTTGTTGTTTAATAGAATAAACCATTATTCGAACCCATTTTTGCTATAAAAAGCTAGCAAATAATAAATTGTTAGACCAATTTTATTATTTATACTGATCAAATATTTAAATTCAATTAAACAAAATTCGAATAAACAACATTGTATGGAACAAAACGAAGTTTGATACTGACACTTATTTATATTTATTAAAATGTTTGTACGAGGGTATTTTGAAAAGTATTGCTACAACTGCTTCAGATTTATTAAAAAACTGTATACATAAGCTGTATGTCCGCTGCTGGCTTGGAATTTCGTTTATTAAAGGGAGGTCACTATTTTTTTATTTTTTTACAAAATTACTATATCCGATCTTCATTCTTTATTCTTCTTTGAGAAGAAATCAAGTTACTACTTCTTTAAGGGAATACTAACAGTTCCGGTGATATTCTTCTGCTTTGCCGATCGCTTCATCTACATGCGCTTAACACTGTTAATTTTTGGCTATCAGTGGAAGTTAGGAACCACTACATTGTGGAATCGTTACTAGTTGTCAAAATATTGTATCTCATCAGACCTATGGGCTAGGAAGTAAGAGATTTTAAACTATCTTTATAAATATATACAAACTTCTTATTTATAAATAAAATACTGTTAATAAACCAAAATGCTGGCCAAATAACTAATATGTCATGAGTCAAAGTGTTAAAGTAACTCATATTCTGTTCAGATTATGTTCATAATTCAACAGGCGCACTTTAGTGAGGAGCTAGATATTCAAATGGCCTAAATGTTTACTATAGGATGAATGGGATCAAAAATATAACCCAAGTGCACTATTCTTGGGCTTGCGACACTTAGAAAGTAGCAATTGAAAAAATATGCGTCTATTTTTGTGTTAGCTATGGTAGTGTTCAGTCAATAATTAAAAACCTGTTGAAATTTTGAAAAGCGTCCCCCTCCTCTTTTATGCTAAAAAGGTTCAAAGGTTTCTAGTTCGTTAAGAATAAAAGGACGGTGGATTTTCGTATTGATATTGTTATATGATTACATCCCCGAGGTCATATGAGCATCTATGGAATTCCAAGGGAAGGAAGAACATGCATCCACCAAAGCTAAAAAAGCTGCCTATAGAAACTTGCAATTATCTTTTGGTATCCCAAATGCATGGTTTTTGGTGATTTTTTAAGTCAGTTGAATACTTCTTTTCTTCAGTGCGTCCCCTACCATAAGTTTGCTATTGTCACATTTAGCCGCACCTTATTGATTACCTTCTTCTTCTTCTTAAACTGCCTTATTCATTATTGAATGTTGGCAACAATCGAGGCAAAATTTTGTCTATCTTTAGTTATTGATTACCGCTCGAAGTAATTGAGTGTTGTTACAACCCAACCATTCTCAGGTTTTTATACAAGGATACGCGTCGTCTACCAATATTCTTCTGTCCACTAATCTTTCCCTGCATTATCAATTGTAGAAGGATATATTTGGGGCTTTTTATTACATGGCTTAGATATTAAAGCTTTCTCTTTTTTATGGTGTTAATAATCCGCCACATTCTGCGGTAACAGCACATTTCAAAAGCCTGTAGTTGGTCTTTGTAAACTTTCTTTAGAGTTTAAGCTTCAACTTCGTACATAAGCACCGACAATATGTAACAACGTAATATTCTCACCTAAGTCCTGTTAAGTTTCTGTTCCCGTTCTTATTTTTTTTTGTTCACCCGACTGTTCTATCCAGGTTCCTGGATACCTATATGACTGTACATTTTCCTTGACGGTGTCTGCTATTGTCAGGTTTATATGGTTTTAATTTCGATTTTGTGGGGACCTTGTAATTACCATTAGTTTGGTTTTATTAAAGTTTATTTTGGGACCATATTCGTTGCATCGATCATTTAGTTCCTTCAAAAGATGTTGCATGTCATTGAAATTGTCTGTTAGGAGGACGGTGTCGTCCGCGTACCTCAAATTTCTAATACTTTCACCATTTATAACTATTTTCATTGATTCTTCCTCTGAGGTTTCTTTAAAAATAGCTTCAGTGTAAAGGTTAAACAGGAGTGCCAATAGAATGCATCCTTGTCTTATTCCACGGCAATATATATTTCTTTTGTTATTTTTTTTTGTATTTGCCTTTTGGCCAAAATATGGTTATTGTTAACTAAAAAATGATGTAACTTATGTTTTGGAGACACGGTGGCTCAGATGGTTCAACCAATTGGCTCTGTCTTCTAGCCGACGCGCGCGATTCCTGTCTCGCTCAATCCATGGGTGTGTGTAAATGTCCTAGCATTTAAGTGCATGTTAGTGGGCACAATAAGCCCTTGAGGCTGCAGTGCCTGTAAGTGCGCCAAAAAAAACATGTTTTACATTATCAAAAGCTTTTTCAAAATCTTCGTAACATAAAAACACATTTCCATTCACATCTAGACAGCGCTGGAAAAGTATGTTAATCCCAAAGAGGGCCTTTCTTATTTTGAATCTTTCGCGAAATCCAAACTGTGTACTGCTTATATCATCTTTCAATTTTCTGTATATTCTTTTGTGAATGATCTTTAAGAACAGTTTTAGGGTGTAGCTCATGAGTGCCACAGTTTGATAGTCGGTGCATTCTCTTGAATTTGATTTTTTGGATAAGTACAAAGGTAGATGTCAGCCACTGTTTAGAATTTCTCCCTTTTCGTAGGTGATATTGAAAAGATCTAAAAGAGTACCGATTACGTTGTCATCTAAATGTTTAATAATTGCTATGGGTGTTGTGTCAGGACCAACAGCTTTGCCAGTTTTTATAGTTTCTAAGACATATTTCATTCCTGTTTATAATATTCTGCGATGTATGTTGCCCTCTTTTATAATAGGTTTTGGAGGTCTTTCATCATTAAAGAGTTCCGAGAGATACCCTTTCCATCTCTTTAATTTGTCTTTTGCGTAAGTTATTATACCCCCATCTGTGCCTCTAATTATGTTACCGACAGTTTTATTTTCATTATATCCGAACATTTTCTTTATCTTTTTGTGTGCTTGAAATATTGGAATTTCTTCTCAAGTATTCCCCTTTCCTTATATTAAGAGGTAAGATAATTTTCTTTGGCTTCTTTAATTTTCTTTTGTATTGTTTTATATTTATTCACTTTGCTCTTTCTTCTCTTTTCCATAAGCTCCAAAATTTCTGCCGTCATTCAGGGTTTCTTGTTGGTTCTTTTGATTGTCATCATACATTCATTTATATTTTGTTTTACTGTATTATGGATTTTTAGACTATTTAAGGAGTTTTGTGTCTATATAGTTGCTTTGGCGTTTTACTATATTTTCATTTTTATATTGATTTTAATTTTCACTGGGTTATGGTCGAGAGTCATGTCAGCGACCGGGTAGGTTTTTGTAGACTTGACTGACTATCACTTATTATAGTGGGTGTTAATAATAAGAATGTAGTCTATTTGGTTGTTTATTTTGTTTTTCGGGGTATTTGCAAGGAATTTCCAGGTATACAATCTACATTTTAGAAGTTCGAAGAATGTGTCTGTTATTATAAGATCGTTATCCTGACAAAACTCTATCATTTCTTTCGCCGAGGCCTTCTGTGTGTGTTTACACCCTGTCTTTACCCACCTTGGTGATGAAATCTACCCTTAGTATTGTAATATCATTGTTTTTATGCTTCTATATACGGTGTCTAGTTTTGCATAAAATGGTTCAACTTCATGTGCTTTTCGTTGAAGTGTCATAGCTCTGTCAGAGTATGGTGTAAAACTCAAAACAGACCTTGTAATATTCTTATCTAAGATCATTCCCACACCATATAAATATTTGGGGTTGTTGTTCTCCAAGTAATAGAATATGTCATTGTTTATTACGTAGGTGCCATTTCCCGGCCACCTAACGTTACTTACTCTCAGTATGTTTACTTTTAGTCTTGAAATTTTATTTATATTACTTAGTTTTCTTGGTGCCAAGAGATTTCTTGCATTTTATGTTCCAATCTTTATGTTGATTTTTGGTGCTTTCATAATCTTGTTCTACACCGTTTCCCCTGGATATCCGATTGGGGAACTTTTTTTAACTCCGGAATATTTCGTTTTGAACATTGCTTATCCCGGCAGATATTCGATCGATAGGAACTACAACTTGAGCCCTTATGGCTATCATTCGTAGTAGTCTTTTATTCCCGTGTGGGGTTGCTAGTTCCCCATCGGGCGCCTCCCAAGGTGGCGGATAGGGGAATGCCTCCCAGATATGGGTGGTACCTGGGAAATGAAATACCAGGGGCGGACCAAAACTAGCATGGCATAGGAAGCAGCTGTCATTAATGAGTCAAGGCTGTAGAAGAATGACTTCGGTAACAGGCTTGTCATCATATACTTACAGGTGGCTATCAAATTATGGTACACCCGGCTGTAACACTGCGATGAGGAAAGCAACGGGAAACTACCTCATTATATTCCCAAGAAAAATCAGGATGGCAGAGAATTAGATGGGCCAGACTGATCGCCAACGTCCAATGAGGATACGGCACAAGCAGAAGAAGAAGAAGTCTTTTATTATTGTATTAGGGTAGGCAACAGTTTAACAGTAACAATCAAATAAAGGAATATTTGCGCTTATGTCTCCAGTACAAATCCATATCTGTTTAGGAAAGTAACATCAAAATGTTGCCCATTCTTTTGGGGGGGGGAGGCAGTACGTTGAAGAATATTTTTTGTCACATAGTTATACTTAATAAGGTATTATCACCCGTATAACTAATAAATTTCAAAATTATAAAATAAGAAAAGGGTTGGTTTGCTCAACTAAGTTCTTTTAAAACCGTTAATTTGACTGCCACATCTTTGGCAATACCTAAATTACAAATTATATTGAAATGAATATTTTTAAGGAATTTTCAAGCAAAATCCCCAAAAAGAGCTTGAAGTTATTTTTAGGACACATCTCTTTATGCCATACGCCGCATTAATTTAAATAAAAAGCCCACAAGTAAGCCCCTTTGAAAGAGGTTTTTCAATTACCACTCAACCCAATCGTTAAAAACGCCATCGCCCTGATACAGTTAGGAAACTGCGCTCGCGTCTCGAGTTCCAAAAGGGCTTTTAACGAGATTTTCTGGTGTTGTGTCCTACAAAAGTCAGACATTCCGGATTACTCCGTATTTATAGGTGCGGCGCCTGCATATTTAATGGGATCTTGTCTAAAGCGCCAGCGAAATTGGGATCTGTTCATCAGCCGGAGAGTGATTATAAATTAATATGCTATCATTTGCTAGCAGGGCTCTAGTTTCTTAGATAAATTTCCTAACAGACTAATTTCCGGCTGCGTGTTTTCGCTCATTTATTATTCCGTTGGTGAATTTCTGCGCCTTGCGACGATGAAAGCAGACTGCTAGCGACTTGTATACTCGTTAGCGTTACTCCGAACTGCCACATCACGCATTACAAATGTCTGTACAACGCAGTACTTTGTTTTTGCTCTTTTCGGTTTCGTGGGGTTAAATGGTGGAAACTCTGCGCAGTTCGGCTCCAAATGTAAGCGTTTCTAGCCTATTTCAGTTAGACAAGAAATGCAAATAAGTTGTTTGTAGTGCATGCAAAGAGTACAAATTTACAATTTACAGATACTAGTAGCTCTAGCTAGACAGGGCTAAAAAGTAGCAGTTCCAAATACAAGTTTAGTTCTTAAAAAATTTTAAAACACATTTATTTTATGGGACCCCAATAGATGTGCTTGGCATTCTAGTTGCCATTAATCACACTAATACTAAATAGTGACATTTTTGGCATAAAATTTTAACGATTTTTTTGGGAGGCATATTTACATTCTTTTTGCTACATGGAGTATTAAATAAATTTTATAACACTACGTAGGCATTGTTAAGAGAAACCGCTGACTAATAGAACATCCGTATTAATCCTTCCAAGTTAGGGTGCTCTTTGATCGCTTCTTCAATTGCCTGTTGGGCAGTTGGGCGTGGGTTAATCGTTGTATTAGTACATTGCTTTGATTTTGGACAACGAATGAGATGCTGAGGTCTTTATGAAGAATCTGTTGGATGGTTTTGATTCTTTTCGTTTTTATTTTCGTATTTATTGTTGTTGACAGTACTATGGATTTTTCTGGATACATTTTCAGTTATCTTTAGTTGCTTAAGGTTCATTTAACTCGTTCTGACGAACCTTCCGGTGGCAAAAAAGATAAAGATATCTGACAGCGCTGCTTGAGTTGTTTAAAGGCTTGAAGGTATTCAGTAAGTGTCCTGCAAATGTATCAATCGTCTGCTTGATGCATCTTGCCCAGTCTGTATTACTTTTAGGTATAGGTGATATCTTTATTTGTGGTTTTGTTGCTCTTCAGATGATCTTATTTTCTTGTTTATAATTAACAATGTAGCTGAAAGTAGAAATTTGACAATCCTGTAGATCTTTTTTCTTTCCCAAAAATTAGTTTTTTATGTGAAATGATATGCTATTTAAGTGGTTATATTCTTTAGTGGAATCTGGCTTGGCTTACTATGACGTTTTCTGAATAGACTTAAGAAAGTTCAGTACTGTTTCATCTAGATCTTCAGGCTTCTTTATAGATATTTTGAAATTTATTTTTTCGTCAAGATTTTGTTTGAATTTTTGCTAGCCAGAGATAATATACTATTGACAGTTCTGGTGCTTAAGTCTATTATCACTGTCAGGTGAGTCGATTATAAATAATTACTTGATTCAGTTAACACTGAAATACAGTAAATCTGAAATTATATTCGGGTTGGTGGGCCACTATGTTGGATGTGCATTAAAATAATAATTGCAGTAGTTAATTAGAAGGACTTCAAATATACTTCTGCTTTTTGTGGGTCTATTTGGCATTCCAATCGCCATCCACTACAAATTATCATTGCTATTATATGTCTAGGTGGACATTAAGCAGTACTTATTATAAAGAACAAGAAAATGTACTTATTCCTATGTTAGTGGTTTGGATTTTTTAACTTGAAATGGACTTATCCAATGAAGAGATAGGGAGATTTTGACTATAAGCTGTAGTATCAGGGAGACTTGTATTATAGGTGGAGTGATTTGGGATTAACATAGGACACCACCCAAGCCTGCAAGCCTGTGAAAAATAGCCCAGATAGTTATGGTTTCCAATCCACGTAAAACCCCAGGAGAAGTAACGTCGTTTAGACCTATTAGTCTTCTTGCTATACTGTCGAAAATATTCAAAAAACTTATCCTACTAGCCTATACTAGAAGAGTAAGAGATGATACCAAATAATTAGTTTGGCTTCCGTAATCAACATGGAACAATTGGACAAATATACCGTCTGATTAGCAAAATATTCTGCAATTTTGAGAAAAACAGATTCTGCTCCGTTGCATTCTTAGGGTATTCCTTAACATTTGACAAGGTATGGCACCAAGGATTATGTTACAAATGAAAAAAGCTACTTTCACTCCCAATATGTGTTATTATAAAGTCCTACCTAAATGAGAGACAGTTTTAGATTAAATACAAAGACAAAATCACTGACTTAAACCCGATATACGTTAGACTCCCTCAAGTCAGTGTCTTGGAACTTCTACTTTATTTGCTGTATACAAGCTGATTTTCCAACATCGTGACGAATTATAACTTTTGCTAAAGGAATAGTAGTACTAGACTCCCATTTGGAATCCAAGTCTCACCAACTTCTACGTTGAAAAGGGGTAACTGCCCACCGGTGACACTCAATCGCCAGCAACCGAAACATACCGAATCTGTTAAGTTGTCTGGACTTTACCTTGACAGGAAACTGAATTGTAGAACGCATATTTTCATCAAGTGTAAGCAATCGGGACTCAAACTTAGTAAATTTTACTGAATAATTGGAGGAAGCTTCAAACTATCGTTAAATAATAAACTGCTAGTTTATAAAGTTGCCCTTAAGTCCATCTGGACTTACGGAATATCACTATGGGGAACAGCGAGCAAGTTCAAGGTGATCTCGAAGCGCTTTTAAAACAAAGTACATCGTAAAATCGTTAACACTTGCCCCATAGGGCTATATTGAGCGACCTGTGAGTTCCGTCAGTGAAAAGTGTAACTCAAAACTTTGCCAAAAAGTACAGAAACAGTCTGAGTGTCCACTCAAATGAACTTGTCCATATTTTATTACTGGTATGTGCTTCTTATGGGTAAATTTACACCCCCATAAGTTAAACTTTAAACATACGCAAAGTCTATTGCCCTCTACGAGGGTATCTTGTATGCTAATGGAGTTATTAAAGAAATTAAAGAATTATACATATCTTTGTATTCTTCAGTACTGATCGTGTACCTAGGTGGATTAGTTGTTGTGAATGGACTTGGATTTAATGTCTGCTATCAAAATGAGTAGTGTGGTATATTGTATAGTAAGGTATTTTTATTGTGTATGAGCATATTATCTAGTTTATTGGTTTGAATTAAATAAATAAGTTCGGTTGCATGATTTGTTTGTCCACTTCAAAGACTAATACATAGAGTCAAAATATCTATTGTTTAACTATTTTACTTATGATAGTTGATAGTATGTTTAAAACTATGTTGTTCTGACTTATTAGTCACTTAAACATATTTTTGAATCAATTGAGGAAATTGTTTAACTTAATTTGATTACCTATATAAGTAAAGTTACCTTTTTGACTGTTTGGCGATCTTAGAATGTAGGCGTTGTTGTTTTTTACGGATGTTTGTTGGAATAATTAGTTGTATAGCTAGCGCATAGGTTTGCTTTCTGGCTGGTTCTAGATTATTTTGGTATTGTTTCCGGTAAGTTCAAGGCTTCTACAAATTTCGCAACCTCTGAAACTTAATAAGTAATTTTTTAAATTCAGAGCACATTTGCTTGGCGCAGTTTTAAGTTTCTAACATACGGCTAACATATAACCTTCGCTACTTTTTACATTTGTAGTATGCATTGTGTGGTTGGTCTAAAGTTTATTAGAAGATTTTTTTCTGAAGATGGCCTCCGCAATTGTAGACGAAACGTCAAGAGTTTCCGAACTCCGACCACGGCCTTATAACCCGACAACTAACTACACGATCCGGCATAACATCGGCCTTTGCATTTATTTCATTTGTTAACTAGTAGTTATTGTATATCGTTAAACTTTTGGTGCATACATCGTAGAGACCTCAGACTAGTGTCATTCGACTCAGATTGAAGAGTAGAATCCGGAAAACTAAATGTTATCCTCGGGCGCTCAAAGGTTAAAAATTATAAGCCTTTAAAAGTAGTAAGTACAGACTAATTTACTTTAATACCTTAATAAATTAAATTTTTACTTGACGACTTTTTAGTCTATAATTTTTTGTGTGGTTGGTAACTAATATTTTTTAAATTTTTTTTAATATTTTAAAGATAAAATTATGTAGCTAATCACTGAATTAACAATTTACTTAGTACCTCTTATTAAATCCTTTATATTTACACATAGCCTTCCAGAAATTCCCCCAACGTTCTCATTGCATAATTTACCTCAAACCATTCATAAATTCATAAGATTAAATTGGAACGCCAATGGCGTTATAAAAATCAATTTTTATTTTTGTCCTTGCAAGGCACAACAGAGCGTAGGACAAAGAGACTCATTTATAGAAAAGACGAAATATTTATCGCCTAAACCAGCTGGATCTGCATGGAGAGGCGTCATTGCTACCAAACGGCATATAAAACACACCATACCAGTAAATGTTTCTCTTAATAACTTAGAAGCAATATCTATTATTATTGACAAAGCTAATATAACCGCCATCAGAATCTCAACAGTTTATAAATAAGCCTATAAGAGACTAATAGATTAAATGACGTGCTTAACCTCTTTAATACAGGGGAACTAAGCATCGTTATAGAAAACTTAAATAGCAATAATACTTTGTGAGGATGCCGCTCAAGTAACCCTAATGGTAAAATATTCAACGATTTAGTAGCCCAACATCAATTACAGATATTAGCTCCAAATGAGTATACACATTACCCGTATAGAAATGATCATCCCGACACACTGGACATTATGCTCCCAAAATTTTCCATTTCCCATTCAATAAAAGTAGCTAAACAAACACCAGCAAATACAATGTAAAATTGACAAATATCGAATGTAATTTACAATTGAACTTGAATTGAACACATTCCAGTCGTTGAAAGGTCATAAGGCAATAATCCAAAAATAAAATTATCCCGACTCTAACAACGCTTAGTGGCACTACAGACCTGATAAAGGTAATTGTAGCTATTTGCTACTTATCTCGAACAGATCTTCAAGCAGATTGTTACCGATGAAAACTGACTTTACACTCATAGTGCAATTGCGTATGTGGATAATCACCAGCCAAACAGATAAACTTAATCAACCCACGACATTACAAAATTGAAAGGATATATTAAACTACTAGTAAAATAACTAGTTAATGGCAATCTTATGAAAAATAAAACCTACATAAAGAAGGAAACAACTAGACCATGTTTGAAAATGTCGATATTTAGAACCAAAAATCGAAAAACAGGAAAATAAAGCATAAAGACCGATCAGCGGATTTATAAATGAAAAGAAAATAACTAAGCAAACCAAAATAAAATAATATTTAAAGTAATAAAAAAACAACAAATAAAAATTTTTTTAAATTAAAATCCTATGGTTTTTAGAAGTTTTGGCGGATCTAGTTTAAAAATAATATGATTACTGTAGGTAAGTGTTATTGAAGCGTGGTCTGGCAACAAGGTTCAGTTGGATTTAATTTGAAAATAAGTGTTAAGCCATTGAATACAAGAAAATCGAGTAGGTCGAGTAGTTCCTTTAGATCTGAGGGCTAGTGTCGCTTCGCCTATTGGCACACATACTTCATGACAGCCTGAATCAGTCGACTTTGTTTAAGATTTATATACCTGAAACCTCAGCTCGTGTTTACCTTTTCAAACTTCACCAGCTATTAATCTGCTTCTTGTTGAATTATACATATCTTTGTATTCTTCTGTACTGATTGTGTACCTAGGTGGATTAGTTATTGTGAATGGACTTGCATTTAATGTCGCCGTAAACGATCGATGCTGTGCTATCAAAATGAGTAGCGTAGTATATTGTATAGTAAGGTATTTTTATTGTGTATGAGCATATTATCTAGTTTATTGGTTTGAATTAAATAAATAAGTTCGGTTGCATGATTTGTTTGTCCACTTCAAAGACTAATACATAGAGTCAAAATATCTATTGTTTAACTATTTTACTTATGATAGTTGATAGTATGTTTAAAACTATGTTGTTCTGACTTATTAGTCACTTAAACATATTTTTAAAACCATTGAGGAAATTGTTTAACTTAATTTAATTACCTATATAAGTAAAGTTACCTTTTTGACTGTTTGGCGATCTTAGAATGTAGGCGTTGTTGTTTTTTACGGATGTTTGTTGGAATAATTAGTTGTATAGCTGGCGCATAGGTTTGCTTTCTGGCTGGTTCCAGATTATTTTGGTATTGTTTCCGGTAAGTTTAAGGCTTCTACAAATTTCGCAACCTCTGAAATTTGATAAGTAATTTTTTAAATTCAGAGCACATTTGCTTGGCGCAGTTTTAAGTTTCTAACATACGGCTAACATATAACCTTCGCTACTTTTTACATTTGTAGTATACATTGTGTGGTTCGTCTAAAATTTATTAGAAGATTTTTTTCTGAAGATGGCCTCCGCAATTGTAGACGAAACGTCAAGAGTTTCCGAACTCCGACCACGGTCTTATAACCCGATAACTAACTACACGATCCGGCATAACATCGGCATTTGCATTTATTTCATTTGTTAACTAGTAGTTATTGTATATCGTTAAACTTTTGGTGCATACATCGTAGAGACCTCAGACTAGTGTCATTCGACTCAGATTGAAGAGTAGAATCCGGAAAACTAAATGTTATCCTCGGGCGCTCAAAGGTTAAAAATTATAAGTCTTTAAAAGTAGTAAGTACAGACTAATTTACTTTAATACCTTAATAAATTAAATTTTTACTTGACGACTTTTTAGTCTATAATTTTTTGTGTGGTTGGTAACTAATATTTTTTAAATTTTTTTTAATATTTTAAAGATAAAATTATGTAGCTAATCACTGAATTAACAATTTACTTAGTACCTCTTATTAAATCCTTTATATTTACACATAGCCTTCCAGAAATTCCCCCAACGTTCTCATTGCATAATTTACCTCAAACCATTCATAAATTCATAAGATTAAATTGGAACGCCAATGGCGTTATAAAAATCAATTTTTATTTTTGTCCTTGCAAGGCACAACAGAGCGTAGGACAAAGAGACTCATTTATAGAAAAGACGAAATATTTATCGTCTAAACCAGCTGGATCTGCATGGATAGGCGTCATTGCTACCAAACGGCATATAAAACATACCATACCAGTAAATGTTTCTGTTAGTAACTTAGAAGCAATATCTATTATTATTGACAAAGCTAATATAACCGCCATCAGAATCTCAACAGTTTATAAATAAGCCTATAAGCGACTAATAGATTAAATTAACCCCTTTAATACAGGGGAACTAAGCATAGTCATAGAAAACTTAAATAGCAATAATACTTTGTGAGGATGCCGCTAAAGTAACCCTAATGGTAAAATATTCAACGATTTAGCAGCCCAGCATCAATTACAGATATTAGCTCCAAATGAGTATACACATTACCCGTATAGAAATGATCATCCCGACACACTGGACATTATGCTCACCAAAATTTTCCATTTGCCCATTCAATAAAAAGTAGCTAAACAACTTACACCAGCAAATACAATGTAAAATTGACAATTATCGAATGTATATTTACAGTTGAACTTGATAACATTGAACCTACCAGCTCCAGTCGTTGAAAGGTCATAAAGGCAATAATCCAAAAAAATAAAAATTATCCCGACTCTAACAACGCTTAGTGGCACTACAGACCTGATAAAGGTAATTGTAGCCTATTTGCTACTTATCTCGAACAGATCTTCAAGCAGATTGTTACCGATGAAAACTGACTTTACACTCATAGTGCCATTGCGTATGTGGATAATCACCAGCCAATAGCAGATAAACTTAATCAACCCACGACATTACAAGAATTGAAAGGATATATTAAACTACTAGTAAAATAACTAGTTAATGGCAATCTTATGAAAAAATAAAGACCTACATTTGTAGGTCTTTATTTTTTCATAAGATAAACAGGAAAGCAACTAGACCATTTTTGAAAATGTCGATATTTAGAACCAAAAATCGAAAAACAGGAAAATAAAGCATAAAGACCGATCAGCGGATTTATAAATGAAAAGAAAATAACTAAGCAAACCAAAATAACAATAATATTTAAAGTAATATACAAACCAATTCTAACGCATAGACGCTACAAATGACATAACGAGAAAAGAATAAAATACAAGCAAATAAGATGAAATACCTAAGAAGAGTAAAAGGAGTCACAAGAAAAGATAGGATACAGAACGACCAAATAAGGGAAGAAATAAAAGAAAATGCAATCTACAGTAGAGTTTATAGAACAGCGACAACTAGGATGGTAGAGCCACTTACAGAGAATGAAAGATAATACACCTGTTAAAAGGATATGGGGAGGAAAAAGAGAAAACAACGGCAAAAAAATTTAAAAAATTTTTACAAAAGAAGGTAAGGTATGGAAAGAAGCAAAGAAGATTTATAATAATTTTTAGAGATTTCGTAAAGTTATTACTTATTACAGATCTTTCCCGTCAATATTTCTAAAATAATGTTACTGTGGTGTTTTGGGTAGCGAATAGGTACTTCTTTGCGATCCCGGTAAAGGACAGACCTATTTCAGGGGGTGGCGACCCTGCCTACGTGAGCTCTTGATTATCCTCCGCCTCCTATAACAGGAGGAAATCAAGTCCCTACCAAAAGTCCTATCATACCTAACGAAATTTACCGTACCTTATCCTAAACCAACTCACCAACCCGCATGGCAAGCGTGGTGTTTTAATGCCAAAATACCTTTCATGATGATATTAAACCCTAAGGAAAGGCCCGTCCCGGCGGTCCGCTTATCCCCGACCATGGCGGCGGTCGGATAATGAGGCAGACCAGGGTGCTAAGAATCCCAGGTTAGGACAGGTTGCCAAAAATAACTGAACTAATGATTGGAACCATAAATACCAGAACACTACTACGATCAACACATATATGAACTGGAGCATGAACTAATTAAAATAAAGTGGGATATTATTGGATTATCCGAAATAAGGCGCAGGAGAGAAAGTATAATACTCGAATCAGGTAACTTATTGTATTATCGAGGATCAGAAAACGAAAGCCAACGTGGGTAGGTTTTATGATCAATAAAAACTAATACACAATATAACCAGGCTAGATAGCGAAACAGATAGAGTCGCATCAGTAACAATACAAATATCAAATAAACACAAATTAAAAATAATAGAATGTTATGCCCCAACAACTGCCCACGATGATGAAGAAATGGAAAGCTTCTACGAATGCATCAATGATAATCTATCCAAAGAAAATACTAATTATACCCTCATCATAGGCGATTTTAATTCAAAGCTAGGCAATAAACAAGAAGAAAACGAAGATATATAGGACCCTACAGTTTTGATGAAAGGAACGAGCGCGGAACAATGATGCTTAAATTTTTAACACGCCACAAGATCTATGCAATGAATTCATTTTTCAAAATAAAAACAACGTAAATGGACGTGGATATCTCCGGACACCCGAACAAAGAACGAAATAGACTATATTCTCTCAAAGGATAAGCATATAGTAAAAGATGTAACAACGCTAAATTCTTTTAACATAGGCAGTGATCATAGAATGGTTAGAGCTAAAATAAATATTAATAGCAAAATAACAAAAAGAAAGAAAAGAAAATATAATCTACCAGACACTCAACGATTATTGGAGAAACGGACGAATATCAGCAAGATCTACAAAATGCACTGCAACAAATAGAAGAGACATGGAATAGTAAAACTTAGATGATCAAAGTACCATACTGAACGAAATAATGAAAGATACCGCTGATAAAGTTGCACCAAGGAAAAAACAAAAGTAGAAACTAAAGCAAACAACTAAGATTAAAATAGAACAAAGAGAAAGTTATTTAGAGAAGGTAAATATGACGAATTTAGAGAAATGGCTAAAGAAACGAGAAGATTAGTAAGAAAGGATCTCGAAAACTACTATGAAATAGAAGTAGAAAAATAATAGAAAATAACAGGATTGAAAAGCTTAGAAGTAATAGAAAACAACAAATAGTGGTATTAAAAGATGAGAGGACAAGAGATACGACAACGAGAAACTATGCTAGAAATAACAGAAAAGTTTTATAAAACTTGTACAGTTCAAAGAAACAAGAAGAACAGGAGAGAATACAAAACAAAAATAACCAACATAGGATCAGAGGAGATGCCCGAAATAACAATAGAAGAAGTATACCACTCACTCAGGCAGATGAAGAATAACAAGGCGCCAGGAGAAGATGGAATTTTGACAGAGATGATAAAAGCAGGAGGAAAACCCATAATATCAAAGCTATGTGATCTTTACAATAAATGTCTCATGGAAGGACGAGTACCCGAAAGTTTCAACAATGCAGTAATTGTAATATTATATAAGAAGGAAACAAGGCGGATTTGGAGAATTATAGACCAATCAGTCTACTCTCACAGGTATATAAACTATTGACAAAATTATTACAAATAGACTTAATAACAAAATAGAACAGTATTTGACAGTAGAGCAGGCTGGATTTAGAACAAACTGCAGTACACATGAACATCTATTAAATATGCGAATTCTCCTAGAAAAATCAGTAGAATATAATTGAATGTACATATGGCCTTTGTTGATTTTAAGAAGGCCTTTGACAGCGTAGAGCACTGGGCAATCAAAGGTCGCTAAATAATGGAAGGTAGATCATCGGTACTCAATGCTTTTATCATATATATATGAACATGCAACGTCGACAATACAACTTCATGAACATACTAAACCTATCCCAATTAAATGCGGCATAAGACAAGGAGATACGTTATCTCCCAAATTATTTACGTTAGTTATCGAAGATATATTCAGACAACTTAACTGGGACAACAGAGGCATACTAATAAATGGAAAACGTCTAAACCATCTCATATATGCAGACGACGTAGTACTTATCACAGAAAACTCTGAGGAGCTACAGAATATGTTAACTGATTTAGAACAGCAAGCATCTAAAGTTGGTTTAAATATGAATTTACAAAAAACAAAAGTAATGTGCCCAGAAAATCCAAGAATAAATGTAAGAAACATAGAAATCGAAAATGTAGAAAGCTATATGTATCTTAGAAATATGATAACGTTAGGAAGGCCTAATTAAAAAATAAAAATAAACCGCAGGAAAAGACTAGCATGGAGCGCGTTCGGAAAACTAAGTAAAACACTAAAAAATAAAAATATACCTATGCGTTTACGTAGCAAACTATTTGATCAGTGCATATCTACGGAGCACAAACATGGATCCTCACCAAACAGTCAATGAGCCAATTGAAAGTGACGCAAAGAGCAATGGAGCGTCAGATGTTAGGAATATCCCTAAAAGATCGTAGAAGGAATACATGGATTCGAAGCATCACGAAAGTTAAAGATGTTGTGGAGGCAGTGACAGTACTGAAGTGGGGTTACGCAGGACATGTTGCTAGATACCAAGATGGAAGATGGTCTAACACTTTATTAAAATGGAGACCATACCTAGGAAGAAGAAACAGAGGACGACCCCCAATGCGCTGGACCGACGACCTTAAGAAAACGGCCGGGTTAGCATGGATCAGAGAGGCTCAAAATCGTGAACACTGGAGAAACATGAAAGAGGCCTATGTTCAGAAAAGGACCGAAGATGGCTAATGATGATGATGATGGTGTTTTGTTTCACATCCGCTAGACTTCAAAAGCACTACAATTCAAAACTTCATATATAATATAACGTATCTTATGGACACGTCGACTGTTGTTAATCAATTTGAATATCAGTTTTGCATAAACATTTGTAGAGTAACATTGCGACAGAATTCGTTAATGGACCATATCGATCTAAGGAGTGGGAAAAACGACTTTCAACTGCTTTAACCTGTTTCTGACCTTTAGAGTCATCACCAGATCCAGATCAAATTTTAGTCATACTTTCCTTTAATATATACTTAAGCACTGTCCGTTTATGTCACATTAAAAACACTTCAAATACTTTCAACTATAGCGAATTTGTAAAATATTTTTTAAAGAATTTCTTTGTATTATGTTACTATTATATCTTGACACTACCATAAGAATAAATTTGTTGCAGATTATAAGATTTTGCAGACCCAAATCAGTTTATAATTGAACTGATAATTAACTAGGACTTTTACTATTCTTCAGTTTTAGTCCCATCGTCAATTTTAAACCTATTGTCGTAACAAACTAGCCTTTCTACTCCACAATATATAATTTAATGTAAACATTTTTTCGATTTCAGGTAAAAGATTTAACATATCGAACGAAAGAAGGAAGAGACTAGTAACAACATTAATATTTTCAATACATTGACACAAAAAATTAACGATAGCAACAAAATATATTCTTTAGAAACAAATACGCCCATAATAGAAGAATTAAACATACACGGTCGATGTTATATTCTAAAATACTTTGGTCACACCACTAAAAGAAATACCAGTGTTTTAGAGCCTTGTGATACAGGAGAACACAAAAACGCTTTCTCAGAAGGTGGATAGACTAAATAAAAAGCTTCACAGAAATACCGCTCCAGAAAAATATACGAATCACTGAAGATCGAGAAAAATGTTGAGAGATAACACATAGAATGTCGCAAGAGCCGGGTATATATTCTAATCGCTTTATTCGTGAAGTTTACAATTATGAGGAAGAATGTGATGGTTAGGTAATCATTTTAAGATATATATAAACCAAGCACTAGAAATACGTAACAATAAATGCACAAGAACGCTAATAAAACGGACGAAATTACTCCATATTTGCTAAATTCTGGATTTAAGCAAATTCTCACAGCGAAGGACCAAGATTACGTACAATACGCGGCAGGAAAATTAATTGAAAATTACGAATATGGAATATTTGGTAATAGGAGAAAAAAACAAAAAACCAGGAACTAGAAGAGAAAGTAAAGAGATATGTATTCTAAAATAGCATTGGAATCGATTTCTCAAACGCAGAAAACAGGTAGTACAGCAAAGAAGTTGAAAGAAAATAGTAAAATAAATAATTAATTATTTAGAGGAATAGACAGAGGGGGGATAAATTATTGAAAACCGGAAGACAACTAAAGTTAAAAATAAGAAAAAGGGGAGCTTTGGTGGCAAAGGATCTGTTATTCATCGTATATACTACATCCGTATGCAGACAGTATTAGATATCAGATACTTATAGTTATAAATCTAAAAATAATCTCATATAAAGGAAAAGGATAATAATAATGATCATTTTACAGTAGTATAAAATTTTTTATAAAATTATCCCAAAAGTTTCTTTTGCTGCACACAGTTGCTTTATCTGGCTACTTTTATACAAAATGTATAAGTTTATCCTTCGGACGATGGCGTCATTCTTTTGAGCCATCGTCTGACTATCGCAGAGATATTTCGTTAGCATCATTTCGTACTTTTTTAAGAGTGGTAATTAAATGTACGGGAGTGCTACCGAAGTTTTTGAGAGTTTGCGCTTTATTTAGAAAGATTAGAACTGATAATTTTAATTTTGACGATGAAAACCACAGCGGCCGTTATTCAGGCAAATTTGACAAATTCGGCAATGTACGGTCAGCGAATTGACAGATTTCATTAAAAGAATTTTATAAATATCGACTATGATTATCGCCCTTTAGAAAAAACGGAGAAGTACGTTTTTTGAAGAAATGTTAAGAAAAAGGAGAAGAAAATGTTAACCCTAAACGCTTTTGATCCAGCGACTTTAATGGCAGTAACGTTCAAAATTTACCTGATGGAAGTTTTGAAGTCTGTTTAGTACTATTAAAAATCTGTCTTTGTTATACGCTTTTACACAATTAAACCATTTATTCAAGTAAATATTATACCCGACTAGATAAGTTGAAAGCAGCGATTATCATTCCTCATTAAAAAATTATTTTTTTTATTATTTTTCAATTATTTTCCGTAAAAGTCACATGAAAAAGCACTTAAATGGTATTTAGCTGCCTAATAACAATTGTTTTAACAAAATGGCATTATCCGACTTATAGAGATATACAAAAAAACATATTTTGAAAGAATAGAAGGTAATAAGACACCAAAGGATGACGTAATAATAACATTGAGTGCCTTCAATGCGCAGATAGGCAAAGAGGAAGCTTAAAAGCAAATAGCAGGAAAACAAATAATTCATAAAAATACCAATAGTAACAGACAAATAAAATGTAATCTAACACTAAGGACAAACATGATTATAAATAGTATCAAATACACACACCCAGGCAGACAAAATGGCATTAAAGTTAGCGGATCACAAAACACACACAAATAAATCATGTGCTAATTAATAACAAAAAACAATGAACAATAACGGATGTGCGTACATACAAAGGAGCGTATGCTGACACTGATTATTTTATGGCAACAGCAACTTTAAGACAAAAAGTAAAAAAGGACAGAAACGAGAAGGTAAAAGCAAATGGGACGTAGAAGAAAAAAGCACAATGGACAACAATAAAAGATTGCATATACAGTGTAGCAGAAACACAAATAGGAAGCGTTGTAAACAGAAATGACCCAAGATAGTATGATGATAAATGTAAAGAAATAGTTAAAAAGAAAATAAAATTAAAAATAAGGTGGATCAGGACAGAGTATAAAAAATTAAAAAAAGAATCCAAAAAAACCAATCGCAAAAAAGAGGCTGGAAACAATAAAGCACATTTAAGAACATAAGCATAAAAATACAAAAAAAACTATTATAAAATAATAAATGATTAGAGCAGACTATAGGAAGGAAGAACTACTGGAATTAAAAATAAAGAACGGATATTAACTGAACACTATAAAAAAAAGATGTGGAAAAAATTTCAAAGATGCACCGATTAGATAGAAATACCAGAGCAACACTTGACATGCGAAGTACCAACGAGAGAAGAAATAAAGGAAATTGTTACCAAAAGCAATAACGGTAAAGCTCCACGGAAAGACAGCATTAACGTAGGACTTATAAAGTATGGCGGAGAAGAATTCCACGAAAAATAACATAAAAAAAGAAAGGATATCTGCGGAAATAGAACTTCTGTTTATAGATTTTAAACAAGTCTTCGACCCCATTCTAAGAAACAAGTTGATAAAGCCATTAAAAAAACTACGAATAAGTATTAAGATAACAGGTGATCATGAAATGAACCACAATTAGTGCTAAAACGCAAAAAGGCGAAATAAATAAAGTATATTCTGTGTCAACAGCTCTACTCAGCTTAACAGTGGAATAAGGGCACAGTTAGCCCAGGTGGCACACAAATTATAGTCTACGCAGCATTGAAACAGATGCTAAAATCACTCATACCAAAAAGAAACGAAATGGATTAAGAATCAACGAAGATAAAATAAAAATAATAAAATTAGAAAGAAAATTACGAACAAGAAATCAAAATATCAGAATGGAGCGCTATGAAGTCAAAGTGGTGAATAAATTTAAATATTTGGAAGTAATGCTATGAAGAGATGGAAACCGAGGTATAAAAATTAAAGAAAGGATAATAACAGGCATCAGAGCATTTCAAGCGGATAAAAGAAGTTAAATGTTTGGGAGAACGACAAAAATAAACATACAAAACAATAATAAGACCTACTATGCTATATGAGGCAGAAGAGCGATGTTAGGGCGGATAAGAATATCAGAAAATGAATATACAGGCAGGATGAACTTTGAATTACAACAAGAGATCAAAGAAGATATAGCCAAGAAAATAAATCAACAAAGGGTAAGATGGCTAGGACATTTATGGAAAGCTGGTGCAGATAGAACAATTTACTCAATGTTAGAATGGAACTCGGACAGTAAGAGGAAAAAGGGGAGACCAAAAACAGCATCGATGCAATAACTGAGAGAAGACTTAAGAAAGCTTGAGATTAAAGACGGGAAAATAAAGTCAACTATAGAAAACAGTAGAATGTGATTTGTGAGAATAGTAGATGAGTACTGATTGAATCCGTATAATGATTTAGTTAAGAAGCAACAATACCCCACTCGAGGGTGTAGAGCCACTATGTATCTATTTATATACATATTTATTAATGAAACTAAAACTTTTGGGACGACTCTTTATATTAACTTGAGTATTTAACCCAGGTGCGCATTTGGGCATTTGACGAGCAAAGGCAACGAAACAGACAGTTTTGCACAAACTGCGTTTTTGATAAATAAAATAAATTTCCAGCAAAAATAAAACAAGGTACTTTCTTAGCTAATACAAAGCAACAAGTATTCATTATTGAATGTTATAAATTTATTTATAAAAATTAAATCTGACAGATTTTGTCCGATACGTAACTGGTGTTTTTCATTGAAATGAAATGTGAAATTGTTAAGAGGATCTATTAATGCAAAACACATAATTTATTTTAAGAATAAGGTAAATAAATAGAAAGCATATTGTAAAATTATTATATTTTAAAATAATCAACACGTTGCTCTCCAAACTGCAGCACGTGTAGTGCAGTCTTCGCGGCGTGTAGGAACGAGCACGGCACTCGAGGTTGCACGTGTCACATTTTCAAAAGTGCCAGGAGTGTGCACCGGGTTGTTGGCCATCCTATGGGCTTCGCGAAGGAGCAGACTTTTTAGTTAGTGGCATTTTTCAGCCGCGTCGGTCGCCGGTTCGATTAGGCTATTTTTTATCGGCGCTTTCGCGCTTTTTAATTCATAATGCGGGCCGTGCTTAGTGCTACGTAGTATCGGCGAACCCGAGTGAAGTGAAAATCTGCATCGAACTTCTGGGGGAACGGCAAGCACTCTTTTTTAAATTATTTCTAGCATAATTTGGTTTTGGAATTAATCTGCAAGTCACAAATCACTGACAGAACGAAACAAAGCTCTCTAAAAATGTTAAATAAGATGATACTTATAAAGGAAAAAGGAAAAAACAGCACGCGTTATCATGCATCTAGATTTGAACGAGACAGTCCTTTTTTATTATGTTATTCCAGTGTTCTTATAAAATATATCTGTGGTTGTCAAAAAGTAAAAGTGATGAATCGCCTTCAATTTCAAAATTTTACAATTGCATGCATTTCAAATACAGAGATTTGAAAAGTGTCCGAAAAGAAAGTTCTTATTAGATTTATTTAGCTGGCTCTACAATTTTTGTATAATACACGGCTTAGTTACGTTACACAAGCTTACGTCTAAGAGTTATAGCTGTGTAGAGAGAGGGTTAAGTGAATTCATTCACACCTCTGCTTAATAATATGTAGTTTAGTTCTATTATTATAAAGTGAAGATATATCCAGCAGGTCTTGAAGAAGTTTTCGTTTCAGTTTTGTACTGTTTTGACCAAGATTTAGTTGAGTTGCACTGATATAAAGCACAATATTATTAAAGAAGTTGTTATTTAGCTTATGTATGTAGACTATTATAAGCACATTTAGTTCTTGATATGTGTATCATATAAACCAGAAGCATTTAATTGCAACACATAATATCCTGTTCTGTATAGTTTGTAGTGTTTTTTTATTTAATATTGATTATTTGCAATCTGTCTTAAGATAAAAAAATAATATGTAAGTAATAAATTAAGTGAATTAGTTTGTTCCAGGAACCATCAATTGACAGTTTGCTGAAATTCAGTTGGGAAGATCTTCTAGCCATAATCTTTTCAGTGGCTAATTAAATAATTTGACTATGAGTTGATTGCTAAGTCTTGTAAGGTCTTTGACAACATTATCTCAAGTGACCATATGACTAAGAGCGTGCACATATGTTATCTTCCTTATTTGATGGTTTAATATTGATCTTCATCTGACCTAAAAATTCCAGAGTGTATACATCTTCGTTATTCAACTTAAGTTCAAGCCCGCAGAGAAAAGCATTAAGAGTTGTTTTGTAATTCTAGGTCTGATGTTCATGGAGTTTTGACAGTATGGCCTCTTTATTCCGACAACTGAAACAGTGTAATGGAAGTTTTTTATGCCGTCTGTGTGCTCTCTTTTTCTGGTTGATCGTGTGGTAAACTAGCTTCTCATCATGTCGAATCAATTTGCTGTATCTGGTGAAGTTGTATTTATTTTTATCGACTTTTTCAGCAGCGCTTTGCATGTAGTTTGCATGAGATTTTCAATTATTTTTGAGTAGCCAAGTAACAAAATACAGAATAAGTTTTGGTCTTGTATTTTTGTTCCAGGACACATTTAAGCTCTCTTTTTATCACACCTGAGTGATCGGGTCATTACCGCCGTTCAAATAGTGTAACTTTGAGACAAAAATTGAAGCTGTTTTAGTTTCCCCTCTCCCAGAGGACTCAACAGGATTACCTCCCACTGCTGACCTGATAAAAGTTGTCAATTTGTGTGAGGTGGACGACAAACATCTAATCACCTGGTATGAGAAAGTAAAGATACTAATCCAAAAGGAAGATCATTACTAGAATACCTCTCAAGTAAGCATATAGAAATACTGAGTCGAATATATGAACTTTTGTCACAACTCGTCAGATTGTAATTGATATTACAGTGGCTACTTCCAGTATTTCCGAGTATATAGCAGACTGCTAAGTGTTAAATAAAGCACTCCTATCAATGCACAAAATGATAAAATGTACCTTGAAAGAGATTGAGGTTGAGTATAGAAGCCCGAGGCCAATCGACAGATCTGGAGGTTCGACTACGGCTGCTAACAACCTCTAATAAGGTTTTACCTGTAGACGATCTGTAGAAAGATACCGACCTTATAGCGTAGAGTCTTTTCAGCAGGCATGCCCTTTGCGGCCAGTTTCAATTCGCATTACCATCCCTTGGTGTGCAACGAGCTTGTGAAGCTGAAATCTAAAGTGGGTAAGTTATGCCGATGACACAACTGTCTTGCTCACCGGCAAGTACAAACAAGTGCTTTATAACTTAATGCAAGCAGCGCTTAGAATGACTGGGGAGTGGTGTATAAAACGCTTATTATCGAATCAACTCCTCTAAGACAGAAATAATACTACTTACAAAAAAAGGAAGGTCGAAACCTGTAGGGTGCCTGGACTGTTTCAAAGATCCCTTACTTTTTTAGATGAAGTTAAGTATCTAGGGGTTAGGCTTGATAAAACGCTGAATTGGGAAAGACACACAGTGGTTACAACCAAAAAAGACGTAGATAGCATTTTGGTAATGTCGCAGTACAATGGGTAAACTTTAGGGTTCTTCACCAAAGGCTGTCTTATGGCTGTACACTGCCACAATTAGACTAATGGATGTAAGGGGACAGGCGGGGAAGGAGGCAGTACAATTAGTCCAGTTGAGGTCTAAGTGCTCGTGACTTTAGTTACTCTTCACTTTATATCCAGAATTCAATGTGCCTGCAGCTTTATGACGAAATGCATTCAAATGCTGGCTGAATTGAGTATATAGTACAGTATTTGCTGATAGTTTGGAATTTGTGGGATAGTTTACTGCGGACCCATATAAACTTAAAAAGTAGGTTTAGTAGTTGTTGATATAGAAGGAGTGATGTACTAATTTTTTTTTGGTTCTGTCTCGTAGGTTTTTTTTATGGTGTATTATTTTGTTAATTACTAGTATTAATTTTAGAGTCCAAGAAAAATGATTTATTTACTTGAGTATCATCGCTGTATTTTTAGCAGCTAACCACACAGACAGTTGAGATATACAATAGGCCGAACGTTGAAATATCCGTATGCTTTTGGCCCCAGTGAAAACGCAGGCAGCACCTCTGCTTCGCTTAAAGGCACAATGCGAATCCGTTTTCGATTTCTGTTTTAATTATTTTTTAAATTTGATAGTTCTTACGCATTATGTTGTGAAAACTTAATAATAATCTATTTCCAAATAAAGGAGACAAAATTTTGCTCGTAATGCTAACTAAAAAATCGGTAGTACAAGGTACCCTAAAAGGGAAAACCTCTTACAGGCATTCTTACCTACAATGGGCAAAAGCTTCCCTCTATTAACCTTATAGCAAAAAATAGTTACGGTTTATACTATTTAACGTTTGTAATGCACAAGGAATATTTTTTATGCTATATTTCTGAGGCTTGGATTACAAGTTTAATGTATTCACCCGAGTTATTTACAAGGCGCTGATATTAATTATCTAATTTATCTAATTAATTAAATCCAATTATATAAGTGTTCTGATCGTAACTGTTACAACCCTTTATAACCTTCCTTGTACGTTTAAATCTCTATACGCTTACTTACAAAAGCTTTAAAGCTCCCTGTCATTGCGGTTTCCACATTACTTGATTCTTCTGCGTCGAACACTTTAGAACTACCGCGAGCATTTGGTAGCTCTTCTTTTGTAATTTACTAGCAAAATACCATTACAAGTGCACTTTTGTTTCATTTTTTGAGTTAATCGTATTTCTGCAAAAATAATTTTAATGGAAAAAATATAATAACCGTATTGAAATGTTAAATTTGTTTTTTTTTGAGATTTGTCTGGAACAGAATTAATGATTTTGCCTTCCCGAAGTAGTTTACAATAAATAGCATTCTTTGATTCCCACCATATAGACGTTAGAATGTTCTTTGGACGAAGACAACTGCTTATATAGAGGAGTTAAGTCTCATATCCAGTAACTAATATCTTTAAAAATGTTCTTTCTCGCGCTGAAAGAGCAAATTACACGTAGAAAGGTTACTTTGTGTCAATTGATACAAAACCTATATAAATCTAAGCGTTTAACACAGCCAATTTGTACTAAGAAATTGTATAGCGTTTCCCAGGAAATGTTGAAATCATTTTCCAATTAAAAATCAATATAATGCACATTTTCGGCAGGGTCTTCATTTTTCAAACTAAAAATATCAGCTCTCAAACTTCTCTCAATCAAGTGCTTGAACGTTTCTCGTTTGCAATATCGTTAGCAATATCGTCTTTTAACAATACAACGTTACTTGTGTTCAATCCATTTTTAGTTCTTAACATAATCGCTTTTATCTTTTCCAAGTTTATCTACTACAACCACTGGATTTCTTAATCCAGAAGTTAAGAGTTTGTCTCTTTTTCCATGTCCTCTCCATAAACTCTAAACCTAAATGTATATAACACTCCTATATGTTCATCGGCAATTTGTTTAAATAAATGCACATTTTCTTTAGCAATCAGGAATTTAAAGTACATAATAGTTGATTCGTGCTCTGTTACCTTTACGAAAGTGATCGTAGAGATATTGATGCAAGTAGTGATATCAGTTGGCTTTTGCTTATCTGATGTGAACCGATAGCGCCATACACAAATGATTGCAGAAGAATTTGAAATCCATGTGAATAATATATACTAACGAAGATTCGTTGTTTGTTAGTCAAGGGTATGAAGATGTTCGACCAACTTATGTAGGAGATGCAGTAAGAAAATACCTTACAATCGTTGTGTACCGAATCGAAAATCTTTTAGTATTACCTCATTTCAATCTATTAGCGACTCACAAATTATCTCCTTGCTCACGAATCACTTGATTCCGTGAGGCGAAACTTGGCACGTGCAAGCTCGCATTGGTTAGCAAATAAACACAATTGAAATGATGACAAAAATGTATTGCTATTTTTGGTAAGTGACTAAGACCAGCGATCTTTCATCAAAATCGGACGCATAATCGGCTAGTTATCAGGGTATATTTGTTATTTAGTGCAACAATTAAAAGGATACTCTATCTATACCGTGCGGAAATGGGTGATCGCGATCAACAAAGGGCGTACTGTAAATGAAAAGACCAGATGAGGGGATTATGACCTCACTCCTTAAAAGAACCAAATATTGGAGCGAACAAAAACAAGATCATAGTTAGTTGCCGAGCTGTCCATATACATTAGATGTTCCCAAAACAATTTTTTGGAGGATTTTTATTGAGGACTTGTGCCTGGTCAAACAATCCGGAAAAATTTTCTCTCGCAATTTGACAGAAGAGCAAAGGCAAGCTTGACCTGACATATTCCATGATAATCTCCTTGGGTACAACCGTCAATCTCAACTATTGCACTCTCGCCATAGATGAAAGTTGGGTATTCCACTACCGATTTCTACATAAAAACAAGTTGGTCCAATGGCTAAGAGAGGGCGGAACTGCTTAATGAAAGTTAAAGTAAGAATTCAGGGAGAAGAAGAGTACGTAAAAGAATTGCTTCTTGGCATCTCTGCGAAGAGAAAATTACCGTCACTAAAAAGGTTTGTATGTCATTCTTCGAGACTTATATCCTGGAATATCCCCTATCACTGGTCATGATTACGTCAAACCACACAAATCAAACAGAGTATTTTAAGGAAAAAAAGTGGAAGATTTGGGGTCATTTCCTGTATTTACTATTTTGCGTCTTTGAAAGCTCGGATATCTGGGATTTGTTACGAAAATTGGGATTTAGTCATTGAAGCAATCAATAAGGCGATATTAGCAGGTTCGCCAGTGGCCTCCATGCTACCTGAGCGGCAGTTGCAAAAGAGGAAGACCATATTTGATTGTCATCAATAACTAGCAATGTAACTTTTATAATTAATGAATTATTAAAATATTTGTGAGTCTATAATAAATTCAAATGAGATGATACTACTAAATATTTCCCTAATATTAAATTGAAGTCTCATCTCAAAGCATTATGGACTGAGACCAGCACTGCTGGTTTTTGATTTTTATCTTCAATACATAGTAGGCTCTTTTTTGGACTTGGATGTGAAAAGGAATACTTCTTTTGATTTTACTGTTTGTATTATTCTGCACAACCTACAAACGGTGTTTCTTCTTTTGTAGTTATAAATTGTGCAAAATTATTTGGGAGTAATTGGTAATAATGTCTACATTTCTAATACCAAATTATTGGAACAAATTGTACATGTACTTATTGCATAGGACAAACCTTTAAATTTAATATAGGCACTGGTAGCGTCAGTCAGTGTCCTTATATGGTCAGAAATGGAAAAGCACAGCTTTCTGAAGAAGGTCGTTCGGGATATTGATGAAAATTTCCTATGCTTTCCAGTCCTCCAGTGTGTGAAAACTTTGTCATTATGAAGTCCCGCATCGTCCCAGCCAACGTCATGGAAAATTGCCGGTTTAATAATGCACGCACAGTGAGAGAAAAATGGGGTGATGCACCATCTTGTATAAAAATACGTTCAGCTGTGTTTATTTTTTACCACGTAGTCTTGAAACATCTGAATGTAGCAGTCTGCATTTGTAGCGCCACACATACGTGGTCGAGCATTCTCCCATTTGTCATTTGGATTTTGTTATCATGTGATGCCCAGTAATAGCAATTATGACGATGTGGAATGTTTTCAAAAAATTCAGACCGATTTTCATGCCAACCCAACCTTAACTCTCCGTATTCCGTTCTGCAGTTACAGTCTTTAGGTCTTAGCTCCTTCATGTTCTCCGTGCAATAGGATTGGATAGGTGGCCACTTTTTCTTGCACCGCTGCGTGGCAATGTTGCATTCCTCCCTTTTACTATTCGCCACGATCTTTGCACAAGAATGATGAATCTACATTTCAGAGCGTGCTGCAATCTTAACTCAGTTCTGAACAGTGAAGGGGTCCGCTCATTTTCGTTGCCTTGCATGTCCTGCCACTCGACCAGGAAAATATAAATTATTATTTATTTGGAGACCGTGTTAATCATGATTTCGGTGATACTTCAAGTTCAGTAGCTATTATTTAATGATTAGTTACTTTTACTTCCTCCTCTCCCTCTTCCCTTTGGATTGTAAGTTGTTTTTTTGTTTCATGCTTATTAAAAATCTACTCTTTAATTGAGTAATAAGTAAATGGTAGAATATTACATGTCACGTGGGGGGATATAGCCAGTGCTATTCTCCCGAATAATTAATGTTATGGTTGTGGAAGCCTGTGGCCAATTTCGCTGGAGTCTGCGGACAATTGCAGGTGGGTTGGACAGCTGATCGATGAGGTTGTTTTTGTGCCCTACGAGCTGGTGGTGGTAGATGGTGGCGAGTCTCTGGATTTCATATGCAACAGTTGGGATGTTCAGATCTGTGTGGAGGGTATCGTTCCGAATGTACTAAGGCGCGTTAGTAATCAGGCGGATAATTTTAGATTGAAACCGCTGTAATATTTTGGTGTGGGAGGTCTTTGTTCAGCCCCAAAGTTGTACCCCATAGGTCCATATGGGTTTTAATATGGTCTTGTATAGAAGGAGTTTGTTTATGAGGGAAAGTTGAGAGCGGGGCCCCAGCAACCAGTACATTTTTTTGAGTTTTAAGTCGAGTTGTTTTCCTTTGGCTTTAATATGGGTGCTCCAAGTATTTTACTTCAGTTTTTAGGGGAAGGGGGGTGTCATTGAATCTGCTTGTGGGCAGATTGCTCGTCTGGTGGTAAAAGTTCTTTGGGCGGATTTTTCAGTATTAATTGATACCTCCAATGATTGGTCCAGTCCTGTAGTAGCTCCAGATGATGCTGAAGGCTATCGGTTGCAACCTGAGGTGTTTCACTAGCTGCTAGAATAGCCGTGCCGTCCGCGAATGTGGCAATCACTGTGTCGTTTGTGGTTGGCAGGTCGGAAGTGTAAAGTAGGTAGAAGAGTGGCACTTGTACACTATCTTGTGGGACTCCTGATGTAATGTGGTGGTAGTCAGAGACCGTGTTGTTGATTTTGACTTGAAATAGCTGGTCAGCAAGATATGATTTAAATAGCAAATAGAGCTGGCTTGGAAAGTGGAGTTTAATTTTGTACAACAGCCCTGGTGCCATACCTTGTCGAAAGCCTGCTGTATGTTTAGGAGTGCAGTCGTACAGCTCATTTTGGTTTCAAGATTGTAAGTTGTGACCGAAAAATTTTTTCTTATATAATTTCTAGGGACTGTCTGCGTATACATATGTTGTATCTAGTACACTTTCTAAATCAAAATTTTCGCAAAAATAACAATTTTCTTTCGTTTTTGAAAGTAAAGATTTCTAGGTTTACCCTTCTCACGAGTTATCTATAAAGTAGGTATGCATTCAAGCAAACTTTCTATTTTCCTGAAGGTCAGCTTACTTTGAATAAGGATATCGACAATTTTAAGAAATGTTTGATTCCACTAGTTCAGTTTTCTGAAAGTTATGCTCAATCCTCCTTTATCCTGCAGGTATTTCTTTCTTATAATTGAATTTTGAAGTCGCTGAAGCCTAGCGATTCAATAAATATAAAAGTAAATTATAGCTGCCGTTTTTGCAATAACTGGAATCCAATTATTGGCCAGATTAATATATTCAGCAGCGGCGGGATAAACAAGCAGGAATAACGGCGGCTTTATTGCCCAGGCGATGATATTAGAACAGCAAAGGATAATGCCCCATAAAAAAGCTAATCTGGCTGGGAATCTGAATTATGAATTGATCCGGGCCGCGGCGCGCGGCGGCGGCCGTCGCACCCGCAGGAAAATGCGAGACGAATGATCATATTTCTGGATCTGCCAAACACAGATTGACAAGTCCCGGGGGAAACGGCCAATCATGATGATGTACACGGGCAGGTAGCCGGAGTGCGGCGGTCTCTCAGGAATTTCAATTACCAACAGCCTCCTCTGCACACCGAAAACAAACTTCAAAGGTGCATCGATAATTGGACAGGTACTTGGAATTACGTAAGTGCGGTTTGCAGGCTGGTTGCACTCGGTAAGTGCCTTTAGGGGTACAAATTGGAGGCGATATGAGCTCCTAAGGAAAAATGAATATGCAGGACTAGCTTCAACGTTTCACTGGCAGCAATTTGCATTTATAGCAGCTTTTAAACTATACCCACTAAAGCTATTGGTACTATTAGAGGTTCAAATAAAAAATAATAACTGTAGAAACTTATTTCCCATATGTCACCCCAAAGCACCTTTTATTTTATTTTAGTTGTTAATTTATTGTATCAGAAATTTAATTTGTTGGCGGAATTGTAATCTTTATCACGTCGGGTCTGTAGGCTATTGTTTTTTGGTCGTCTTGAAGTTATTTTTATAATTTTGTTTTGTGTTTAGGACAGTGTGCAGTTTAATTGTTAAAGAACCAATGTGTTTTAACTAGAAATTTAAATATTTGTCTATCTGTTTTCTTGGCACATCCATATAACTGGATACCGTCCTAACTGGATAGGTAGTGTTCCGCATAATAAACGTTTACTTTCTATTGTCAGTTTGAGCTCACTCTAAGAAGCCGGTACATATGACTAAATTTTAAATCTATCTGCGTTCTTTCCTTTTTTGATGCTGGTACCAGGTTAACCGTCTATCAATGTCCAAGGTACTTAGTTTTTGTATTAATCGAAATGAGTTTTTTTTGTTGTTATCAAAAGAGACGTGGTGGTTCTTGTAATTTTTTTAATGCAGATTTAAAACTATCAAATGTGATTTTCGATAATACATTGGCATGAGGGCAGAGAAACTACCCAAGGGCGGGCTCCACTTATACTTAATACTAGTTAGGGTGGTCCAAACTTTCACATTAGTGATATTTGTATTGTCTAATAGGTTAAGCACTAACACACTCGGGTGAGAATGAATTATGTTCAGATAGATAGTTATGTACTTGTTGATTTCATCCTTGATCTATGAGACCTTGGGGTCCTTGTGGAGAGTTTGATTTGAGGCGAAATATTTCACATTTCTGTAGTGCGAAGAGCTTTGTTTTGAAACCTTTGAAAACTGTAGTGTTCGAGAGTTTTGCGCATCTCCCTCGTCAATATTTCGTCAATATACTAACACTTTAATGTTTAATGATAATTTAGATCTTCGTACCACTATTTTCTTCATTTTAAGGTCCAGTTTCTTTCTCTTCTTAGTGATGTGGTATCTTCCATGTGCGGCATGCCAAGATGTCTTACTTCGCTTTTGATTAGGATTTGGATGCCATTTACTTAACCCGAAGGAGAGGTACCGTGTTTTATTGTAAATGTTGCTGGTGTAGATTTATTTGCATTTATTTTTAAGCGCTATTTGTTTGTAAGTTGTTCAGGTAGCTCTGCAATATAGCTGATGCATGAATTGGATCGTTGAGAGCTACTAGTAGGGTGGTATTGCCCTCATATGTGGTACTAACAACTTGTTAATGGTGAGGAAGATCAGTTGTACAAATTAAATATAATGTGGGTCCTACGATGCTACCCTATTATATCACGTCAACTACTCTAAGTACCTGCTCTATAGAGGAGTGTTGCTGTCTGAACCCAAAATGGTGTTGAAGAATTAGTCGCTGATCTTCTATTATGAGTACTACTATTTTCAGTACTAATCTCCAAAACTTTACATAGGAAAGGTAACAAGGTTATTGGTCTGTTTACCCGGTTTCAAATTAAGGAGTACTTGATAAAATTTCCATTTTGTGGGAAAATGCTGTAGCATTATTACAGCGTTGTACATTTGAGTAAGAGCCACTATAGCCTTGTAGTGCAGTTGTTTTAGAACTTCGACAGTTATGCAGTCATACCTTGGTGCTTTAGCGTTGTTCAGATCCTTAATAACGTTTATTATTTCTGTAGTTGTAAAGTGTTGAACAGGTAGGCTTAGTTAGGAAGTAGATCATAGGTAGTTAAGTATCTCACTTTCTTCTTAGATGTAGCAGTCGAGGGATGAGGCTGGAATATGGTTAATAAGTGATATCGAACATCTTTGCTTCTCCATCATCTACTCTTGCCCATGTGTCATCGTCTTTACAAATCGGTGAAATTGGATTTTTTGGGGTTTGAATCTGTTAGTGGTTCTCCACAACGTGCACTCATCATGTTTGTTTAAGTGTTCATTAAATGTTTTTTTTATTTATGTAGTGACTGTTTTAATTCCCTCGTAAACCTATTTAGTCCGTTTCTGTTTGTTTGATGTTAGTTTGTTGCCCAGTATTTTTGACTCTCCGTTTTTCTGCAAACTTGTTTTTAATGTGTACTGGAAATTTTCAACAAGAACGTTTTTTTGCGATTAGGTGGTGTTGGGTAATGGGCTGCATTTGTTAGTTTTTTAACCGCAGAGTCAATTTCATCCTCTGTTTTTAGAGGCACTTGCATTATTTTGTTATCGGTTAGGTACTCTCTAAGCATTTTCCAATTTATGTGTCTATTACAGCGAGTGAGGCTTTCTTTTGTTTAATGATGATTGACGTTCTCATTGTAACAATTATGAATGAATGGTCAGAGAAGAGATCGAAACAAGTCTCCACTTTACAGTATCTTTAAGATATACCATTGGTAACGAAGAAAACCACAGCAACTGGTATTTTGTTTAAGTCGGATGGTCAGTAGCGGTGGTTAGCCCAGATCCCCACAATGGATTTTTGGCGATATAATCCCCGTCAGAAATAAATTTGTTTCCTAGTTTTAAAAAAATTATTTTATATTGCTGTTGTAATGTGTGTCTGGGAGAGCTGCATACAGGTGCTGTTACTAGAGAACCATTGGAGCTTTTAACATTTATGATAGTGCCTTGTATAAATTCACTGGAGACTCTTCTATTACTTGGTGAGATATCTTATTATTAACGATGCCGTTTTGGTGGTTACTAAAATATATCGTATAATTATGTATGTTGAAATAACTGTATTCTGTAAAATGAGTTTTTAAAAGCAGCAAGATATCGATTTTTTTATTTCAGAAATAGCTCAACTATTAGACAATGCTGAGCTAATCCGCTTGCGTTCCTTAAAGCAATTTGTAAAGTAAGCATAATTTTAAATTGTTAACTAGCGTATTTAGCAGATTCACTATCATAGTGTTCTAATTTATGAATCGGGAAAGAAATTGCGATAATAAGATGTTATTATTTGTATCCTGAATTTGGTTGTTTATGCAGTGGGATAATGCAACCTGATCATAGCGTGCATTGTGCAGGTTTGAGGAGAATATAGGAGTGTTGATTTTTTTTGTAGTTTGTGTTTGTAGGGGAACATCTGATCTACCTTTGTTTAATTATATTTTTTGATAAACCTGGCAACCTTAATAGTTAGCAAGATGGAGCCCTTCGCACAGCGCGCACGTGGCAGAGGTGTCTTTTGTTTTTTGTTGAAACAGTGGTGTTGTGTTCTTCTCCACATTTTACATGTAGGGATTGCTTAGTGCAGTAAGTGCAGCAGCCTTTACTATGTTATAAGATTGATATCTTGTGTACTGTATAATTGTGGTTTTCTTTCTTGGTGGTTTCACTGTTATCTGTTGGTAGTTTAGCTATTTTATTTCATATGCAACTGTGTAGAAGGGGAGGAGAGAGTCTAAATATATCTGTCTTCTCGTAGTCTTTTAAGAAAGACAGTTTTGAACAATTTATCCATGATGGGCAAGATGCTAATTGGACGACATGAAGTCACATTTTATGGCTCCTTTCCAGGTTTAGGTATCATTGTTAAGTAAGCATATTTTTTATATAATTATGTAGTAAAGGAGGCTTAGCATATGGTTATGAATTGTCGTTAGTAGCACCATGTCTTTTCTGGACAACATTTGTAAGGTTTTACTGGTTATCAAAACAACCCGGTGCTTTTAACTGGTTCAGCTTTTTTATATTAAACATAACTCCAGCTGGCGAAAACGCGTTTATGGGAAGTGTCATTTGGACGTCTTTTGGGTGAACACTTCCTTTATTTCAGATAAAATGGTTATACCACTGTGACTCGATCGCCAGAGCTTCGTTGGTTAGCTAAGCCGGATACACTGCGAGCAGGTGAGGTTGACAGTCAGGCTGGTTTCTATATCTACTTTACAATCGTCCCTTACACTGCTTTTTTACTAAAGAGTTTTCCAATAAGGATGATATTACTTTGAAATAAAATGTCAACCATACTTGACATGTTACAACTGCCACTAGTTGTCATTTTTATTTAGTATAATTTGACCATTCATCACGGCTAAATACATGCTTCAAGAATGAGTGGTTATTATCTAAAAATTTTATGAAAATAGATATTCTTTTGTGAATACTTAATGTGCTCTTTGCAAAATCTATGGTTTACATTACAATTAAAAAATTTGAAAAGTATTTAACTCCTTACGACGCAAAAATGTTGCTGTTAGAGATAACGTTGCAGAGGCTCCAAATTTATCGATTCCTCGGCGTGCTTAAGAATTAGGGCTTAGAAGATTGACAACTTGGCGTATTTTGCAAAAAGACTTGGGTTTACACCCACATAAGATTGTGTTGACCCAAGAACTTGAGCGACTGTACCATCATAAGCGCCGTGAATTTGCTGCTTGGACTTTAGCAAGCAACTTGAAACAGATCATAATTTCGGGTAAAAATTATCTTTTCGGATAAAGCTCATTTCTGGTTAAGTGAATATGTTAATGAGCAAAATTGTCGTTTTTGATATGAAAACAATCTGCAAGCAATTTACGAGAGTGTGGTTTATAGCATAGTGACATGATCGAACCGTTCTTTTTCCAAAACTAGGTAGGAACTGCAGTTACAGTGACTGGTAAGCGGTATCAATTGATGTTAACAGATTTTTTTGTAGCCAAATTTAGATAAAATTGGTTTGGAAAACATGTGGTTCCAACAACACGGTGCCATATGTCACGCTTCTAACGTCACTGTCGATGTATTGCAAGAAAACTTTGGTGAAAGGATAATTGTAAGAAATGCAACTGTTAGTTGGCTTCTAAGAAAACGTAATTTGACTCTTCAAATAACCACGAACCTTTAATGCATTAAGATTGAACATCAAATGCTGTATTCGTGACGTTAAACCCGAGTTATTGCACAAAGGCATCAAAAATTGGGTTCATCAAATTTGCTCGTGTGCACGAAGTCGAAGTGGACACTTAAATGATGTTATTCAAAACATAATGTAATAGAATATTAATAAATAATATAATAATAATAAAATAATATAAAAAATTGGAAATAGCTTTTATTTTATTTTATTTTAAAATCATATTGTTCTTATTGAAGAACTCTTTATTATAGATACCTTAATGAGATTTCTTATAATATTGAAGCTCAAGTTTCTTAATCTCTCATGTAATTTTTTTTCAGCTAAATATTTCGACGATAAATTAGTATTCTTATTGAGTAGATAATTTATGAGCTTTATTTCATTCTCTTTACGTGTTATGACGTTCAAATTTATCCAATTTTTAGCCAAATGAGGAACGAGGAAGATATAGTAAAAATAAATGTTAGTCTTTGTATTATTAATTAAAAAATTGTATAAAACATATATACCATAGACAAATGGGGGTATGAGCTTCTTATTAAGTAGAAATGTCTATGTTGTAGCAAATTTAGCTTACTACTCAGAAAAGTTGCTTTAAACAAGTAATTCTAATGTTATAGTGTAAGTTACTAACAATTTATTGGTCTCAGGTATACAAATAAAAACCAAGATTGACAGCAATGGTAAGTTTGAATGTATCCGAACTACCCCTTCCCCTGAACTGATACGATCTGTGGGCCACTGTTTTCCAAATCCATCTTCAGCAGATAAACTGCCGCAGAACTTCTAGCGCTTCGCTTTTTGTCCTCTAACTTAAATTTTTGCGTTTATTTATTTACGTGAAATGCGAAAGCTTTCGGCTGCCCGATAGCCGGAAAATAATTTCGCTGTTTGACTTTGTCTGCCCACTCCAACAGTTTTGCCGGATAAATATTTAAGAAGTTGGGACAGAAGCGCGATCGATGTCTGGGGCCTGTCCGCGGCTGCGAAATAATTCCTGAGAACGGATGCGTAGATGGCGGCGAGACGCCGAGGTCCTCCGTCAATTAGGGCGCGACGGCGCCTCCGCCGAGCACCTGCCACCCATGCCTCCGATAATCGAACGGCAATTAGACGGAAGGCCGCGGAAGCGGCTCGTTTGAATGCCGGCCGCCGGGAAAAACGCGGCTGGTTAATATGGAACAGTTATTATCGTCGTCTCTCATTCAAATCCAATTCATTACAATCTTCTTTACTTCAAAGGAGCCCGCGGGAGTTGAATGCACCCGCGTCCTTTGATATTCCGTATTGATGATGCAGCGTTTTTGGAATTTTTCTCCCTCGGAGTCGCGTAATACCACCTAAAATTTACGATTCGTTTGCGTTTCAAATGAAATTTGCGCTCGCCAAAGAAAGCGCCGCCCTTGCTTAAATGTTGCGTGCATGTGGGGAAACCGGAGCGAATGTGAAGCGGGTTTCAGGTCTATTAAGAAATAAAGCGCAGGAAGTGCATATTTTTCAATGCAAAACTTTATGACGCGGGAGATTTACGACGCCCTGTGAGTTCACCTGGCGATTAATAAAAGGTTTACAAGTTAGCTAAAAGTTGTCGTGAGAATATTTTCTAATAAAATTTTTATTCTTTTTGTGGTAAAATAGCGCCATATGAGTATTCAAAAATTCTGTAATTAAATCGTTAATTGTATGGTCGTCAAAATATATTCTGAAAAGTGACGGAGTATAGGGTGGCCCAAAAGTCACGCGAACATTTTAATAACCTTTTTAATTATCTAACTTTTTGGCAGCAGGAAAAATATAGTTTTGGAAATTTATATGCACTAAACACGAAGGATTGCGTTTTTTCAATAGTCTCCATTTTCAGCTTTACAAAGACGCTACAGCTGCTCTTAACAAATGTTCCCTCCTCCTTGTGCAAGAGTTTGAACCCGATTCATATAAACTTTTCTTTAAGATAGCTTTCCTACAAGCCGCCAAATCAGACGACCATTGCGACTAATTAATCAATTCGTATTCAAACATACAAACAGGTCTGGTCCTGTGCGTGGACATATTGGCTACAAATTATTTTGTGGGGAATAATATCGGTAAAAACGAGTGTTTAATTGCGAAATAAGTATAAAGTGGCGAGTAGATAAGTAAAACAAGTGTGACAAGAAACAATATACTAGTAGAAATTAAGGTAGGATTAGAATGAATAGCAGGGAAATAAACTTTGAATCGAGGAGAGAGATAAGAGAAGGCAAACTTCGAGCGAGGTGAAGTGATAAGCGCGGTCACGGACGCGTATTATCCGCGCCAAACGTAAACAACACACAGCGTTGGATTAAGGCAAATTTAAATCGCAGAGAAATAAAATAAAAATACATAAACATAGTGTTTAAAATTAGTGGAAACCAAATAAAACTCATACTACCATAAAAATAAAAGTGAAAATAAAACAAAACGTAAAATAAAACACGGAAGGGACACAGAAATTCGCGCGTAAATACGAAATACAAAGTACAGAATGGAAGAACACAAAATGGAAAAATACTAGAAGATATAAATTCTAAACTAAAGGCAATAGAAAAGTGGAAACGAGACTTGATAAAATACACAAGGATATAATAGAAGTAAAGAAGGAAAACAACCAACTGAAGATAGAGAACCACCAACTAAAGACTAGAATAGACAAGAGAAGAAAATAGCTATGCTAGAAAAGAATCAAGAAAGAAAAATATAATTATACACGGAGTTGAAGAAAGTTCAGAAGAAAGCGAACTCATACTAAAAGAAAAACAAGAATGGTTCTAAGGGACATGGATCTGCCAACATCTATGGAAGACGAGGTAATGGATATTCGAAGAATTGGGAAACCACATGACAAAATAAAGTCCGTCCAATCTTAGTTGAACTAAAAGCTGGACCAAGAAATTGGCAATCCAAGAGCAACAAAAACTAAAGGAACGAGAATTTATATAGAAGAAGACTACTCCAAAGAAATGCAAGAAATACGCAGGAAATTGAAGAACTACATGAAAGAAATCAGAAACAAAGGACATCATGTTATTATGAAAATGATACATTAATAATAAATGGAGACCAATTCACACTACAACAGTTACAAATGGTAGAATCACCTGAACAGTCAGACGGAGATAACGCAAACAGACCAAAAACAACAATACAAACACTGGGAAACATGGAAGGAATACAGACAAACACAGACTTAGATAAGAATAAAGGAAGAACTGCCAGCAGAGATCCCCAGAAGACCAGAACCAAGTCCTAAGAAACGAAGGTACGTCAGCGGAAGAGAAACTGTTGATGATCACACAAGTCAAAAGAACAAAAACTAATAGAGCAAAATACAAGGGATAAACTGACGACAACAAAGGCAAATAACAAGGATAACGAGTATAAGGCAAAAGTAGAAAAAAGTTAGGTTTAGTTTATAAAGACACATTAAAAATAAAAAGAATAAAAATAAAAGAAGAAAAAGGAAAGCAATACTAGCGCAACAACCCTAGACACAAGAACCAGAACCTTTATAGGCTGCTGGAACGTTAAAACTATGGCAGAAGTAACAAAACGTACCAAATAGCAAACGAAATGGAAAATACAAAATCAGTATATTAGGCATAGCCGAATCAAGATAGAATGGGATGGGTCAGAGAAAGTTAGCAGGCAACATTTCCATTATTTACTCAGGCTACGAAGATGAACAGGCACATAAAGAACGTGGGGTAGCAATAATGTTAAATAAAGAATCAACAAAAGCACTGTTACAATGGGAAGGGGTATCAGAAAGGATCATATGGGCAAGATTTAGAGCAAAATTTAGGAACATAATCATAATAAATGTGAATGTCCCAACAAACCAGCAAGAAGATGAAGTGAACGATATGTTCTATAACCAAATATACACAGTTATAACGAAACTAAAAACTAAATATGCCCGAGATATTGTAATCATGATAGGTGACATGAACGCAAAAGTAGGAAGAGACTACGAGGGAAAGGAGAATGTAATGGGAAGACATGGAATAGGTGAGGCAAACGATAATGGCACAAGATGAACAGAATTCTGCGCCCTAAACAACCTCACAATAGGAGGAACTTTATTTCAACATAAGGACATCAACAAAACAACTTGGACCTCACCAGATGGAACAATTCACAACCAAATTGACCATATCCTCATGGAAAAGAAATGGAGAAGCACATTGCAAGATATAAAAGCTATGAGAGGAGCAGACTGCGCATCAGATCACACGCTAGTGCGAGCAAAAATTAAAATCAGTATAAAAGCCAAGTATAAACTCAACTCAAAAAGAAGAAAAATTAACGTAAATAAATTAGACGCCCCAGAAATAAAAGAGAAGTTTAAAGAAGCGATAGAAAGAAAAGCCAGCACTATGATGGACCCATCGATACTATCTATTGAAGAGATGTGGAACGCTTATAAAAACACAATAAATGAAAATAATGTAAAAAGTACACTACTATATGGAGCAGAAACCTGGAAAGAAGACAGAAAACACTATAAGAAACTGCAAACATTTATAAATAAATGCCTTAGAACTATTTGCGGAATCTTTTGCCCAGAAGTAATCAGTAATGAGGACCTTTGGGAAATGACAAAAGAGGAAAGAATAGAGATAACCATAAAAAAGCGCAAGTGGAGATGGATTGGTCACACCCTTAGAAAACCGATAGGAAATATAACCAGGCAAGCCTTGGAGTACAATAGGACAGGGAAAAGAAGGAGAGGCAGACCAACTAATACTTGGAAAAAAACAATTACAGAAGAACTAAAACAAGTAGACCTAAATTGGAACCAAGCAAAAAGAATAGCAAAAGATAGGAAAGAATGGAAGGAACTAATGGAAAGAATTGTGACAACGGAACGGACCCCAGACAGTGCGTGAGACTGGCTATCTCACCATAAGAAGTCTAAAGCTAAAGCAAATGAAACGCCCCAACAAGGGCGCCCTTTGCTCCAACAAAGGATGATGATTCAAACATATTTTAATAAATGCACTGCAAATTCAGCAATATGACAAGTGCATCCATCTTGCTGAAACCACATATGAGATTTATTCTAATTCGTAGACCGTACAAAATGATTGAGAATTTTAAAACAACGTTTTTCATTTACCATTGTTCCATTACTCGCGTCATCTTGAACTCTGAAGAAACACCATACCGCATTGTGCCCTTTAGTAAGTAAAGTTGATGTTGATGAACAATTATTAGACCTGGCCCAAAACCTGAAGTTCTGTTTATTAACATAACCATTAAAATTTAAATACGTCCCCTCCGATATATTCAGAACTAGGCGCTGACTTAACAAATAAATTTATACAGAAATTTAAACAAAATGCAGAAATAAAAAAATAACCAAGAAATAAAAGATATATGAAAAGATTGTGGAAGCGCCTTTCCTAATGCGTGTCTAGACTTTGTAAAGCATAAAGCAGGTCAAAAAAAATCGATGAGCGAGAGAAGATAGGAAGTAGTTAGAGAGCAAGAGACAAAAACTGATGCTGCAGTGGGGTTCCATGGAGTAATGTTTTGGTTGATTGTTAGGTTAGCGAGAAGATTTTTGCTTGGCATTTGCTTGGGTTAATTTGTATGTTCCATTTGTTATACCACGAGTATAGTTGATGAACCGTATGCTGTAGTTGATTGATGGCTAAAGTGAGATCGGTGTGTTGGGTTAAGACGGCTGTGCCGTCAGCGAAGGTTGTTAATGTTGCTTTAGTAGGCGGAACATCAGAAGTGAAGATAGTAAATAGTAGCGGTCCTAGCACGCTTCCTTGCGGAACACCAGCTTTGATTGTTTTGATTCAGAAATTGCGGAATTGATGCGTGCAGCGAAAGTCCTCTCTTCAAGAAAAGAGAAGACTATTGCTTTAATGTAGTTGGTTATTGGGAGATTAATGATTTTGCTTTTCAGACCATCGATCCAAACCTTATCGAAGGCCTGGGCGATGTCAAGGGAGATTGCAACTGTATAACTTTTGTTTTCGAACCCTTCTTCTATTTACGTAAATGTTAACTCCGCCTCAAAAGTAGAAATAGTAAAAACTATTGAGCAAACAAAGAGAGAAAAAGCATCCGGAGTTGATTAGATTACAGCGGACATAATGAAGGTAAAAAATGGGACGCATATTTAAAATGCATGAACAATAAAATACCTCAAGGGTATAACAGGTATAAAACAATCAGAAACGAAGTGAACAACAAGATTAGAAAATTTAAAAACGGTTAGTGGGCCAGTTTTTCTGTGCATAGGGAACACGATTTATATAGTGCCCAAAGGAAAATATAGAAAATGCAGAGAAGAAGAAAAAAGAAAATAAATTGATACTTTCAGAGATCTGCTATAAATGGGTACAATACTTTAGAAACTTATATAATAAAAACAACATATTTCTTGGAAAGGAATACGATAACCCGAAGCGCAGCAACTCTAATAGAGAGATCATTAGACATAGAGCTGGGGAGAAAGCTAAAAAATAGAAAAGCGCCTGGAACAGATGGAATATCAAATGAACTGCTTATATACGGCGGCGAAGATCTACATAGCCAATTGACAATGTTCTCGCACAAAATACATGAACTGTTCCGAACGAATGGAAAAAGAGCATAATCATAGCTATATTAAAGAAATATGATAAAAAACAACCAGATAATTATAGAGGCATAACGCTCCTAATTTTACAATAAAGTTGTTCACTAGCACCATTAAAAACACAATTTAAATTAAAGTTAATGAAGAGCAGCAGAGATTCAGAAAAAGTAGGTCAGTTAAAGATGCTGTATTTACATTGCAACAGATCATAGAAAGGCTATAGAATTTAGCAAACCAGCGTTTATATGTTTTATAGATTTAACCACCGAATTAAACTTGCATTAACAAAGAAAAAATATTCCACTTGAAATAATTAGATAATACGAGAATTAAACATAAACACGATGACAAGGGTGTTAATTAACAACAGCTTGACAGAATACGAATCAAGGGCTGCAGGAATATGACAGAGATTCTGTAAGTCTACTTTTGTTCAATCTTGTGATGGCTAAACCATTGATCAGTGTCAAAACAATTAGGCAAGGATATAAACTACTAAAGGAGAAATAAAAATACTTTACTACGCGGACAATGCATTAATAATATGTAAAGGCAAAAATAAATTACAGAGATTATTAGGGAATTTCCATCTGACAGCTACAAAATATAACATGGAAATATTGGTACACAAAGCAAAGGCTAGGGTCATATAAAAAGACCCAATCCGCTGTAAATTAGCCATAGACCATACTAATTGAACAAGTCTTGTCATTACCTGAAAGTAAAACTAACAGCGCATCAAGAAAGGGTTAGCAAAGTAAGACACCAAATAAATAAGGCTGTAAGAATATCTGCAGCACTAAAAACGCTGTATGGAATAACAAACAAATGGAAAAGATACGTATGATACCAGATCTAACACCGCGAAAACTAAATCTATGCTAAGAACAACCGAAATGAAGATTTTCATTAGAATAATTGGACACCCTTGAGAGAAAAAATTTCAAATGCGGCAGTACGACGAACATGCGACATACCAGATATAGTGAAGGGGAAGGAGAAGACAAACATGTAACAACAGCAAGAAATGGGATGCTCCTGACTCTGAAACTGCCTGGCAGACCATCGAAGCGATGGATAGAATCGTGGACCTCCACTGGCAAGAAAATTGAAGACACAAATGCATAAATAAACAAGTCGCAAGCTTATTCTAAGAAGAAGAAGAAGAATGTTGAAGGTAGATATTGAAGCGACAGCAGAAGTTAAAGATTGGCACAAGACTAGAAGAAGAGGCTGATATGCAAATTTCCAAAAAAGGGTCCAAAAGAAATGTGAGAACTAAAGGGAAATTACTCTACTATCTGCCGCAAATAAAATATTCTACAAAATTATTTCAAACAGAGCTCTAGTGGAAATAGATAAGGAATCACGTAAAGAGCAATGCGATTTAAGATTGGAAAAGTCAAGTATAAACACTGAAAATCATTATAGAATAACTTCAGAATCTCAAGCATCATCGCACTTGATTTTTTGTGTATTTTGAGAAAAACTTTTAATTCTTTGATAAGGGAATGTGTGAAATAGTCTTAGAAAACTAGAGTTGCTTGAAAAAAATAATTAAGCTTACAATGGTTACTTGGGAGCAGTAATTCGCTATGGGATACTATCACAAAAGTTCCAATTAAACATAGCAGCACGTCAAGGTTTCCATGTAGTACTAGATAATGTCCTACATAAAGCTCTTGCAAAATACAAGAGAGAAATCCAGTGGGGCATGGGAGAAAATCTTAAAAATTCGTGAGATAAACAGAAAGACGACCAAAGCGTAAATGTAGAAGCACCGAGGCAACTAACTTTAGAAAGTAAAATAATAGAAAGTGTTAATGGATTCACGTACCTCAGAAGTGTTCTGGTCTCGAAAACGGGGGTTGGGGAGTGTTAAAGTTGTGGCTACAGTTAAAACAGTGCTGTTGTCCGGTTCCAAAGCGGATGGTCACGAATATAATAAAACACAAGTTGAACATTTTTATAAGCAAGCGCCTACGGCCAATTTAAAAAGAATTGTTGATGATAACAAACGATGAGTTGTGAGAAAAACGAACAGAGTGATGTAACGAGGAAATGAGAAGAACAAAACAGACCTACCAAAAGAAAGGTGGAGAAGGACAGTGCAACGCGAAACAAACAAAACTGTGGCGCAACTTAAACCGCTGGTGGCAGACAAGAAAGGACGGAAAGAATATATAATTTCTCTAATTCCTGTAAAGGAACAATGAGTAATGCTACGACTATTACTACTATAATGTACAAATCCAGTCTTAACAAAACACGTAAAGTGTTACTCTGCTTAACGAGTAGACTTACTTTTTTATTATTTAATTTGATTAGCGGCCAGAATATACATTCTACAAGCTAATTTTATGATATTATATGATTATATGAGGATAATTCCAAAAATAAGGTATCCCAGTTGTATAGAAAATAGTTTATTTTCAATAATTGATACATCACTTTAAAGCTTGGATAGTTGATATATGCCACCACGTAGTTGATGAAGCGTTGGATTCCTTCTTTCATCTCGTCATCGTCGCTGAAGCACATCCCGGCCAAATGTTTTTTCAACTTAGAGCACAAGTGGTGGTCACTAGGTACCAAGTTTTGATTATAGGGTGTGTGGGTGATCATGTCTCATCCAAACTGTCGCAGGAGAGCGATCATCGTACGGACGACGTGGGGGGCGAGCGTTGTCGTGGAGAAGATATACGCTCTTCCTCAACATTTCACTTCTCTGGTTCTGAAACGCCCGACTGAGTTTTTTAGGGACTCACAATACCTGTCAGCCTTTATTGTAATAGCGTGAGCCATAACATCGTCCAACAATATCCACTTTCGATCCCACGACTTTGCCGACAGACTGTGCCGGTTTGAATTTTTGCGGCTTGGGTGAAGAGGAATATCGCCACTCATGTGATTGCTGTTTGGTCTCAGGTGTGAAGTGGAACGCCCAGGTTTTGTCGTCCGTAACAGTCTAATCCAAAACGTTGTCCTCCTCTGCATAACGTCAAAGAAATTCGTGTAAAGAGTCAACTCGTTGCTCTGTAAGCATTCGTGGGACATATCTTGCGCACACTTCTCACTCAAATTCCTATAAATGATGCTTCGAAAAACCTTAGAAATTAAAATTCAGGGATCATCAAGAGTTATTCGCCTATCTTTAAACATGACATGTTCAATCTTCACGACTGTCTCGTCGGGAATTGACGATCTCCTGCATTTTTCTTTTTATGCAATCACTTGGAAACTACCTACACCATTTGTGGGCGTTTTTGACATTAATACGCGGCTCATCATACACTTTCATTGGTGATGAATTTCGATTGGTTTAACGCCTTTGCCTTCAAAAACCGATAACTCCACAAACTTCGCACCTGGAGGTAGCGGTAAGCGGGATCTCCATTACCAATAGCTTCTGAGCCAAAAGTGAGCGTTCTCCCAGACTAAACGATGGTTTGTTCGAGATTGGGGAAAGCAGCAAACACGACAGTGTGGCGTATGGCTGCGCGAAAACTTTTCCTGCGGCCTCAGTGCTGCAGAGATCTTATTTTTGGGATTATAGTCTTATACATAAAAATAATATACAATCATAATCGTATGGCATGATAAGGACTGCACCCTGCGTTGATGCCCCTATGGCCTTACTTGAGATCTATGGGCTTAAGTTTTCTATGATCAGCACTATGGGCAAGTTGCTCTAATAGAGAGTTACTTTGGGATCGGAATGGATTATCATGTTTACTGCTTCTCTTGTGAATAACATCTTAAACGTAAGAAACTTTGAGATCGGTGTGGATGGTCTGATTTGACACAAATCAGGAAGCATCTATAATCATTCGGAGGATTTTCGATTGACTCCTTACTAGCACAGCTTCGTATTTCAATGCCATAAGTCAAACTGGGCTTCATGGTTGCCTTGCAGATGAGCAACTTGTTTTCCAATGATACTAATCAGTTAAGCTGCCGTACTTTTATATCAATTTGTTTGGGTTCTTTGGCGATGTGTTTCTTCCAAGTTAGTTGACTATCAAGGGTTAATCCAAGCTATTTGACATATTCAACTTGCGGTATTCCTTTATTATTAATTTTTAGAGCTGACCAATGTTCTTTTAGGAGGATAAATGTTGTATGTTTTTGTGCACGCCATTTTAGAAACTAGAGAATTTAGGTATCGCTTGCAAAGGTATCTGTGTGGGTGTTTATGCCTGTTGTAAAGGGCATATAAAGAGGGTCCAAAACACTGTTCTATGAAACTACTATATTGGATATAAATTGGATGTTGCTCTGTTATATTTAGTTTAAAACTGTCTATTAGATTGGCAAGACCTGATCAAGTTGAAAGATTCATATGGTAGGCTTTTTTTAACTTTTATTAACAGGCCTGGGTGCCACACCTTATCAAAGGCCTTGCTTACATCTAACAAAACAGCTACGCGGTATTGTTTTCCTTTTGGCGCCTCATTTATAATTTATACCATGCGATGGCAATGTTGGATTGTTGAGAATTGGTGATCGGGAATCCAGTTATTGGCAAATCAATCGTCTTTGATTTTTCGAAAGACCATTTTTTCGAGTATCTTAGAGACGATAGGGAGCAGACTTGTCGGTCTATATGAGGAGACATTCTTTAGATCCTTACCAGGATTTAGACTCATGATGAATTTTTAAGTGCTTAAGCCAAGGATGATAACAAAAATACGTCAAAAGTACTACCCCTTTCAACATTTTTTCTATTATGAGGTTAATTTAATGTAGTTTTTGGTGTTTAGCAGTATATTATTAATTGGTTGTTTTAATAATTCTTCCATTGCTGTATCTGGTTCAGTGCTGTGTGGAGTAAATACTTTAACTAGATGATCTACAAACAAGTCTGCTTTCCACTTTTCACTTTTTGCCAAGGTCCAAGAACTGGAATGGTTATTCGGATTGGAGGAATTGTTGTTATAAGCTTTATGGGTTTCCAAATGATGTGGTCATACCTGATTATGTTAGTATTGTAAGTATTAAATGATTGCTCTCTCAATTCCTTTAATTTTGTTTTCAGTTTGTTGCTTAATCGATCAAAGTATGTTTTGCCTTCGCCTGCTGTGCCAGATAGCTCTTGTCTTGCGCTTTTCCACTATTAGTTTTTTTTTTATTTCCAATGGTATGTCAACTTGTCGTTTCTATGGCAGTTTGTTCCATTGTTACAATCGTTGAATTTATTGCTTCTTCTATATCTTCTGCGCACTTTAGACAAATGATGTTGAGGTTTTCTTCTAAATAGCTGCGATATATGTCCCAGTTTGAGTTATTATGTAATCTAGGGTTTTGTTTCCTTGAACAGATCATGGTAGTTACTGATGCAATGAATTATCGGACACTAAATCGTAGCTTCACTTTACTTATAAGTTCTCTGGGAACCTCCCATAAGTTACAAAGCAGTCCAGTAGATCTGGGATTTTGGCAGGGTTAGTTGAGGTACCAGTTAATTGTAGTCAAGCGTAAACTTTATAACAAATTTTTGCTGTTGTAGTTACCTTTTGCTATAAATGTAGTGCCTAAAGTTTGATGGAGTGGTGAGTAATACACTGCAGAATCCGTTATATCGTATGGCATGCACATGAATTTTATTGAGGTAGCTTGAAGATTGCACTCTTCGTATTTTAGCAGTTTATGATGTTGAATTGTTTGTTTTATAAGTATAGCAGTTCCCCATGAGTGGTATCATCGGTGTGATTTATGTGATAAAGTTTGTAAAATTGGATGTTAAAATAGTTACCTTCTGTGAAGTAAAGGCTATTATTGTGCTGTTTTATTTAAGAGCATGGTCAGCATAGTTTTATACCATGACATTTTGTTATATGAGTTGATTGAACATATTTTTGAAATCTTCCAGCTTAGTGCTGTTATTTTGGTTACTACCACCGTTCATTTTTTGTGGAGAGCTTTTTATGTTACCTTGGTAAGCTAGGTGAAATTGTAATCCACTGGCCGTTAAGGGGTAAGTTTATTGTTGTTGGTCTTGGGATAATAGGGTTACTACTAGATGGACTGTGTTCGAATAAATGATAATAATATTCGCACCCTTTATAATAATCAGGGCGAGTTCCATTACATAGGGTACAACTGGCTGGGGTACCTTTAGTTTTTTTACAATTAGTAATGATGTGCCGTCCTCAGTATTTTACGCACGTACATGGTCTGTTACAATAAGTTTTTGTATGTCCATGCAGCTGACATCTTATATATAGAATTATGTTTTCGTCCTTTCTGTGTGGTTCTATTTGTACTATACAGTTTTGTATATTCTCGGTTTTCTAAATATTTTTATTATTTTTGGCTGGTTCTACATTCACAAAGAACATATAATATAATATATTGTAAGGTAACCAATAAAGTTCTTGCCGTTTTTGCTTTGCCATTGACTGAAGAGACAATAGGTATGCAATTAGTGTATCACGTGGTTTAAAAACCGGTCGGTGAGAGTAAAACTGTCAATCGTTCGTAACTCGTACAGTAGCGAAGACAAATTGAAGTGTCCAAGGATCTCGTTCGGTGTTGTTTGCTTTACTACTTCAAAGTGGGCTTATCAGCAGCTGCATCAAGTCGCCGAATATGTCAAGCGTTTGGGGATAGTGCTGTGAATGGACGTACTGCAAGGCATTGGTTTTAAAAATTCAGGTCAGAAGATTTGTCCCTCTGTAATGAACCTCGAAGTGGACGACCACAGGCTTTGGATGACGAAGCCCTGCAGGCGGCCATTAAGGAAGACAGTAGTCTAACGAGTGGTGAACTTGCAAAACAGTTTAACGTTTCTGATAAAACAGTTAAACTTCATCTGCACTGCTTAGGTAAGACGTACAGGCTGAGCAAGTGGGTTACACACACACTGTTGGAAGTCCACAAGAGACAACGAGTGGTAGCCTGTATATCGTTGCTTTCTCACCACCGTACCGCAGCCATATTCAATCGAGTGCTTACCAGTGACGAAAAGTGGGTCCTGTGTGACACTCCCAAGCGTTCCAAACATTGGTTGTTACCCCAGGATACTGTCCCTCACAGCGCAAGATCACCTATGCACCCATGCAAGATTATGCTTTGTGTCTGGTGGATAGCTTGTCAAGTGATTCACTATCGGCTGCTACCAACGGGCCAAACGGTCACTGCGGACCTGCACTCGTAGCAGTTGGAAGTATGCATCAGGCATTGCAACAGAAGGAGCCAGCACTGGCGAATCGCAAAGGTGTACTCTTCTTTCATGACAACGCCAGATCGCATGTCGCGCGGGTGGTCAGGGATACCACACAGTGACTTGGTTGGGAGACTTTGTGCCATCCTCCTACTCACCTAACCTTGCGCTATCCGATTACCACCTTTTCCACTCCCTGGACAATCATCTTCGTGGGAAATCCTTCGCCACTTGTGCCAAGCATCCACGGACTTCTTTGCGTCTAAAACTCCCAAGTTTTGCCGCAAGGGATTGCACAGCTGGAGACACGTTGCAGAAGGTGCTGGATGCCGATGACGACTACTTTGAGGCCTAACGATAGGCTGCACTTTCTGAAAATCATTTTCTTTTTGGCCATTAAAAACGGCAAGAACTTTATTGGTTACCTTTATATTAATAATATTCCTGACCTTGTACCCCAGTGATGTAAATACTGATTTAATTGTTAATTGTAATGCCCATTGTATTGCGTGTGTGTTGATGCTTGATTACTATCCTTTAGGTCCGCTCTTCTTTAGGTTGATAGGTGTGATGTATTACTTTATTTTCTTTTATGAACTTCATTAGTTTTCTGCAAATATCTGGAGTGATTCAGTTGATTTTTATAGTATTGTTAGCCATGCTTTTTGTAGTGTATTGTTCTTTCTCCACTATATTTAGCCTTTTTATTTGGTGCGGCCGGAAAAGTGGACTGTATAGGTAATTTTAAAATTTGAATAAAGGGAACTTGATACAAAGCTAAAGCTAAAAGCATTAACCTGTGGAAACGGCGCTTTCCCGGAGATATCGGTTCCCTGTGTTGGTCCTGTGGCTTCCAGGAAAAGGATATAAGAGTGTGGACGAAGAGATAGGACAAGTTACCCCAATATTCACAGCGGAGCCGGACGATAGCGTCTTTCCTGGTGCACAAAGTTCCTTCGTCGTTCCTTGCCGAGTCAGAGCAAGGAAAATGGACCGAATTTTTTTAGTGGCAAAAATTTCAACTCCGAAAATTAGCTTTTAACAAAAGCTTCGCAGAAAATGAGAATTTCTGCGGCCAATTAAAGCCGCCGGCGAACCCTCGCTTAAAAATGTTCTCGTCTTACGGAACATTTTTGTCTTAAACTGAATTCAAAATTACGACGCGTGCGAGAACATAGCCAAAAGGCCAAGCGCAAACAAAAGCGCGTACAAAAGGCTAAGCGCGAACGAAAAAGGCCCGGCCCGCGGCCCAAATCGCGGCCTATATATCAGAATTCTGCGTGCTCGTACAAATTCGGCCGATACCTCAAATTCAAAATATATACAAGAGGGAACTAAAACACGACCGGCCCTAATTTAAAAATTAAAATAAAAGGTAGTTTGAGATTGGCGCAAACATTACCATTTTTGGGAAATTAGCTGCTCCATATACTGAGTTGTCCCAAAAGTCCTGACTCAGCTGCGAAGAATTCAATTTTTATGCACGAATTAATTCAAAGACTATGACAATTATTCTTTAAAATACAGACCATTATTATCCACCACTTTCTGAGATTGGTCTGCAAGCTTCCGGATCTGGTCAAAGTACCATTATCTTGGCTTCAAATTAAAAAAAATGACATGCTTCTTCAACTTCTCCAAATAATTTAAAACGGCGTCTATTCAAAAAGCGAAAAGGGCTGTGATCTGATGGAGCCACGTCCGAACTATATGTTTAATGCGGGCAAATCTGAATGCCGTCCAATTCTTCAAATTTTTCCTTGTTTTTTTGGCTGTGTATGGTTTGGCATCGTCTTAATGAATCAGAACGCACTCTCTTCGAACTAATGTTGGATACTTTTCCACCAGTTTGTCGTAGACGCGGTCCAACTGCCGAAAGTAGAGCTTTCAGAACCAACTCAAAATGAAGTGTATACTCAAAGTTCAATTACACACAAATCATGACTTTCTTGCCGAAAAGATCTTCACACGGACCTGATGGAGGATTTTGACCTTTTGAATTCACTTCTTCTGTCGATTGCGATTGACCAAAAAGGGCGACTTCCATCTGAATTCACAATTTGCTTCCAAAATCGGTCGTTCAATGGATTTTTGAAGTTTTTGGCGGCTTGTGCTTCAGTCAGTTCGTGCGGATCTTGGCTGGGCTTCTAGTGGATAAAATAAAGTTGCTGTAAGCGCCGGAGATTTGCCAACTCAAGTTCAGCGTCCAGATCTCGAGTGCTTGATGAAGGTTCGGCCTCTAAAGCAGCTTGTAAGTCGCCATCATCCAACTTTAATGACCTGTACAGTCTTGAAACTTGTGGGTGACTTACAGTTCGTTCATCTTCAGCATCGCAAATCTCTTTTACGGCATCTCTTGTTGAAAGTTCCCGTTTCCAGCAATAACGGATCAAAACTCGAAGCTCACTTACTTGCAAACTTATCTGAAATACAAAAATAAAGGTTGTTACAACACTATGAGCATGAAGAAACAAAAAATGTACAAAAATTGAATTTTTCGTAACTGTGTCAGGACTTTGGGATAACCCAATATAAAAATGATAGGAGGATTCTGGAGAGTAGACTTACTAAAGATATAGTAAAGTACTCGCATTAAGAATATTTCCCATAAATTGCAATAAAGCAAATAATAGTTTATTGAACGCGATTACAAATATAAACTGCAATTGAAACGTTACTGTCGGATAAGAGGGTTTTTAAACAACGCAATTTTGTGGGCTATGGCAAAGAGTGAGAGTGCTAATTTATTACATCGGCGGAGCAATATGTGCAACTGCGGAATAAAACATGTGCAGTCGCGCCGCCGATCCAATTTCCATGCAGGTGCGCCGTTCTTTATTTATTGATGATGAATATTAAACCTCGCAATCAATCTCTTTTCGTGTAGTTTGCGGCGCCCACTGCGGCATCCGAATCATGCACTCCGCATTGACACAATCCGAACCTGTGCATAAATCAGCGGCGCGACTAATTAGCGCGCCATAAAACATAAATCACGCGTTCGCATACTACAGGAGACGCACGCAATAAACAATGAATAATTGCGGCCCCAAATATTGGCTCATTAGGAAGCGCCTGTGGTGCGGCATGCGGGCACGTGACGGGGCCGCGCAAGAAATGCAGGTGCAAGATCGATAGGCAAGTGGAGACAGGAAGAGCACGTTGCGCCTCCTGACGGATGCAGTCGAAATTAATGTCACTGCAGTGCTAAATTAGGCTGACGTACACCAGGCGAACGAATTCAGCTGTCCTGAAGCCCTGAAACTAATACTCTGCAGTCGAGCTCGCTGAATTATGTCGGCGCGCGGACGTCGCGACGTCTCTCAACCTCACCTCGGGAGGTGCAGGCAGCGCGGTCGCGTTGCGTCTTAGGGGGAGTATCTGCTGGTTTCCGTTTGAACAAGCTTTAATAATCCCTGCATCAATTAGGGAATTTGTAGACTGTTGAGATGTATAAGGCGAAGCTTTCCTACTCGCATAGCACTTGTAATGGAGCTTTGACATAGTTTCACTTATGAATTAGAATACATTTTTCTTGCTGAATATTTTGCATGTATCCACGAACATTAAAAATAATTTAATATTATAGAGGATGGGAAATAAAATTTTCTTGTGATGCATATATTGAACAGTCTCTATATGGCAAAAGTATCTAGACCCTCACTGCCGCATAACCAAAGAGTTATTTGCCATGTACTATTAGGTGCATCACAGCCTGCAGTTGTGTGGAAAGAACAGCTGCTATCCTGTTGGTATAGGGAAAGTCCTTCGCCGAACTGTTTTTAAAGAACTGGAAGCACAGTTGCCTAGAATATCAAGATACATCTCAGCGTCCACCACTAAACATGACTGTCGCCAGAATACACTTGGAAAAGAAGCGTCCTCCTGGCGTTCGCCAAATTCAAACACGTTATTGGATTTCCAGATTGTGCAACGAAATTTATCACTCCATAGAACTTATTGCCATTGTTCCATTGTTCAATGGTGGTGAGCTTTGTGCCATTGCAAGCGAGGTCAGACCTTGTTGAGTTTGTGAAGAATAGTGCCACCGTGAAAACTCATGTTTTTTAGCTTTTACGGATAATTCTGGTGCTAGTGATGACGCCAAAAGCATCTTGAAAATCATAGTGAGAGTTACCACTAACAGTAAGAACATTCGATTTTTCGCATAAAGAAGACAGACTATCATGGGAAAAATAAATATATCAAACCTAGTACTAAGAGCTTCTTCAGTACAATGAAATTTCTCATGGTTTAAAAAATATTTTTAAAATAAGCTTTAGGGATATCTGTGATACTGAATTGGGCTACCAGTTGTTAATATCTAAAGGCAAAGTGTTGGAAGTCCTATGTGTTTAATGGATAATAAAAAGCGGCATTCGATAGTACTAGCTTATTTCTAGAGAGTGATGATAGCAACAAATGTATCTTTGTTGCCTACTTGCAAAAAAATTTTTAATCGCTTTGGGCTACTCTTAGAGATGCTCTCAAATAAAATCCGTTTTTCTAAATTAGCACATTTTTAGGCGTAGTTTACTAAAAATTGAAAATAACAGGATAACCGAAGGTAATTTGGATTAACAAGGTTGTACCTTATGTTGGAAGACAGACAAAAATTATTTGCAAAAAGATCATGCAGCATACGCGGTGTGTAATTTTGTTTAAAAATGAACAGTAGCAGTAGCGAGGCAATAGAGCCTGCGATTGCCGACCCAATAGTGACCTGCAAGAGCAAGTTTGGAACAGTTTTCCCCGTGGTTCCTGTAACGACCTCAGTAAACACCAGCGATCAAAGGTTGCCTCCACCTACCTTTGGTAGAAAGCAATTTTGAGCACGAAAAGTTGTCAGTCCAGACCAGTCTCAACGAATACTTTCGACGCTCTTAGCAATTAAGTGAAAGACGTCAAAATGCTTTCGTCCGGACTTCTTATCCTCTAGCAGGATCAGACTTAACTTAACGTTAGAGAGATCATATACAAGAATTTCGTTGGCTTCCTTAAGGCCAAAAACGTAGCAAATACAATATTAATCTATTCCGCTTCTGCAGAAGATCGTCTGTACATGAGTCGCTTTCCTCATCCTAATTTACAAGTGGATGAAAAAAAAGTTTATCGAGATCCAGTGTCACTTGTAAGGAGCGAACCAACAAGGCCAAGGCATTACAGTAGAAAGAAGAAAGTGCAGGATCGACCATTACTTCGGAGAGTGCAAGAAAGGATGGAGTAAACCCACCACTGTACTAACTGCTAAGACCCACATCCAACCACCTTTAGAAGATGTTCTGCGTTTAATGGATTACTCCTGAACCCACGAGGATGTTTTAAATTATGTCGTAGCTACCTTCTTATCAATGTTCCCAAGCAATTCTTCAGCTCTCGCTGCAACAAACTTTATCTCAATCGAATACCAGGGGGTATTTCTAGAACATAGACGCTTTTACGCTTTTGGGATTTTTAAAAATATTATAGTGCATGCACAGAACACCACCAATTTTTCAAAGTCATCCTAGGGCGTATGTCCTGTTCTAAAGACATAACTAAATTAAGCTTATAGCGTGCTGAAAGCAGCATAATGACACACAAATTTCTAACACCAAAGCTTTCAAGTGACGAAGAAGAAGGGGGTTCGTCTTAGGAATCTTGTAAACTAAAGATGTCAAAGTTACTGTCAATGTCAATGCCTTATGTTGAACAAACATTAAACCCCTTAGTAAACAAAAGATTGTTGTCGAAAAATTCAGAATGCCTGTAAGCCATTTGAGCTTCAAAAACGAATTTACTGATATTGAGGAAGCTTAATTTTAGATTGCACCAAGGTACAGTTCGTGGTAAGGTACGAGGTGTGAACAAGAAGACAGCATTTTTTTTAAGTAGAAAATTAGACGCATGACAAGGTGGGTGGAATATTCCGGTTAATCACTAAGCTACTCTCTTATCATAGTCCAAGTTGTTGAAATATCTAGAAACCCCACCTTATGAGATGCAAAATATAAGCTACTAAGATATCAAAAGACTGGTGAAACCAAAAACCTGACAAAATTAGTGTCAATTGGATTTGAAAGTGGTAGCAAACATTTATGAGGCACTTTTATAAAGATTCGAAATGATAATATATCAAAACTAGTCTTTGGGCTAATTCTGCAGCTATCAAATGCTATCAAAGCAAAGCCAAGTGATCTGCAATTCTTTTCAGAGGTGTTCAATGGTATGGAGACCGAGGCTTTGTAAACACAGACCAGTTTTCAACTCCCATCTAATCAAACCACAGCTGAATAACTTTTGCTGTGTGCAGGAGAACAGTTATTCTCTTGGTACAGGAAAGGTCTTTCCCCAAACAGCTACCAGAGAGTTGCTCAAAATATTAAGATGTGTATCAGCATTTATTCTTTTGCTTACATGCGCTAATTCAACCCCAAAACGTAATGCCTTCGCCACCAAACTCAACTGTTGGAGCGATATACTCGTTTTATAATGTTTCAGTACACATAATAGTCAAATCTACTTCTCGAAAAAAATGTTCAATTACTTTTGGCCATTTTGTGTAGCTAGATAGTGGATACGGTAATTAATATTCTTAAAATATTTCTAAACTTTTTCCAGGGGCTCCATGATTGACAGCTTCACATCGTCTTCAAAAATCCTTTTCATCTTCTCCCAAAGGTTGTGGAGTACTTGCTAGTTTTTTAGTCTGTGAAGGATATAAGGAGGTGAAGATATGCAGGGTGTGCACAATTTAGATATAAGAAGAAGAATGTTTATGAAATTATTATTTATAATTATTACACACATTAAAATAAACAAGCAGATAAATAATCAACGGCTACAGATCACCTTATTGTTTCTGGAAAGTCGAGTTAAGTGATAGTGCTACATTCTATTTGGGTGTGCAACTAGGCAAAGAAATTATCAAAAATAAACACAATTAATAATGTAAAAATGATTAATAACTAAGATTTAAACTTCAAAAATATAACTTTCATTATAACATGGATGTACCAGCTGGTCCAAGAAAATTAGGCACTACAGTAGGCCAATGTTTATGTTGTTTGACAAAAAGCAAACAAAGATGGAAATACAACGAGCGTTTCAATAGAGCCGGCATCAGCTTTAGAAACAAATAATTCTGTCGCGAGGAGAACTTGCTGAACTAATAGAAAACGTTCCACCGCTATTTCAAAAAGTGGTAGTTAGATTTAGCATGAAACATATGAAGAAGCCCTAAAAAAAAGTGAATAGAAAAGAAAGAAGAATAAGTAACTTTATGCAAATCGCAAATCTGGTACCACCAAATACAGAGCATGACCTTCGAGCTGTGAATATTCGTCGACGGCCAGACGTGAAAGCATAGGAAAGTCCCCATGATTGATGAATCCACTTTTCGTCCCCAGTCACAATGCGATGAAGAAATCCCTTCTGTCTTTGCATTTCAAGCAGCTGTTTACAAGCAAACAAACGCCGTTCAACATCTCTCCGCTTCAATGCATGTGGCACTCAATTTCCTTGTTTCTGAATCATTCCCATGGTTTTGAGGCGTCTTGAAATGGCTTGTTGAGTCTTTTTTAATGATCTTGCTAATTGTTCTTGCGCTTGACATAAGTCTTCATGAAGTAATACGTCCAATTCTGCACCTTTGAAAACCTCTTTTCCACCGCCACGCCGATCGTCGATGTCAAAATCACCGTTCTTGAAGCTTTGAAACCACTTACGACACGTTCTTTCACTAATAGCAGTCTCGCGATGTATTTGAGAGCATTCGATGAGCCTCGTTCGCAGATTCTTCATATTAAAGCAGAAAATTAAAACCTTCCGCATATGACTAGAATTTGGCTCGTAAACTGACATTTTCAATCAAAATAACATTACGACACGGACATAAATCGGCTAATATTTCGATGGGTTTACGTTGACAAACGCCCAAGCTTATCCAATGACGTCTAAATCTGTTTATTTTCACCATCACTTACCGCTTAAAGCCATCTATTGGAAAACGGTGGAAGCAAAGTTGTACGCCTATTATATAAATAACTAAATTTACAATCCAAGTTACTTTCAAGGAAATAAAACTTACCTTTTGCAATGAACAATTCTAAATTAATGTTGTTAGTTTGCTGGATAAAGTAGGTAACTAATGACACTTTTATGAAAATAAGCTTAATTGTCTTAGCAAGAATCATCGCTAAGGGAGTTAACTTTTCCTTTAGTGACGAACAAATTATAGAATGTCTACCGCCAAAAAATACAAAATTTTGATAGTAGAAAATATCTTTAAGAAAGCTTTCGTTAAAAACCAAAAAAATGATTAAGTTAATTATGTTAACAAGGTCTATAAAATGTATATTATGAAGAAAACGATAATTATTATTAGGTGGTCAAAAACGGTCAAAATAAAGAAGATTATTTCCATCTTCCAAATTGCCAGCATGGTCCTGTGGTTGAAGTGCGGATTGCGATGCGGACGGGCCCAGGTTCCATTCCCGGAGCTCTCTGATACCTGGTGCGTGGCCACTCAGTCACTAAAAATAATTGAGTACCTGCGTTCACTCGAGCATGGGGTAATAACGGCGGTCGTCTAAATTGCGATGCTTCCCACATCAGAGATGGTGTGCGACGACCGGGCACAGTTATAAATAGATGAGAGCCTTAACCTCTCCGTTCGCAGGCCGTGCTTCCACTCGGGGCATTAGAGCCTTACCATTATTATTTCTACTTTCCAAGATAATTTGGAGAGAGGTTTATACTCGAAGGAAATCTCAACGCAAAATATACCAACTGGGAACGAAAACTAATTATCCTAAAAGGTAGAGAATTATATGTATTTAGAAGTAAGAAAGCTTAACTGTAACTTACACTCTATAAAAACACTGACTTACTGGCCTATGGATACTAACAATATCTCGGATTTGATTGATGTCTTCGTCACCAGGAAGATTTTTCATAATATTGTTAATATTAACAAAAGGATTAATTAATCTGTAGTTATGATGTTAATCAAGCAAGTCATAGCTAAAGAATATGTACTAGTTCTAACAAGCCAACTTTCTGGGGCAATTTCGGATTTGATTTTGACAATAAAATCCATCATCAGGCTTACATCTCTTGAGAAATTTGTTTTGTTGATATAAAGCAGGTAGCATGGGCTAATATTAGAATGTTCAAACGAAAAACGCAGGGGTGAAATACAGTACTCTGAAAAACGAAGGGTATGAAAACAATAATATTAAATTAGACCTAAATGAGTTAAGACTGGACAAAATCAGCTGAAAAGAACACTAATTATTTATTATAAAGGGCTACTAAAAAATTAAAAGATCCTGAACGAATTTATCGACCAAATGAAGTCTGTTGCGAGGCTGAGTATTGCGTTGAATACATATTTAGGTGATGTGAATACAGAACAGATTTTTCCAAAAAATAAAACCTAACCCAGAAAATATTTAGAACACGATCTCATAAATGGAGACGTTCTGAAAGGTGTTGTCAAACTGATTAATTTAATTAACATTTCATTTCGGCCTAAGATCACAAAGGTCATCAGAAAATCACTGAATTATGAGAAATCGTACAAACCCGTCTTTCTGCTATCCAGTTATTGATTAAAAAATATCATTTCAGACTATCACTTAAAGTTAGAAATAAATGACAACTTGAACTTTGGCTCAAAAAGCGTTTGAAGAAAATATTTGCTCGACTATATTCTTCGGCATAACACAAGCCTTTGATAAGGTGTGGCACTTCGGATTAGAACTAAAGACGAATGGCTAGCTGAAGCCTATAAGCTGTTACTGAAATCTTACAATAGCAACAGAAGTTTTTGTATTTGACAAAGTTAAAACTTATCAGACTTGGTGTACCACAAGGCAGTGTTTGAGTTCCCTATTGTTCTCACATACCTCAAGCTGCAAATACCTTGATCTGTACATTTTCAGGCGAGTTAGTGCAGTAAATGAAGTGCAAAACAGTGCGTATTGTAGTTCTCGTGTAATAAAAAGCAAGTGATGCTATTGGAATGAACTCTGAGGCATTAACTGATTAGCCGCAAAATTGTATTAAGGCAGAATTATTTGTTAGTCTGTATCATAAATTAGTTTTAATGCAATTAAGAGTCATGAGGCGTTTTGAATAAATTTCTGTGGGTGCCATAGCAAATATTTCATTTGTTCTCCCATTCCAAGGCTTACATAGAGAGTATGCATGTCCTTTTGAGTAACTTACGTTTCTACCTGCTCGTTTTGTTAGGTTCTTTATTAGAGTATAACAAAATTTGTTCGTTCGATTTCTCAATAAACTCCGCTTGGAGTAGTTCATGGGTGAATTGAGTAGCTCGTTGACTACCACTACCGGTCTTAATCCCGGATAAAGGAGGGGGGTTTACAGGTGAAGCTAGCAGCCTACCTGTGGGAAAACATCAAACTAATAATATCGTCACAGACAATAAAATTGATCACAATGTTTACGATCTGGCAAAATTAAGGACGAAACGATATTTGAAAACCATGTAGGAACTTTATTATTTAACAACAAAAACTAAGAAATCTCAATGGAACTAAAAAGCATAAAACACACATTTTGATTCCTCAAAGACTAAAAAAAAGAAACATAAAACAAAAAATGCGAAATTAAATACTAATAATGCATTAAAAAAAATAACAGTACTCTCAGGTGTAAGACATAGTCAAAATTATCAAGAATGTTGAGACTGCTGACGAACGAGAAATTAATAAATTAAAATAATATGTTACGCTAACTATTATAATATGTGAAGAAGACAGCGTGCAAACACTGTTACATAAATTTGAAACGATGCCAAAAACACCTACGATAACTATCTTCATTCAGAAACACAGCCTCTCACAGTCTTCAAGAAACCAAAAAAATGTAAACCAATCGTATACAATCAAAGTGCAAAGGAAGTGATGAATTTTAAGTACTTGAGGGCCAATATAACTAGTAGCAGAAGTTTAAAGATATAAATTCGAGCACATCGAATCAAAGTGGCCATGATATCAAGTTATCTATATGATATAATCTGATGGATTAGATACATGACTACAAAAATTAAAATCATGATTTATAAGACATGTGCCAGCCTCGCCATGGCTATTTAGGCAGTTGAGACAAGAACAGAGAGCGCAACCACAAAACGTTTTCTAAGAACATATTGAGATCTATAACAGGCTATAATTTAAGAAAGGCAAAGACATTGGATATACATGCGACATCGATGATGTCAGATGGTTAAGGAAAAGAAGAGAGTGGAAGTATGATGTCAGTAGGATGACTGATGACCGGCTGGCAAAAATTTACAAGATTTACTATGACGAGAATTTTATTAGCATGTACAAGGCCAAGACCTAAATTAAGAAAAAGAGTATTTCTCAATAATACCTTTATGGATTATATTATTGTAATATTCAGTCTTAGGCACTCTTACCTTATTCAACATGTCAATTTTTTTCAATTGCATCATTCCAAGTTTGTTTTGGTCTTCCTCTCTTTCTTGTACCTATTGATCTGGTTTTCCAGAACATCAGTGTCTGCGCTTTTTCCTCCATCCTTTGTAGGTGTCCCCACCATTCCAGTTGTCTTTTTTCAATAAAGTCTTCTACAGGTTCAATCTTTAGTTGTTCTCTAATTGCTTCATTTCTAATTCTATCACGCTTGGTTATACCTTTTACTCTTCTCAGATATTTCATCTCAACTGCCCTTATCTTACTTCTATCTTGGTCAGCTAGCACCCGTGACTCGCATCCGAAGGTCTGAATACTGCCTTGTATACCTTCATCTTCGTTTCTCTTGATATTTCTTTTTTATTGATAAAACCTTTGCTCAGTGCATGATACATTTTGTTGGCTGACTCTATTATTCTATTCACCTCTATACTTTGTTCTCCTGTTTCTTCTATAGTTACTCCCAGGTATTGGAAGTTGTTTACTTGTTCTCTTTTCTTCATCTATTTGGATCTTTACTTTTTTCTTTTTATTTGTTACTACCATTATTTTAGTTTTTGACTTATTCATCTTCATTACGTTTTGGCTTAGTACTTCGTTCCACACCTCCAAATTTTCCTTAAGGTCCTTCTCATTTCCCGCTATTAACGCTACATCGTCTGCAAATGCACAACCTTCTCCATTTTTCTGTATCCCACAGCCAAGGGTTTTGTCCTTGTCTTCGCAATTCGTATTAAATGGTCCATGAAGATGATGAAAAGTAGTGGGCTGAGACATCCACCTTGTCTAACTCCTTCATTTGTGTAAAAAATTTTCGACTCTGCATTCTTGCTTATTATCTTATTTCTTGTCTCTTTGTACATGCATTTCGTGATCCTTATTAATTTCTCATTTATGTTTTTCTCTCTTAGGCACTCCCATATGTTAGCTCTCGGCACTGGGTCAAATGCCTTCTGCATATCCATAAATGCCAGGTAAATTGTTTTTGATCTTGCCAAAGTTCTGTTTATGATCTCTTTAATTGTGAATACATGGTCCTGTATACTTTTCCTCTTCTAAAGCCACTTTGTACTTGTAATAACTTGGATTCTACCTCTTTCCTTAGTCTCACTTCTATAATTTTTTTGAGTATCTTCATTGGGGTACTCAGTAGGGTTATACCTCTGTAATTTTGGCATTCCATTGCATCTCCCTTTTTGTATATTGGCAAAATTAATCCCATTTCCCATTCTCTAGGTATTTTTTCTTTTTACCAGACTTTATTAATTATTTTGAGTAGTATTTGTAGTTAATTTTCTCCTATGTTCTTGATCATTTCTGCTGTGATTCTGTCGTTGCTAGGTGCCTTCCCATTTTTCATTTCTTTTATCGCTCTCACTAATTCTTCTTTAATAATTCCATTCTCGTCTTCTCTTTGCTCTGTTCTATTTATGTTTGATTTACGGTTTCTTCAGATTTTTCTCTTCCGAGCTCTGTTTCTATTTCGAGCAATTCTTGAAAGTCTTCTTTCCTTTCTTAATATTTCTCCTTTTTTATTTTTTATTGTGACTACATCTGTATTTTTGCTTTTTCTTAGGTTTTTTAGAACTTTGAAGAATAGCTTCTGATTACTTTTACTATCTTTTTCTAGTTTTTCTCCGAATACTTTCCATGTTTGTTGTTTTGCTTCTCTAACTAATTTTTTGTCTTTAGTTCTTTGTTCTTTGTATTCTTCATATTTTTTTCTGTTCTGCTGTTTATGTAGATTTGCTACTTTACTTTCTTAATTTTAACTTTTTCTTTTATTTCTTCTGACCACCACGTTGTTTGTTTCTTATCCTTACTTTCTTTATATGTGCCACATACCTTTTTGGCGGCCTCCACTATTATATTTTTATATATTTCCCATAATTCCTCCATGTCTTTGTTATCTATTTCTTATTTAATCTTCTCTATTTCTCTTTCAGTGTATTCTTTAAACCCTTTTGCTATTTCTTTATTCTCCAGCTTATAAGTTCTAACTGTTTCTCCGCTTTTTTTTGTTTACTTCTTGGCACCTTGTATTCTTGTTTTATGTCTGCTATTACAAGGTAGTGGTTGGAGAGGCAGGCGTGTAAACAGCCGTGCCCTCGTGGTGCGGTGTGGGGAACTAAGTACGGACCGTTTTGAAAAGTAAAACGCTGAGGCCCAAATCGTCCCTTAAACGGCCGGCGCGAAAGCGGATGGGGGCGGCTACCGATATCAACCGATGAGTAATTGCCAAATCGCCCACCTCTAATCGGCTTCGGCTTCGGCGGCGTTGGTTTCACGGTGGCCACCTTGTTGCGATGTCTTCGTGCTTCAACACGACCGCACTGGCCGGGATGCGATGCGAAAGTCTTGCGGGGTGATTAAATGTGGGTAAAATAAACACGACCGCACTGGCCGGTTTGCGGTTCGAGTATGTACCGGACTTCACACGTGGCTTAGCGGCGGATCATCAGCGGGAAATCTTAATTCGACAGCACTTTGCGTCTCAAAGGGTGCCGCCGACGGCGTATACAGACTCGCCGGCTGAGCAAAAGCCCATATGCCGTTTTGTGTGCGATAGCAAAACGTGGCGGCAGATATCAAAGCCACCAGCACACCGCCACGATACACAGGCGGTTCAAGGGCAAAAAGGTCGCCACACCAGTGGTCACTGACTATTTCAAATCCTCTTTTGACTACTACGCCCTTTATTACGGGTCGGTTTTTTTCCTTTCTACAATTATTTAGTCAATAATAAAATGGGGTGTCATATAGCTATATATATTGACCCAATTTATTTTAATAGTAAAAACAGTATAGTAAAAATAGTAATTAAGCAATTAACTTTGTTGGTTGTAACCATATTTGACCCCATTCTTCTAATTAACCTTTACTGCCGGGTCGCATTAATTAGAGGGAATAAAATAAGGGACTTTAAATTAAAAACGCCCCCGCGCAAACCCCAGCCGGATCGTAATGCAAAATCAAACAAATCCGGGCGCAAAATAAAACTTAAATATAACAATGTGTATTTTCGCAATTATTAAAGCAAACACGGTAGGTGTATATCCGCGCTGACCGCAGTCTCGCCGGGAAAGAAAGAGTAAATAAATGGAAACGGGCAGCTGAAGCCAAAGCAAATGAAACCCGACAAAGGCCGAACTAAATTAACAAATGCGTTAGGAAACGCGAGTAAATGAATGATTACGGGGGTTTGCTTTAATGATTTTTTGCCCTCGACTTCCAATTTGTTCGCGGGTTTGCAAGACAAATCCGCGCTAAACGGCTCCGCGGAGATTTGACCCTCTTCGTCGTTGACTTTTTGCTCCAATTAAACACCCATTATGTTGCGCGCGTTATTCTGCTCGAACAACAAACGTTTTTTATGTACATGCCTTATGTTTTGACACTTAATACATAGATATTTTATTCCTTTTTTAGAAGTAAAAATTTTGCTGTCATACTATTTGTTGTATCCCTAAAATTATTTTAAGTCTGCAGAATACAAGATATGTTTTTTCAGTTATCAATCTTCTAAATTGGTGTGACTATTTTTATTTCTTATTATTTTTAGTCAGCTTTTTTGGTTCAGTATAATTGCTGCACTACATGTCTTATATGATCTGAGATATACGAGTAGAAAAGTGCGGTTTCTTTTAAAACGCACACGAAATATTTCTGAATTTGTAACATAGATGGCAGCACCTTACAATGTACACAGGTCAAATTACTGCCATTGCAGTGAGTGTTGTTTTGTGCACTTAAAATGGCGACATTTAGTATTCTCCTCTTGCATGGTGAAACGTCTATCGAAATTCATCGCTAATTAAGTGAGACATGCGTTGAAGGCGTTATGGATGTTAAAAATATGTCTTCATAGGTGCGAATATTTAAAGAAGGTTGAGGTATGACGAACCGAATCAGTCTAGGCCGGACCTAAGCCATTATTGCGCGAGTAGAGCAAGTTGTTATGGAGGACCGTCGGTTAGGCGTGCGTTATATCGCCTCTAAAGTTGGATCTTTAAAGTCATTTTGCATGATAACCTGAAAATTCAGAAAGTTTCTCTAAGTGTTTCAGGACATGTTGACACATTTTTCAATAGAGCTGCTGTTGCATCAGCGATTTTCCAGTTGGCAAAGCACACCCTTAAAGCAGCCACGGACTCATGGCGACGACTTTGTGAAAAATGTATACGTCTAGACGTAGATTACATTGAAAAGTAACAGAAGTTTCAACTTTCTTGGGTACTTTTTCAGAAAAAAATTTGGAGACTTACAAAATATGGCAACATAGTTGGTAGATATGATAGTCATGGCGCGCCCTGCTTCCTCAAATAAAATACTGTCCTATGGTGCCAAATTCCGGAACAACACATCAAAGAGTTGTACACTGACTATGAAGAGAGAAGCGTTCACGCAATTATAGAGAATTTTGATGCAATCCGATAAATGAAAATGAACTTTGTCACTACTAGCGTATAGTATCATCTGGAACATTTACTAAGATGTTGTCGCCTGCCGGACGTACTAATCACATTATGTAGGTACCTGAACTACCATCAGTTTGTATAAATGGAAGTGTAGAATTCTCCGCACACTTCGGTCAGATATATTTAAGACGAGAGCATGCTTAACGGCGGAACGTTTTAGCTATGTGATAACAGCCTGCTTCACTGCTGCGCTATTCTTGGGTGTTCGAACGCTACAATATCTACCGGGTGATTTCCGTTTTAATACTAAATCAGCCGTAAATTGCGTACCTGCAATATCATGGTTTTCTGTGTCGAAATTCTTCTGCGACGGCCTACTACAAAATGCCTACGAAATATTCGCTGCATCGCAATCAGAGAATCACCATTTTAAAAATAAGTCTTCAACACAAACGCATGTATTCACTACTCCACGCCACGATGAACACTAAATGGCACGTCTTGTGCTGCTTAAAGATGTACAACTCGAGCGCCGTCTACCAATTCATTTTGTGGGAATGCTAATTTGAGAGGGGGGGATTAGTCTATTATATTCTGTACAACAGTCTTTAAAGTAATCTTTCTTTATAGGGTTGTCTCCTAGTTATGATATTTATACTTCTTCCGTTCTCTAGCGCTGTTTCTATTATTTTTGCGTTAGTAATCCTATCTACCCAGCTAATCCTCAGCATCCATGTATAACATTGCGAAAGCTCTTTTTTAAATTAATAGTAGCGATCGTTTATGTCTCATATCCGTAAACTGCTATATTCTACACAGCAATTATTTAGTCAATAATAGAATGGAGTGTCATATAGTTATATATATATTGACCCAATTTACTTTAATAGTAAAAACAGTATAGTAAAAATAGTAATTAAGCAATTAAATTTGTTAGTTGTAACCATATTTGACCCCATTCTTCTAATTAACCTTTACTGCCGGGTCGCATTAATTAGAGGGAATAAAATAAGGGACTTTAAATTAAAAACGCCCCCGCGCAAACCCCAGCCGGATCGTAATGCAAAATCAAACAAATCCGGGCGCAAAATAAAACTTAAATATAACAATGTGTATTTTCGCAATTATTAAAGCAAACACGGTAGGTGTATATCCGCGCTGACCGCAGTCTCGCCGGGAAAGAAAGAGTAAATAAATGGAAACGGGCAGCTGAAGCCAAAGCAAATGAAACCCGACAAAGGCCGAACTAAATTAACAAATGCGTTAGGAAACGCGAGTAAATGAATGATTACGGGGGTTTGCTTTAATGATTTTTTGCCCTCGACTTCCAATTTGTTCGCGGGTTTGCAAGACAAATCCGCGCTAAACGGCTCCGCGGAGATTTGGCCCTCTTCGTCGTTGACTTTTTGCTCCAATTAAACACCCATTATGTTGCGCGCGTTATTCTGCTCGAACAACAAACGTTTTTTATGTACATGCCTTATGTTTTGACACTTAATACATAGATATTTTATTCCTTTTTTAGAAGCAAAATTTTGCTGTCATACTATTTGTTGTATCCCTAAAATTATTTTAAGTCTGCAGAATACAAGATATGTTTTTTCAGTTATCAATCTTCTAAATTGGTGTGACTATTTCTATTTCTTATTATTTTTAGTCAGCTTTTTTGGTTCAGTATAATTGCTGCACTGCATGTCTTATATGATCTGAGATATACGAGTAGTAAAGTGCGGTTTCTTTTAAAACGCACAGGAAATATTTCTGAATTTGTAACATATATGGCAGCAGCTTACAATGTACACAAGTCAAATCAATGCCATTGCAGTGAGTGTTGTTTTGTGCACTTAAAATGGCGACATTTAGTATTCTCCTCTTGCATGGTGAAACGTATATCGAAATTCATCGCTAATTAAGTGAGACATGCGATGAAGGCGTTATGGATGTTAAAAATGTGTCTTCATAGGTGCGAAGATTTAAAGAAGGTTAAGGTATGACAACGAACCGAATCAGTCTAGGCCACGAACCAGCCGGACCGAAGTCATTATTGCGCGAGTAGAGCAAGTTGTTATGGAGGACCGTCGGTTAGGTGTGCGTTATATCGCCTCTAAAGTTGGATCTGTAAAGTCATTTTGCATGATAACCTGAAAATGCAGAAAGTTTCTCTAAGTAGGATTCCACGAATGCTGTTAATGAAGACGAGGCTGCGCGGATGGCGATGTTTCAGCCACGGACTCATGGCGACGACTTTGTGAAAAATGTATACGCCTAGACGTAGATTACGTTGAAAAGTAACATAAGTTTCAACTTTCTTGGGTACTTTTTCAGAAAAAAATTGGAGACTTAAGAACTTGAACGCACTTCGTGTATTGTAGACTTGGGTTTTCTAGCGCATTTCGTCTATTAACTTCTTTTTCTACACGGTACAGCAGAATAATCTCTTGTTTTCGAAACAGCAATAAAAAGAATAGCATAGATTCCGTTCTATGTTTTATTGTATCATTACACAGAACAATGCTTACCATTTAGTCATCAACTAGTTTTAAAGTTGATATCGGCTTGGAAAACTTTGTATGAGAACTTCTCGAGAAATTCTCGCTGTCTGCGCGGTAGCGTCATCTTGTTGGAATCACAGTGACGCATTTTCATCTTTGTTGAGTCTGGGCTCCAGAAAATTACAAAATTACAAAATGTACCCACTATGTTGGTAGATATGATAGTCATAGCGCGCCCTGTTTCTTCAAATAAAATACTGGCCTATGGTGCCAAATTCCGGAACAACACATCAAAGAGTTGTACACTGACTTTGGGGAGAGAAGCGTTCATGCAATTATCGAGAATTTTGATGCAATCCGATAAATGAAAATGAACTTTGTCACTACTAGCGTCCAGTATCATCTGGAACATTTACTAAGATGTTGTCACCTGGCGGACGTACTAATCACATTATGTAGGTACCTGGAATACCATCAGTTTGTATAAATGGAAGTGTAGAATTCTCCGCACACTTCGGTCAGATATATTTAAGGCGAGAGCATGCTTAACGGCGGAACGTTTTAGCTATGTGATAACAGCCTGCTTCACTGCTGCGCTATTCTTGGGTGTTCGAACGCTACAATATCTACCGGGTGATTTCCGTTTAATACTAAATCAGCCGTAAATTGCGTACCTGCAATATCATGGTTTTCTGTGTCGAAATCTAGCGCTGTTTCTATTATTTTGCGTTAGTAATCCTATCTACCCAGCTAATCCTCAGCATCCATGTATAACATTGCGAAAGCTCTTTTTTAAATTAATAGTAGCGATCGTTTATGTCTCATATCCGTAAACTGCTATATTCTACACAGCTGTTGTTTTTTTAGTTAGTGAGATTTTATTTGACCTTAGTAATTTTTTCTTCTTGATAACAGTGACTTTGGCTTGTTGTAGTCTTTGTATAATTTTTGCTTTTATTTTCCGCCTTTCGTTACAATGTTTTCTAAGTAGTGGAACTATGCTATGTCTGTTTAACCCAATTCGTCTATGACTTCACTGTTTCTACCACATGTTACATTTTTTCCTAATGTTCCAATATCACCCTCTCCCTTCCTCCCCTCCTTACCTCTCTATGTATAAGTTATAATGTAGTGGCGATAACACGCATGTTTAACCCTGTACTTGACTTAAAAAGTACCACCTGTCGAAGACTTTTTCCATGTGAGCAAATACAATGTACGTAACTTTTGCTTTCCTCACTTTCTATACTACTATTAGTCTTAGAGATGGTATGGCTTTTCTTGTGTCCGAGTTTATCCTGAGCTCAAACTGAGCTTTTGTCAGTTGTCCTTTTTTTAATTATTCGTTTGATTCTTATTTATACAATTTTTGCTAATTTCTGATGCGAGTGATGACTAGGCTTATTGTCCCTTATTTTTTAAATTTGTGTATTTCTTCTTGGGATCGGTATATTACTATGTAGTTAGTAAATTCTTCTTCATATTTTGCGTACATTTTTGTATCTTTCATTTCATCTTCCTCTCTAGCTTTCGAGTCCCACTTCAACGTGTTCATCTGTCTTTTTATCATCATACAGTTGTTTGAGGTATTGCTTTCCTCTTCTTCTAGTAGGATTTTTCCTGTTTATCCATAATTTCGTCAATCTTTATCTAGATTTCTTGAGATGAGTTTTGACTACTTTTCATGTCGTTTCGAATTTGCCCGCTCTAAGTAATTCGTCTATTTCCCCACGTATTTTTTCTTTTGCTTCTATGGATTTTCTTTTTATTATATTTCTTAATTTTCTATAACTTTGCTAGCCTTTTTTTATTTTAATGTTTTTGATTTTTTTAAAATTTGTTTTAGTATTTGTTTTCTTTCTTTGGCGAGTACTTAATCTACTGTTGTTTTAATGCCCCCCTTTATTCCATATTGTTTTTTTTATTAAAACTTTTTTGTTCTCAATTTTCTCTCGTCTTACTTTCTTTTAGTTTTACAGTTGTCAGACTCTTGTACTTCACCCCTATTTTTTTCTAATTTTAATCTGCACTTCACCATGGCCGAATTACGGCTGTCATCTACGCCGCCCTTGGATAAGTTCTGTGGTTGCTTATTTGATTTTAGAATTTTTTTTCAGTGAGATGTAGTCTATTTGATATCTGCTATTGTCCTCCTGCATTTTTACATGTATCTTCTGCGCACATAATGTTTAACAAGTTGTTGGTGATGACTAAATTATGCCTTAGGCGCAATTCGGTTAGCCATTTCCCTCTTTCATTTCTTTTTCTTGACTTATATTTTCCGTCAGATTTTCTTCCTACTACTGCATTCCAGTTTCCTATCATTTTTAGGTTCTTTTCCCCTTTTACATGATTTATTTCCTTCTTAATCTCTCTATATATTCTCTCTGCTACCTCGTTCTCATTGTCGGCCGCGAACAGTCATCACCCAAACAAACATTTATTGCGCACATACGTTTATTTGTAAGAATAAGGGCATCAAAAAACTTGAATCAATGCTGTCCATCAGTGTTGGTAGTATAGAAGACATCGTGAAAAACCACCTGCGATATCCCAAGGTAAATGCATGATGGGTATCACGCACTTGACGGATATGAATAAAATGGTGCGCATGCTGCCAGTCGTCTCCTACAGCAGTTTGAAGACGAACGTAATGGATTTTTTAAGTCTATAGTGACTACCGATGAAATGTGAGTGCACTATTTCATTCCGAGTCTCAGTAGTCGTCACCCGAGTGGCGGCATATCAGTTCTCCCAAACCCAAGAGAGCGCGGAGAAGCTGTTCGGCAGAAAAAAGCGACGGCAACATTATTTTGCGACTGGCAGGGGATTATCCATGTAGACTTTCTGACGGATGCCAAAACAGTAAATGCAGTTTATTACATAGACTCCCTGGTCACAGGCGCGAAGAAAAAAGTCGGATTTAAGCTCGTAACCTTCCTTAAAGAAAATTTCTTCTTATAATTTCAAATAAAAATACCTTTCTTCAGTATTTCATAGATTTAAACGAGCATGCCTTTTTATTTTGTAACATAATCTCAAGTGCAACACATCGACTTGGGATGCGTTTAAGAATGTAGTTGTTCCGTGTTTATTCCTAATTTGAAATTTGTTGATTTGGAATTAATTATGTAGGTACCTGAACTACCATCAGTTTGTATAAATGGAAGTGTAGAATTCTCCGCACACTTCGGTCAGATATATTTAAGGACGAGCATGCTTAACGGCGGAACGTTTTAGCTATGTGATAACAGCCTGCTTCACTGCTGCGCTATTCTTGGGTGTTCGAACGCTACAATATCTACCGGGTGATTTCCGTTTTAATACTAAATCAGCCGTAAATTGCGTACCTGCAATATCATGGTTTTCTGTGTCGAAATTCTTCTGCGACGGCCTACTACAAAATGCCTACGAAATATTCGCTGCATCGCAATCAGAGAATCACCATTTTAAAAATAAGTCTTCAACACAAACGCATGTATTCACTACTCCACGCCACGATGAATACTAAATGGCACGTCTTGTGCTGCTTAAAGATGTACAACTCGAGCGCCGTCTACCAATTCATTTTGTGGGAATGCTAATTTGAGAGGGGGGGATTAGTCTATCATATTCTGTACAACAGTCTTTAAAGTAATCTTTCTTTATAGGGTTGTCTCCTAGTTATGATATTTATACTTCTTCCGTTCTCTAGCGCTGTTTCTATTATTTTTGCGTTAGTAATCCTATCTACCCAGCTAATCCTCAGCATCCATGTATAACATTGCGAAAGCTCTTTTTTAAATTAATAGTAGCGATCGTTTATGTCTCATATCCGTAAACTGCTATATTCTACACAGCTGTTGTTTTTTTAGTTAGTGAGATTTTATTTGACCTTAGTAATTTTTTCTTCTTGATAACAGTGACTTTGGCTTGTTGTAGTCTTTGTATAATTTTTTGCTTTTATTATCCGCCTTTCGTTACAATGTTTTCTAAGTAGTGGAACTATGCTATGTCTGTTTAACCCAATTCGTCTATGACTTCACTGTTTCTACCACATGTTACATTTTTTCCTAATGTTCCAATATCACCCTCTCCCTTCCCTCCCCCCTCCTTACCTCTCTATGTATAAGTTATAATGTAGTGGCGATAACACGCATGTTTAACCCTGTACTTGACTTAAAAAGTACCACCTGTCGAAGACTTTTTCCATGTGAGCAAATACAATGTACGTAACTTTTGCTTTCCTCACTTTCTATACTACTATTAGTCTTAGAGATGGTATGGCTTTTCTTGTGTCCGAGTTTATCCTGAGCTCAAACTGAGCTTTTGTCAGTTGTCCTTTTTTTAATTATTCGTTTTATTCTTATTTATACAATTTTTGCTAATTTCTGATGCGAGTGATGACTAGGCTTATTGTCCCTTATTTTTTAAATTTGTGTATTTCTTCTTGGGATCGGTATATTACTATGTAGTTAGTAAATTCTTCTTCATATTTTGCGTACATTTTTGTACCTCTCATTTCATCTTCCTCTCTAGCTTTCGAGTCCCACTTCATCGTGTTCATCTGTCTTTTTATCATCATACAGTTGTTTGAGGTATTGCTTTCCTCTTCTTCTAGTAGGATTTTTCCTGTTTATCCATAATTTCGTCAATCTTTATCTAGATTTCTTGAGATGAGTTTTGACTATTTTTCATGTCGTGTCGAATTTGCCCGCTCTAAGTAATTCGTCTATTTACCCACGTATTTTTTCTTTTGCTTTTATGGATTTTCTTTTTATTATATTTCTTAATTTTCTATAACGTTGCTATCCTTTTTTTATTTTAATGTTTTTGATTTTTCTAAAATTTGTTTTAGTATTTTCTTTTCTTTCTTTGGCGAGTACTTAATCTACTGTTGTTTTGATGCCCCCCTTTATTCCATGTTGCATTTCTTTCTATTAAACCTTTTTTCTTCTGAATTTTCTCTCATCTTACTTTCTTTTAGTTTTACAGTTGTCAGACTCTTGTACTTCACCCCTATTTTTTCTAATTTTAATCTGCACATCACCATGGCCAAATTACGGCCGTTATCTACGCCACCCCTGGATAAGTTCTGTAGTTGCTTATTTGATTTTAGAATTTTTTTTCACGGAGATATAGTCTATTTGATATCTGCTATTGTCCTCCTGCATTTTTACTTGTCTTCTGCGCACATAATGTTTAACAAGTTGTTGGTGATGACTAAATTATGCCTTATGCGCAATTCGGTTAGTCTTTTCCCTCTTTCATTTCTTTTTCTTGACTCATATTTTCCGTTAGATTTTCTTCCTACTACTGCATTCCAGTTTCCTGTCATTTTTAGGTTCTTTTCCCCTTTTACATGATTTATTTCCTTCTTAATCTCACTATATATTCTCTCTGCTACCTCGCTCTCATTGTCGGCCGCGAATAGCCATCACCTAACCAAACATTGATTGCGCACATACGTTTATTCGTAAGAATAAGGGCAGCACTATCAAAGAACTTGAATCAATGCTGTCCATCAGTGTTGGTAGTATAGAAGACATCGTGAAAAACCACCTGCAATATCCCAAGGTAAATGCATCATGGGTATCACGCACTTGATGGGTATGAATAAAATGATGCGCATGCTGCCAATCGTCTCCTACAGCAGTTTGAAGACGAACGTAATGGATTTTTTAAGTCTATAGTGATCACCGATGAAATGTCAGTGCACTAGTTCATTCCTGAGTCTCAGTAGTCGTCACCCGAGTGGCGGCATATCAGTTCTCCCAAACCCAAGAGAGCGCGGAGAAGCTGTTCGGCAGAAAAAAGTGATGGCAACATTATTTTGCGACTGGCAGGGGATTATCCGTGTAGACTTTCTGACGGATACCAAAACAGTAAATGCAGTTTATTACATAGACCCTCTGGTCACAGGCGCGAAGAAAAAAATCGGATTTAAGCTGGTAACCTTCTTTAAAGAAAATTTCTTCTTATAATTTCAAATAAAAATACCTTTCTTCAGTATTTCATAGATTTAAAAGAGCATGCATTTTTTATGTTGTAACATAATCCCAAGTGCCACACATCGACTTGGGATGCGTTTAAGAACGTCGTTCCGTGTTTATTCCTAATTTGAAATTTGTTGATTTGGAATTAATTTTTAATCTTTTAGCATTGGCTTAATTATTATTAACAATTTTTTAACTAATTTGAATAGAACTGGTAAAGCACTAATAAATATCTACGATGATTTACTGCAGATAGTTTTCCTGTTTTTTCGTATCATGATGATCTGTGCAATTTTTCATAAACTTAGGAGATTTCTAGTTCTAAGCAGAGGCACTAAACAGTCACCTCATTGTTGGTTAAAATATGTTGATGCCGCTAGTCTCTAATAGATGCGAAATCTTTCACGGCCGGTGTTATGGTGCATCGTGTGGTTGGTTCAGAAATTCATGACGTTTCGTCCACAACTGGGGCGGACATCTTCAGTTTGCTCGTGTCGCGTAGTATCCGCGACGTAGAATCCCTTTTAAGCATGGTGTAAGTGTTCGTATCGAGTAGTTCGGTTATCTTCTTCGTGTAGTCTTCCTGTGCTAGTATAACTGTGACGTTACCTTTATCTGCTGGTAAGACAATTATGCTTGGCATCATTCTTGAGTTTACGTAGAGTCTTTAATTCCGCCCTGCATAAGTTCTTCTTAGGTGGTTCAGCACGACGCAGGATGCGTGAAGTTTCGACTAGTATTTCATTTGTTGTAAGGTTCCGTATGGTTGCTTCTACATTAGCTATAATGTCCTCAACCGGGATGGATTTAAATGTTACGGCAAACTTTTTACCTTTGCTGAGAGCACTGATGGCTTCCTGTCTAAGCTCGTGTTTGGAAAGGATTATTACAGTTTGCTTATAATCCAGTTGTGTAGCAGCTCTTTTCTTCTGTAAACGCTGAAACTTAGAAGATTGTCTAACGGTGGCGGCCGTTCAGTGTTTCTCCGCAGAATGGAAAATGATGCGGTCTACAGTATTCCAGTCATCTTTATAGATTCTTCTGGCCAAGCTGACATGAACTTACATCAGTTCTAGTAAACACTTGGCGAGGTTTTCCTAGTAGCGTGCACTTGTGCTCTGACTAAAGCAGCTTCCGTTTTCCGATAAATTCGTTGGGATTCAAAAGTGTACAGGTGATGTTTGACCTGTAAATACTTCGAAACTACCTTTTGATCTCGACAACGCAGTAAAAAAGCAAGGCTGGATAGTAGCTGGAATTTTTCTTGCGTAAGTTCTCCAGCAATCTTACAGATTTGTAAACCTCCTCCTTGTAGAGGCGTACCAAATAGAGGCGAAGGCTTTCACGGTCGGTGTTATGGTGCATCGTGTGGTTGGTTCTCGGGTTATAAGGCCGTGGTCAGAGATCAGAAACTCTTGACGTTTCGTCCACAACTGCGTCGAACAAAAAACAGACCGCGATATGATGAAAGAGCTAGTGACCTCAGAAAATGTTAAAATATTACCTGCAACGGTCCGATCACGTTACCAGCCCGGTGACGTCAACAACGACCCCCCAACACTACCATACTCGCACGAGTATAAAAGAGAAAACTCTCAGGACAGTCACTTAATTTTTAGAAGATTTTCTTCTGGAGATGTCCGCCGCAGTTGTGGACGAAACGTCAAGAGTTTCTGATCTTCGACCACGCTAAACTATTTTGAAATGTATTTGTTATACATTGAAGTTCTAGGTAGATCGCAGGCTTTTGAATGATATAATAATTGTTAAGAAGTCACGTGTAAAAATAACATGATGAACTTTCGAATCTATCTAAAAGTATTAACTAAAATGTACCTAAATGTCCTTCTATACTCATATGTATTATTATCAATTGCACTAAAACGACCAAAAAAATTATTATCGCCATAGAAAGAGAACAATACAATACAGTTGTGTTAGGAAATATTAAATTAAAATAAATACAAATATCTTTAAATCTTAATTATTTTTCTCCTACAAACTTTACTGCTTTTCTATGTGTATATAGTAATTGTTTAGTAAATTCTAAAGTAAAAAGTCTTCAGTACGGTATCATTTTAACTTGAAAGATAGGTGGTTTAGAAAAATTTTTATTATAGCAGTGGGTCTAATTCCTAAGAATCCAGTAACTCCCAGCACAAACCAACCGTGCATTTTTTTATTTGTTTTTCTGTTTAAGATTCTTTACGCTAAAGCTATGCAGAAGAGCGAGTCCTCTCTAAAAGGGAATTTTGTTTAATATTTTTTAGTACACGCAACATCCAGAAAATAATAAAACTAGTCTTCTTGGTCCAAACTGACAGTTGGTGGAGGATGTCAGATAAACGGTCCACCTCAATTCATTTGCCTTTGAATATTTAAAGAGTGTGCATTGTTTGCGACGGGTAAAAATCTTTTACTAATTTTTACTACCTACTGTCTAATACGTCCCACGATATAGCGGCATTTAAAATTTTTATTGATTAGCTTATAAGACAAACAATATACTTGTATAGGTGCATCTATACCCTACCTTTTGATTATTTATCTATAATTTATCTGTAGAATATGACGTATTCCACACTTTGTTATTAAATTTATTATTAAACTAAATTAAATCGAATAGAATAGAGCAGTCGGAGGTTTATAATTGCTTACCGAACTTAACTAGACTAAAAACACTGACCGAAGTTCGAATATAAATTCAGAAGAAGCAGAGAAGTTAATAAGAGTAATTTGGATTCTGGCCCCTGTCACAGAGCTTAGAATAAAGCAGGTCAGAGAGCAGCTCAACTAGGCATTGGAAGGCTGATAGAGATAATGTAATGCATTGAAGTTACTATTGTGGGAAGCTTATCTGTTTGTTAAGAATCAGAATCAGCTAGTCAAGCGAAGGTCGACGTACAATTGCTTCATTTAGGTATTTAAATATTGTAAGTCGACATACTTACATATATATTTGTTAAGTGACATACTTGAACGTATTTAATTGTTTAAATCGGCGATTTTCAGTCCTTTTACCTTGCGATATACAGAAACTAATTTTTAAGTATGCTCTAGACATACTTAAAATACATATTCTTACTGATATCCGTTAAGTTACCTTTAACTGATGTATCTGCAGAAATAAATTGGTCAAAATGTGTTTTTAAAAGTTTAGTACTGTTATTGTTAGAATAATAGCTATTTATGACTTTTTCCATTTAAGTATATTGATTATTTAGTTTAGCGTTGTTTTGATAGATTTTCTTGCAAATATAAAGTAGAAGAATGAATAAGCGTTTTAACTGCTTTAGTTGTGATAATGAAAAATTGATTTGGAAGAAATAATAAAAACGAAATAGCATCTATTGTTGGATGTTGAACTTGCAACCCTCTATGCAACAGAACCACACTGATAAGATTCTTGATTAATTTACTATATAAAATAAAACTTCAAAAGTATCTTTAAACACAACAACAAATTCAAAAAAATCCTTTTCAGCAACAAATAGCTTCAAAAGCAATACTAGTGAAAACAAAACATTTCCACATTGAGTCAATGAGTCAGCGTTAGTGTTACAACTATTGCATATTACTGATTTTACTACAACGGTATGGTTATTACAAACAATTGGATTACAATTTGAGTACTGTTTAGTAGTTTTCCTTCCAAATTTTTAGGGAAACGCCAAACAACAGCCATAGAAAATTCCGGTTCCACAGCCGGTCTAAGGAAATCTCTTACATTTTTTGTCTTTAAAAACATTTTTAAGATAATATTTACGTACTTCGGTAACAATTCAGCTTTTTGGCTAATCATAAGTCAAAAATAAATTTTGACCACTAGATTACATCGCTTGTTACAGTTAATATAAAATTAGCATTTACACCCGAGCAAGTGAGTAGGACAATTCACAGTTTTTATCATTTTTCTGGCGATGCTAATATGTTTTTGAGTCGATTTCTGGAAGTACATATAAAGCCCCTAATGCTATTAAATGCGTGACAGCATTTAAAAAATTGCATGGTTAATGATTAGGTTAGTTAGCCCCCAATTCAAAATTAATTTTTAGGGGGATTTTTGGTTGGTTTTAGAAAGAATATTATTATGCAACATTAAATAGTGTAAAACTTGGCTAGAAGTGAATCCCTCATTTGGCCATTCGAAGATTAACACAAACAACTACAATAATTACGACAATTAGGTGTCTTTATAGTTCATGTGTAACATCAAATAATATTTGAGTAAGTATGTATTTAAAGCCTTACGGTTCTAACGATGATACAAAATAAATCAAAATGTATCATATCAGGTACCACTATCAGCAAAAGCACTTTCACCAGCTCAGGTCAGATTACAAATTATACTAACAAAGAAGTGTCAAACAGCAGGCTATAGTTTAGTAGTTGGAGAGCTGCTGTGTCATCCTCCTAAAAAAGTCTTTGCTCTGCTTACTGCGACTTACAACAGCATTCTATGTCTTCGATATTGTCTTGTAAAATAGAAATATGCATAAACAATATTGATCGCTAAATATATCTAAATTTACCAATCTATAAACTAATTATTTATAATATCAAAAGTATTCCAAGAACAAATAGATGCGAAAGCTTTCACGGCCGGTGAACTATTCAAGAACGTCTAAAAAAATTAAGGAAACGGTGAATGTCGGTCAAATAAACATTGTCAATCTAGTTTTTCGTAACATAGTTTCACAACGCAACAAACCGATTGAATTGTCAGTAAAATACTAGAGTGCAAGAATCTAGCAGTGCATGTGCACCTATATTTTGTCATGCAAAGCAAGTATTGGATAAAGGTACTTATTATTAAATTTCTGCTAAAATTTAGGAGATGTTTTATATAAAAGCTAATAACATTGTGTTAAGTCATTACAAATTAGTGCAGATGTTATATAAAGCAGTGTGTTGGACTCTTTCTCTTTCTTCATTCTATCTGATAAATAGTACTTCTAGTAGTTGCATCATCAACTTATTTTTAAATTTGCTGATAATGCAGTCATATACCAATTTATCAAAAAAAACCCATGTAATAATTCAATCTTCTACAAGAGTAGCTTTGTCCGGTATCATCTGAGTGCTATACGAAAAATATACAAATATTAGTTAATAATTTTGCTATACCAATATAAATGAAATTTAAATATCTGCAGACGTATCCTGATAAAAAGTTAATGTAGCATACCAAAGCTTAAAATTACTTGATAGAAGATTTTCTTATACAGAATTATTTTAAAACAATTTGGTCATATGGTATGTAACTTTAGAGTTGTACAAAAGCATTCTATACGAATACGCTATATAGTTTTCAGTTTAAAATACTTGTATGATAGATGGTATCCCTTGGTACGTTACGAATGAAACTTTGGCACAGCAATCTACGAATGCCATACATAAACAGTAAAAAAATTTATTAATAGAACAACTTTTTCACAATTTGGCTGCTCCAAGAAGATGCTATATCTCAACTTTTCACTCATCTCAAATACTTTATATAATTTATTGATTGATTATTTCGAATACATTGTAAACTTGAACATAATACGAACAATGCAACGACTTTTGGTATAGCTTAAGCCATCTGTAACAGTGTGACTTTGAAACGCATCAATTTATTCATAGTATTTTGTGTCAACGTTATGATGCTGCTTATTTTTCTTGCTGAGCATATTTTCCCCATAGCGAGATTAACTTTATTTGGTATATTAAAACAATAGAAGAGGTACTATATATCATTTTATTCTCTCTTAAAGATTGTAGAGTAACGATTGATTCCAGAAAGCCGAACTGTTATAACAGGATTGTGGGAAAATGCGACGAAAAGTCAGCCGTCGGAAGGAAAGTTGCTGTAATCTTCTTTGCGCACCAATGTAGCACCGCAAATGTTCCAGAATCAAGTATATGCCAGTAACAGTCAATGGAGCTTACAGAAAGTTGCGCTTACAGATGGTCCGTTTCGGGTAGCAGATTGGCCAGTGAAAATAAATAATTAGTAATTATTATTTTATTAGTGACTATTACAAAAATAGGTGGTGCTTTTATATTGTTAAATAATGAATAAACGGGAATAACTAAGCCTATAAACCGAGCGTCTTATGACTGCTAACTAAAGTGATTACATATATATGATTAAATAAATTACAATGCCAATTCCAGTCAAGTTACGGGAACTGAAATGGGAAAAACCAAACAGTAGACTGGAAGAGCTAGATTCAGAGGTACTAAGGAAGAAGGTCGTGCTTAAGAAAAATTAAGACAAACCCTAATCGATGAAAGTGAAAACCTGGACATGTATCTGTTTAAAACCATGAATCTAGATAGGTCATTAAGACATAAGAAAATAAGTAGAGAGATAACCTTGTAACAAAAATTAGATAAAAATTACGGATCTTTGACTGCACCAACAAAAACACTAAAGGCCACCCTAAATGCTTGAGAGAGGAATTACAATTACTTGGGGAAAGTTATCAGAGATTTAGTAAGAAAGTTTGATGACCTGAATTTTTGAGTAAGAAGTTAAATACAAACGCTGTAGAATACTCTAGAAAGGTGAATTGGAAAGGTAATTACAGGAAATAAAAGGAAATACCAATAAAGTTTGTAAGTTCGACAATAGAACAAACTCAAATGAGTATTATAGAAGTTTGGTAGAATAATTAAGTTACAATAAGTAAAGGCAGATGTAGAAAAATAACCTAGAAGTTTTAGCAATATATTCTAATGATATTGTAAGGAATCGTCTTACACCAAACGGTATCAGCGATCTTGATTATATTATATATACCGTAAACACGGGCTACTTGAGCCCAGATTTTTAAAATTTCTGATATTTTCTATTAAATTGTGCTACTAAGAATTTTTATTTGACATAAGTACCTTATATAGTTAAAATGTCGGTTATTACCTACAATTTAATATATAGTATGCAATGTTTGCGTTATTTATTTTTTCAATTTTGGCTCTACTTAACCTTGAAGGCAGTTTGGGGCAAAGTAAAACGTTGGTTATTAGGTAAAAACATTTCTTTGTACTCACGGACACCCAATAGTTTATTTAATTGACAAATAAGAATACGAAACATTAATTGCGAAAGAAACTTTTTACACATGGTGTTTTCAAAATGTTAGTAGGCCTGCCACAAAATCATAGTAAAAGGAAATTTTGTATGTTTAAGATAATAATATTATGAAGCAATATATTTTAATAGTACTATATATGAAATAATATATGAAAGTCTTAAGTGGTATGTTTCGTACACATACAGAAAACAAACCCCTTTTGATTAGTTTAGCCGGTTGTACTTTCATAACAACATCTTGCCATTTATACAACAAGACATCTTTGTTTTTGGGCCACTTTCATGCTTTGTTCGTAGGCTCCATACAGTCGACTTTGACACTATTAGGCCTCTTGGTCTATAGCGAGTACCACCCTGCACATTCTTTATCATTCCATTTTACAAGAACGAAATTGCCTATTTCTAGCTAATCTTTCGTTAACGGTGCCGGCATTGGTGTTGATTTGGCTTTGCTTTCGCTTTTGTTGAATAGCCCTTGGTTCTCGGAAACTTTTGGTTTATTGGCAGATTGGCCAGATTGGAAGAAGTCTGTCCAAAGTTCGTAGGTAAATGTCTTATATATTTATCACTATTATAGATGTTCATGTCGCTATCACCTCCTGATCTCAAGCTGATTGCGTCCTCATTTTCCGAAATAGTCTTCACATGTGTTTTTTTCTTTCTTTTTGGCTTGACGGTCTTTAGTGTTTTCAACGACTTTCTATTTTTCGGATCTTTTTAAGGTGTTTGCTGTTTTGCATACAACCACTGCTACTAACGGTAGGACACAAATTAGTGACACAACTCTGTCCAGGTGGCACTTTGAGTTTCTTCTTCTTGATATAACTTCAGGAAATGCATCTCTGATCAGGGTTAAGTTTTACATGTCTGTCGATTTGATTTTTGTCTATAGGCACTAATCCAGCTTTCTTAAACCCTCCCTTTAAGGTGCTTTTCACGTTTGGTCCAATTCCTTCTAAAAACATTTGTAACAGCATTCCTTTGGAAGCACACCGATTCTTTTGCCTGCATCTGAATGCTTCCATCTATCGAGGACGTCTTTTCACTTTATTTTTATTGGTCTAAAATATCTAAAATATGGTTGAGTGAGGTGAGACGAATTAGGTGAAAGAGAAACGAAATGCACATCGTTTTTTTCACAGAGCTTAATAACATTGGTGAGGTGTGAAGTTAGTTTGTTTTTAATTACCACCTTCTTCCCCTTTTGTCTCTTAGGAACTGGAAGCAGATGACTATAAAAAATTGCCAGATCGATCCACCCATGTTTACTCCTATTATACCTAGCCCTAAGTGGACCACCCTCACTCCACGTTGTCTAAAGGTTTTCGGCCCTATATATTGTATAGGGTGTAATAGACTGTCTAGATGCATTACCACAAAACATTACACTTATACTGGATTTAGTAGAATTTATGATCCGCTCTGGGTATTTAGAAACCCTTCGACAAATAATTTTCTTCCTGTCCGGATGACCACTCATATTGGTTTCGTCATAATTGTAGACGTTTCAGGGGGTATGCCTTGGAGCAGTTTGCTCACATTTTTAATATACATTGTGATAATCTTCTCATCAATAGCCGTTCTTGTACGCTTTATATTAGCTGCAAATCGAACTGAAAGGTTGGGATGCCTTTTTAGAAATGACTTAACCCAATCTTTACCAGGTAGATTATTTTTGAACAAAGTAAAGTTACATTCTTGTCTGCCTAAGTAAGCTTTTGCTTCAAATCTAAAATCAAGTTTGTTACAAGAAAGCCAAAGCACATAACTTGTTTAAATGACTGGCAAAGGTAAGCTCCTCTTCGGCTGTAAATACTTTTGGATGCCCTGGTTTACCTGCATGTTGATTTTCTGTTTTCTGTGCATTCTAGCAGTAGCCTTCTGATACTGCTATGAATAATGGAAGAGACACCCCCATAGGTATGTAGCTGCCTAAGTCAACTACTTTGATTTATAAAAAGAATGCAATTCACGTTAAAATAAAATCAATCTCTTTATTTGTCTTTAAAAGCTTCTAAAACAATATACTATATATAAAATATGTGACAGATGACTTCTTACAGGGCCCCAAACCAAGGGTTGTCGTGGCTGTCTTACTTTATTATTCATAGGGATTCAAAATATAAAATAAACGGTATATGATTAAAGTTTTGATATTGTAAATTGTAATGTCTTAACGACTCAAGATTGGATATTAAGCAAATACTTTAGCACAGATTAACAGTGTATCTAATTGTGTTTATTGAACAAAAGCAATGTGTGTTTGGCTATTTTTCTTATTATCATCGAACCGTAACTTGTAAAAAAATACGTTTAGTGTTTATAGAATTTAAACAAGTACGGACTTGAAACTCCTTTTCCACCAATGACCGAGTTTTCTATAAACAAAAATTTGCGGCCACTTATGGGCAAACCAGTCTCGAAATTTTCCGATTAGGCTGATTATAAAAAATTATAAGGCGTGACAGATGTACAGACATGACAAAAGTAGAAGCTGGTCTCCAGCTTGGAAGCTGCCTTAATCAAAAGTTATAAGTAATAATATATTGGAAGCTGGGTTCGCTAAAAACCCTTATTGCATTGTTGTAGGACATCTCACTTATGCCAGCTCGCGGATGTGAAACCATAGGCTTTCGAATGATACCCTCCTTATGTCTTTAAGTTCAGTAGTTCTCGAGTTGAAAGTCGCGATGGACAAACAGACCTTTCAGGTATAGAAGCCTAAAATGAGAATAAAATCAATGGTATGATTGGCCAATATTACACTAGTTTGGGACGCGAACGAAGAAGAAAGAATATGTACACACATAGTATAGGTTATGTAGTGCTCAGTTTTGGAATGCATATTCCAACTTGAACTTGAAGCATTTGGTACTGTGATTGATATCAGTAGCATTTTAGACAGGGTTATAAAAACCTACAAGAACACATAACGAGCGGTGGTGAAAAAGGAATACAGTAAAAAGGATGCTACATCTGAAAATGAAACAGTAGTTGATAATTATAGGGAGATGGACTTTTTGGAGGAATTAATATTTGCTTCTATAACTTCCATCCTACCGCAGAGATATATACCGTATCTAAAAGAAAAAAAAAGACAATATTTCTCTATTTTCCAATCTATATGAAATGAATATCATTAAATCTTTTACACAAAGCAAAGCTTATTTTCGTTCCATCCAAGAATATATGCCTTGAACTCCAACGAAAGAAGATAAGTAATTTATGGTAAAAGTGGAAAACATATTTTAGGTGTACATAAGCATCAATGTTGTGTTAATCATAGTTTAGAGCAAGTTTGTAGGTTGTTGGTTATTAATTTAATTTTGTGCTCTATATGTACTACATTTTTGAGTAAGAGATAGAGTTTTGAGGAATTATGAACCAAAAGGCGTATAGTTATTTGAAATGCATTTCAATAGCAGTCTCGGATAATAGAATTGTAATTTTTGGGGTAATCTCCAATTACAGTCATTCTTTATATTGCATCTTATTTTTTAAACGTTTTAAATATAATAATTACATTTTTATAATTAATTTTTGTAATATAAATTCCTTATATGATTTTAATGAAGCTTTTGTTGGATAAATATCTAGTCTAAGTGCGCAACGGACAATATCGGTTAAAGAAGTGGGGGAAAAGGACCATCAGACCGTTTTAAATTCTTTGTACTTCCACAGCACACAATAGATTAATACAAAGTTTAGCACATATGTTATTTATCCAGATATTTAGAATTAGAGGTGTGATTCTTCCTTTCCCTCCTCGTGCTTCTAAGTGGTGCTTCTACTAGTTCAAACAAATGATCCGGTTTGTAGAGAGAGTGTTCTAGTGTAGACCAGAAGAAATTCTCAATTTTTAGTCAAGTATGTACATCTATATGGGACTGAGTGCTGCCGAAAGGCAAAATAAAGTCTCTAGCTTATTTCGCTAATCAGTGGTCATCATTAAAAAAACTGCGATCAATAAGGATATGCTTCTTCCTTAGTTAAATAGATCCTCCGACCAAATTGGCCATCTTCATTTCCAACTACTTCTCGATTTTTACAAATTGTTTATGGACGAGTACGTTTTAGGCTTTTATTGCTGGATTATAAATCTTTTTAAAATTTTGGCCGGATTTACGCTTTTTGTGAAAAACTTGGTGATGATCTGATGCTCAATAGACTAAAGCTGCTTTATAGGCAGAATTCTCTTTGAACACCCTTATTATATTATAACAGATCAATTTTGATATGGGATAAACACCACAACAAAATTAATTGTTGCCATTTTGGCTTAAGTCACACCCACATAAACATTATATGTTTCAGGTGTAAAGTATAATATTTGGTCTACTACAATCAAATTTGCAGCTTGAATATTCTTTTTAAATATTTTTTATATCTAAAACAAACCTTGTTGCTCTTTTATTTTTCTGTGGCCTTCTTCGATGAATTTTGTGTTCTTCATACCAGCTAAAGCTCCGTTTAGGCAATCCTTCTTAGAGGAACCGATAATCAAATTTTAGGTGTTTTTAAGGATGTGATAAAGATACTTGCTATCATCTAACTATAGTATGTATTGAAAGTTCATTTAAATTTCTCATTTTCATTTTGAACTTCAGCTGGAATGTATTTTCTTTCAATTCAAACGATCCAGGCGTTATTCCTTAGCTTGCCTTAGTCACTTGTGTTCGACATACGTATCAAGCTAAAAACACCAAATTCTTAAAAAATGCAAAACTAGTTAAACAAGAATGCAGATTTATGTAAAAAGAACCTTGCGGTGTGTTTAGAATTGCACATTAGGCAACTCGTAGTTAGGCGAATGCTATTGGGCACTAAAAAGAAAACTTGCAGCCTTTCTTAAGCGCAAAGCGTAGCGCATTTGTTTACATCGCAGCATCTCCAACCCTTCTAGAGCTCTTATAACTTTACACGGTGTATTAATTAACATGTAATTAAATAAAATGTAAGCCGCTGCTTAGTACTGCTTTCTTAGGAAGGGTGCTCCGCGAGGTTAAATGCGATTATTCAAGTTTGCTCTTTTTAGCGCGCTGAGGTTCGCATAAGAACTCTCAAGCTAAACGGCACGTAAGCATCTGAAGTAGCTGTAATTCCTTTAGTTAGTTTGTTTGTAACGTTAGGGACCTCGATGACTAGAATCAATTTTTCTAATTTTGGCTCTATAGAAATTCTAGGGCTTAAAGAAAATACGCACAATGATGGGTAGTAAATTGTATATATAGATAATATCTTTGAAAGTTATCAGTAAAATTTTTAAGAATTTATTATGTTGAAAAACAGTTGAGTGTATAATTTAGGTTAGTTTTATTTTTAAAGGACGCTTTTCAACGATAGTCTAATTTGAACAACACATATAGTATTTCTTCCTTGATGATCATCAGTAAGTAGTGATATAGTCTAATATTTCATCTAATTTTACTGTAATGGAAGCATGTATTTCTGATGCCTTAAAAAACAATAAAATCTGGCTTTCCTGGCATCTTCCCCATCCACATAATTTACGTTTCTTCTTCAAGTCTCATTTAAATTTGAACGTTTGAGTAGTTTTTACCGTGCACTGTATTTAAACAAGTTAAACGGTTTGTTCTGTGATATTGCGGTCCAAAAGTGATAAAAAATGACCGAAGCGAAACGTGCGAAGCTTATATCGTTTGGCTCGCAGAGGATGAACGACAAAAACTTGCATGAGGCGGAGAACAACACTCAGAGAAACACGTTCGTCGCGACAAAGAGGAAAAACTCTACGCCAACCACGATGAAGCAGGTGAACGGGTTGGACCCACTTAACGATGACCACGAGAAAAAAGATAGCAGCCGAGATGGAAGCCAAATAGGTAGAAGAACCGAAAGGGGCTATGCTAACATTGGCATGAGTCGGGCTCGTTTATCGACAACACAGATGGTTACGAGATCATTCCAAAAACCGTTTCAACCCTGTACGGTGGCTGCTACACAAATTGCGGTGCTCTAAGCTTTAAGAAATGCAGGCTTAAACAAATAAGCAGGATGTCGAGCCAGCAGAAAAGAAGCAAAAGCTTGTTACCAACACGAATAGAATGTAGAATATATCACAAAAAAGACTATAAGAGAACTGTTGAGAGAGAGGAGAAAGGATTGAAATGTGATTGTTGTGATACATTTCTGAAAAAAGCAGAGCCTGTTGCCACCTTTACCGTTTGCTATTATTGCTGCTACACTTAAAGATGGAAATGCTCTAGCATTAGTAGATGGTATTGTAAAATCTGTTATAAGTGGTTAAAAAAGAGGATCTAAAGAAGCTGTAAATAGGAAATCAGCTTTAACATTATCGGGAGCTATTCAAATGACAGCACTCTACTATAGCCTGCGGAAATTGTATAGTTATCGGAGGACCTTCCAGTGATATCACCGCTATTATTGACAATATTAAAGAAACTGCTCAGAGTAGCACGGGAGTAAAGCGAAATTATTTTCGAGTCCACTTAAAGTGCAGCTGATTAGGGAAACAATCTCTAGTGAAAGTCTATGAGCACTTGGCACCGTTTGCTAAATGTTGAAAGAATAATGCCTGCAGGATCATTTCCTCCAGCGCCCAGCATCTCACTAAGCTGTACTTTTTGCTACGTTGAAAGCAGTAAGGTCAAGGCTAAGCCGAAGCCGCTCGGCTAATAACCAGTAGGATTTCTAGTGATAACTGTAGTATAAGCAAGCCCCGGAAAGCACTACCAGGTATCTATATTGTAAAGGATGATATTGTAGGAAATACACCAGTATAAGCACCACCAGCCAAGACCCTAGTAAACCACCTGAACCAAAAACAATAGTAATTGAAGAGAAACCTGTGATAAAGCACGAAACCCTGAAAGATAGTTCAAGCATTCACTGCCAACTCATTGATCTCACTGAGACATCCGAGGTGCGGAAGAAACCTGGACCCAAAAGCAAGTCCGAATATTATATAATTAACAGACAACCTGCTTAAGCCTAAGAAGAGTGCGGTAAAGTACCTGCGGTGAAACCTTTAGGGGGAAACAACTGGTTCAACAACTTTAACACAGATTGTAGCCGACTCTTCAAGTGATTTAAATGAGTGTAGCCAAAGCAGGTGCCCTTCAAAGTACTAACAACACTGCCTACACCAGCAATGCGGGAAAATTTGCTGTGAAGAAATCAAGCTCTTGCACATCACATGAAAGTGATTATATTCAGAAGGTGATACAAAACCTGAAAGTGTTTCACAACACCACTAGCATGCCGTATCCTACAAACTTGACGACACTTTGAAGCAGCAGCTTCCTAGGGGCCTTGCAAAGATACTTTATTTCCGATTATCAACTGCAAGTACGCAAAATTCAACAATTTTGGAGCGAAGCTTAACTGGGTTTCCTGTAACCATTTTAACAATTGCGGCTCAAGGAGTGACTCCTCCATTATCTGCACGTAAAAGCCTTATCCAAACCCATTTTCTTATTTTACTATTTTTTTAAATATTTTCTGAAAAATACGTGACCATTCTATAGAAAAATCTAACAAGATTACAGCGCATTTATTTAGTCTAAAATATCAAATAATAAAATTAAATTTGGCTACAATTTTAAGGGATTATTGTTTACGACAAATACAAACTCAACGGCAGCAGCAGATAACATTCTTAAGTCAATCTATAGTTATTAAGTCAACCAGAAGCTAGAAAACAAAGTTTATAAAGTATAGGACAAAAAGTGACCCATATTTGGAACACCAAAGCAATATTATTAAAAAAAATTAATGGTTGTGTAATCCCAAGCAAAGCAACGTTCGCCAATAATACAGCTGTTTTTTTTGCAGATTAAGGGCTTCTTAAAAATTACAGAACTATCTTGACAACTCCAAAATTAGCTTAAGTATTGGAGAATAATTCCTGTCAAGTTACTTTCACTATCAGAAGGGCCGAATGGTCTCAATTTGCTTTAAGTAACGCTCCCATTCCTGTAAAAAGCTTGATAACCTAGAAATCGCACATTAAAACCAAAAGACGCCAATTAGACTTAAAAGTGAGAAGCATGTATTGGCAAATAAACCGAAGATCAATTAAGACAATACTGGAACCAATCTGGAAATATGGTGTCAAACTTTGGGGCGACAGTAAACTGTCAGATACGAAAATTCTTTAAATTTTTCAATAAAAAACTCTCAGAATGTTAACAAATGCGTCCTGGTATATTTCCAACAACATCATCTATAAAGATCTTAAAATAGCATTTATAAAATATGTCATCAGTGCTTAGTCCAACAAACATAAAAATCGCAGCATAAATCACAATAACCATCTGGTTAATGAAGTGGTCAGCCCACCACTCCAAAAAAAGGAGACTTAAAAGAATTTGGCCAGAAGACCTAGATAAATGAATACAGAAAACCCTTAATGGATAATTCCTGACTCAAGCTACATTTTTTTGTTACTTGATTAAGTGGATTCCAGTCATCACAACAATATTCAAACCCAAAATACCAACAGTAGCGATATCTCACTAACTCAATTCATGTCTAAGTTTGAATCAATGTTCAATCAACTACTGAACCCAAATAGCATGATGATAAATTTGCTTACCACGCTAGTTACTAAAAACCAATAATGAATTCCCTCCGAGTAGCATCCTGGAATGCAAATGGGTTAGCACAATGTCTTCTAGTCGAACTATTTTTAAAAGAGCAAACAATTGATGTACTATTGATCTCGGAAAACTATTTTACGGAAAGCAGCTACTTCAACATCCATAATTATACTACATACCACACCAACCATCCCGATGGAACAGCTCACGCTGGCTTGGCAATTATTATCTGCTTCTTCTTCTTCTCCTAAGCCCAATTAATTATGTAATTAATTAAATCCATTTTTGGATGTAGGCCTTCCCTAACTTCTTCCACCTATCACGATTTTGTGCGATTTGGATCCAATTTAGTGCAGCTGTACGTTTAAAATCATCATACCAACGCATAGGTGGTCGTCCTCCTCTTATGCTCAAAGGTCTCCATTCAATTAGTTTTACGGTTCCATCTATTTTGTCACTTCGCCACGTGTCCTGCGTAACTCCATTTTAATTGGGCAATCTTAATACCAATGTCTGTCACTTTTGTAATTGATCTTATTCTGTCATTCCTAACTTTATCTCTCCTTGTTATATTTAACATTGCTCTCTCCATTCCCCTTTGTGCTATTCTCATTGATTCTATGTTGCTTTTGTTGTTGCCTCTACTCCATATGTCATGGCCGGTAAAATACATTGTTCGAATACTTTTGTTTTCAGGCGTTGATCTATTTTTGTGTTTTCAAAATGAAGGATAGTCTTCCAAATGCGATCCATCCACTTTTTATTCATCTTTTTATTTCCTTCTTTTCACTGCTTCGTCCTAGTTCTATTCTTTGGCCTAGGTATATATATTCTTCTACTCGTTCAATTTGAGAATCGTCAATTCTAATTTCTACATCTGGACCAGGGTGCATTACTTTTGTTTTTCTTAAATTCATTTTTAATCCTATTTTATTTGACTCTCTATTTAGATCAATGATCATTTCTTTCAAGTTTTCTAAATTTTCCGCGAGTAGTATGATATCATTAGCATAGCGTAGGTTAGTAAGCCGCTCTCCGTTTACATTTATTCCTTTATCTGGCCATTCTATCTTCTTGAACACGTCCTCCAGTGTTAGGGTAAAGAGTTTCGGCGACAGTGTATCACCCTGTCGCACTCCTCTTGCAAGTGGTACTGGGTTAGTTTTCGCGTGTAATGTATATGTTGCTGTGACTCTCTCGTTTAGTTGTTGTATGAGTTGTATGTATCTTTGATATATTCGACTGTTTGCTAATGATCTATATATTGCCCAGTGTTCAATGGTATCAAACGCCTTTTCATAATCTACAAAGGCTATGCAACGGGGAATCCATATTCGTTTGATTTTTCGATGATTATTTTTATTGTTAATAGGTGGTCTCTAGTGCTGTACTCCTTCCTGAATCCCGCCTGTTCCCGGGGTTGATACTCATCCAGCTTTCTTCCTAGTCTGTTGGTAATAATCTTTGTTAGCAATTTCTACAAATGTGACAATAAACTGATGGGTCTATAATTTTCAAGTTTTGTGTTTTCTCCTTTTTTGTATAATAATATGACGTTTGAGTTTTTCCAGGTTTTGGGTATTTGAGTTGTTTTTAAGCATGTGTTTAATAGTTTTGCTATTTTTGATATTAAATTATTATAAACAACAAAATATCTCACTTCGTCATGGATGCCTTTATAACAAGGCACTATAATCAACGTCCAAAGTCGTAGTGGTCCTCTAATAGTTGCATCGATATACAGCCCGCCTAGGCACTCTGTCAAACAAAACCAGAATGAAACATTCTTCAACAATCTAGGTAACAGGTTCTTAGCTGGCGGTAACTTCAAAACCAAAAATCCAATTTAGGGCTCGAGGTTAACAACAACCAAAGGTCGCGAATTAAACAAAGTCGCACTGGCTAACAACTAGAACTACATATACACCGGGGAGCCCACATACTGGCCGGCTGACCCACATAAAGTACCGTAGATTTCTTTGTTACCAAAGGATTATCTCCAAGACACTGTAAAGCAGAAACGTCCTTCGATCTTCTTTCAGATCATTTGGCTATAATAGTTACAATTAGCACTTTAATTATTAACAAGCAAAAAAAAGCCTTCCCTTTACAACCATCACACGAACTGGGACCTATTCAGAGAGTACCTAACGAACAATACAACAATTAAAGCTTCATTGAAAACAAAGAGAAAATTGACAATGCAGTAGACCAGCTAACTAAAAACATTCAGAATGCAGCCTACTACTCAACGCCGACTGTTCACAAAAATTCGGAAGTTATCGAAAATTATCCATTCTACATTAAAACTAAAATCGAGGATAAAAGAAGAGCCAGGCGAATTTGCAGCAAACAAGAAATCCTATAGACAAAAATAACCTTAAATAGGCTAACAAGAGAGTTAAAAACACCCCTAGGGAGTGGAAAAACGAATCATGTAACGAATACGTCAGCACTTTATCTCTTTCAGCAGATAGCAGCTACACGCTTTGGAAGGCAACGAAAAATTTAAAAAATGTTCGTACTCCTATTCCACTAATAAGAAAGGTAGACGGCTCTTGGGCAAGAACAGAAGCTGAGAAATCAAACACGTTTTGCAGAACACCTATCTACGATATTTCAACCGCATTCCTTAGCTGCTACCCTAGAAAAGGAACAGGAGATTGAAGACTACCTGCAAGCTTCTTTACAATTAAGCCTTCCAATACAGTCTTTTACCCCTGAAGAAATTATAACTGAAATCCATCATCTAAATAACAAGAAAGCGCCCGGGTATGACTTAATTACTGCTAAACTACTGAAATAACTACAAATATTCAATGCGGTTTTGAGATTGCAGTACTTCCCACTGTTATGGAAATTTGGCCAAATTATACTAATATTGAAACCGGGCAAACCTGCACATGTTGGTTTCGCCAACAACACTCTGCATAAGAACAGATACACCGAGTCGTAGTTGTAATCGAAAAGGACTTTGAAGTACAAAGACACTGTTTTGCGGTATTTCTTGATGTCAGCCAGGCTTTTGACCGCGTCTGGCATCTCGGTCTACTATACAAAATTAAACGGTCGTTTCCACACCAATACTTTCTTCTCTTTAAATCATACTCAAGTGAGAGGTATTATCAAATAAGGTACGGCGACAGCCAGACTGGACTCTACCCAATAATGACAGGAGTTCCTCAGGGCAGTGTTCTTGGACCAATCCTATACCAGATATTTACAGCACAATGATGGCCACATACGCGACGACACGGCGTTATTAGTTTCTTACCAAGATTCACAACAAGCTTCGACAATTCTACAAAGTAGTCTCGGCATAATACAAAAATGGTTGTACAGGTGGCGCATACAAATTAATGAAACCAAATCTACAATTGTTACGTTTACGACGAAACACAATTCTGCTCCTCCGGTTACACTAAATGGTATACAATTCCCCATCCAATAGGAAGTAAAATATCTTGGTTTGACCCTCGACGGACAATTAAGATGGAAACCCCATTACAAAAAAGAGAAGGCAATTGGATGCTATGGTGAGAAAGATGCATTGGCTTCTAGAGAAAAAATCCAAGTTATCGATAGAAAATAAAGTGTTAGTGTACAAGACAGTCTTAGTTCCGGTGTGGGCGTACGGCATACATCTATGCGGTAGTGCTAAAAAATCAAACATCTATATTCTGCAAAGATTCCAGAGCAAAACTCTTCGTGTAATGACCAACGCTGAATGATTCATTAGCAACAAAACCCTTCACGACGACCTAAAAGTTACATGGATCAGAGATGAGGTTAAAAGACGAACAGTCGCCTATCTCAATCGAATAAGAACTCACCCCAATGTGTTCGTGCTAAATTTACTAGACAATAATAATACCACTCGTAGATTAAAAAGACTTAAAACGCTAGACCTTACTAACTAGTAGTGGTTATATTAGTATATTCAGGGACTCGCCAATGGGCGACACTCCCTCCACATGTCAGTATTTTAGTTTAGTTTAGTAATTAAGTATTACATTAAATTTTCTCGTTAGCCTTTGGGCTAGTTGTAAATTAAGCATATAAAATAAACGAAAAAAAATTGATTAAGTAGAATTCAAATATTACATTAAATAATAAAAACTGATGTATTTAAGAAAGATGCAATAGTTGGGTATATTTTAATTATATCTGCACTGAAATCTTTGGATTAGCGGCTAATGCTCTTTTTAACCCTTAAACTGTTATTCCTCAGATGCGCAAGTTGCTCGAGCAGCCGCTACAGCGAAGAGACAACAATGAGGATTATTCCGGCAGGCGCGGGAAGTGAAAGCGCGCAATAAAACGAGCATTGACAAGTGCACAGATTTTAAGCGCCAATAGACCCGAAAGCGGCAACCATTTGTTTATTCACTGAATACATTTTTCACGCGAAGTGATTTACGACGTTTTAGGCGGTTATTTCATATTCGCTGCTGCATCAATTATTTTCGGTGCCTCGCGGTGATATATCTGCGGATGCACGGATGTGACAAATGCTGTCCCGTTGATGGGTGTTGTCGCGGATAGAGTCTTTCACTTTTGCAGCTTCGCTGCTTCCTGCAAGCTGTATTATTCGTATTTTTGACATTTGTAGTGGAAAGCTATCTATTTTTGTATACACGAGTTTATATAGCGTTTCAGAAAAACAAAAAAGAGATCTAGGTAACTTCTATTAAGAAGCTGGACTTTACAGGACTGTAATTCATATATCTGCTCGGAACAAAAGCAAACTAGTTGGGGTCATTTGCATTGCTTAAGGCATCAGTCAGTGGTCATAAAGACCATGTATTTACAATCTACGTAACAGAAAAAGGCAATGAGTAAATATTATTTTATTGTATGCAGTATGAGCTTGGAGGAAATCCACTCAGAGATTTATTCTCATGCAAAGTTAGTCTTGGTCGACTCAGAATATTCAACCCTTTGGTCATGTTCGGTTTAATCTTCTGAGAATAATGGAGTCGATGTATTAATCTTCTAAAAAGATGTTGTCATGTCCCACAATAATGAAATTGCTCGGTAACAAAAGTAATTTCTAAGTCCTCAAACTTGGTACGCACGACTGGGCAACCTCTCAGTTTTTGGGCGATGCTCCCACGCAGGGCGTTAGAGCCTTACCATTATTATTATATAAGGTTTTTAGTTTAATATATACCCTGACGCATCAATAATTGAATTTAGACCGAAATCTTTGCAGAATTTTGGTATTGGACGATTTGCTACAGCTTTGCAGCTGAATTCCGTATATCCAAATTGGTCAAAGCTTACTTGTTATATAGGGTGTCTCAGATATTGAACACCTGACTAGGATAGCAACGTTGTTAATCATGACAGGTGGACAGATACTGCAAATATCTATAAATATAACGTGCATATTTAGCGATATTTACGCTAATTTTCCACTTATTAGTCCATTTGAGGAGAACGTTAACAAAATGTTGGAAACTCTCACTTGCTGGTTCTACACTACTATGGATAATGTTGTAATATGTTGTAATTTCGTTTTCTCTGTTGATGGGATTTCTGCTGTGTAAATCAATTGCAGGATAGGTCCGAGACACTACCTTGCCGTACTCCAGCCTTAATGAGGTGATAATTAAAAACCATATTATTGATTTTAACCTAAAAACTTCTATTCTAGGCTTGATTTTGGCATCAATTGATGTGCAGTATTTCCATTTGCCTAGAATTTCTGGTATTTTAGTGATAATTCCATGTCTTATCATTGAGTTGTTCTTGCGGAAGGCAAATTGATGTAAGGGGATTATATAGCTCACGTCGGTTGAGCCTTTAATTTTGTACGGAAAAAACCTTTCAATGAATTTGGACGAAATTGGAAGGCAGCTTAGTAGCCTAAGATGATATTCCTGTATGTAATTTATCAAGCTTAGTGTTACAATTTGGCAGATTCCTATTGTAGTGGAAAATAGCATAAACGTAGCATATGTATGGTAGTGAAAAAATATTAGGGTTTTCCTTGATATGTTGTCCAATTATGCGGTCGTAACTAGGAGATATATGGATATCTATATTAGTCTCAATAGTAGAAAAAGTTAGCAGGGTGTATTTAGAAAATCAGTTACATCTTTGTCATTTTTATTACCATTTGGCTGAGGTTATGTACGAAGGTTGGCAAGAAGTTTAGCAAAAACATTTGCTCTATCGATATCTGTTCTATCCTAATGTTCCATTATTTTTTTTAATTGGAATATTGGAATATTTGGTGATATAAACGTTTCAGTAGCTTACCATATTGAATGTTCATCCGTTCCATAAGTTCATTAGATTTTAGGTTTTATTGCATTACGTAAGGTTGCGTGTAATTGATAGGTGAGTCTGTTTCTTACGAGTTATCTGTCATATTTTAACTATTCGTCTCTATTGTATGAGGTCTTTGACGTGATGTGGAATAATCAGGGTTGCAGTATTAGTAGATGAATTAGAAAGGTTGGTTTCCCAAGCTGCATTCTGTAGGAGTCGAGTGAGATATTAACATGCCGTAGCAAGTTTATGTGGTTTCTTGATTAGGATTATTAGATTTATGCAGTTGTCAAGTAATCAGCTGTTTATCTTCGTGAATTTGAATCAAAATCTTGGCAGATTTTCCATACTTATTACTGTAGAACTTAGTGTTGAAACAAATGTTGAGTGGTCAGATACTAGTTCTCTATTTGATTCAATGTTAAGGTATGTATTTTACATATTACTTTAGTTGTTACAAAATTAAGCAAGTCGGAAATTTTTTTGGGTTGGGAATTGTAGACGAACTGGTTATAACATAAGAAAGCCTATGTTCTTTTGCGGTTGTAAGTTGTGATCCTCAAACCGTATATTTAGTATTTCCAGGTGCTACCAATTACGAATTTATGATCAAGATGCTAAAACAATTCTGTGTAATATTCAGTATAGATGGGAAATCAGGGAGGACTGTACATCGCTGCAATAGTCAGGGGAAAGAGATTCTTTTTAGTTGTATTACTATCACTTATGCATAAGTTGAATGGTTAGTGATTTGATGTGAAAGTATTTATATGTGTTACTGACGTGTTTCTTTAGATTTATTAGATGGATTGTCTTATTTGTGCAGATCTTTATATACCAAGCAACCTTTATGGTTATATTTCTAACATACACTATAATATGATACTTCGTTATTTGGACACTTCATCAGCAATTTTGATGTTTCTTAAATATATAATATTAAATATCCATTATTTTCTTTTGCTTTAAGGTCCACTATAAATAGAGGTTGCTTTTGCAATGATATTCCGTGTAGCATGAATAAGGGTAGCTATTTCTTCTTTTGATTCTTGTGTGGATATTGAATATAAATATTCTCTAGGTACGGTTTTATTTTAATATGTATTTATAAGATAAAGAAGGTTTATATTATTTTGTAGTTGTAGCATCAGACTGAGTGATTTTATTGTCGGTTATCGTTTTGGTATAAAACTGTTCCTTTTCTAATATGTATTTTGCTATTTTATCATAGCTAAGTATATCATATATGAAAATAAATGGTGATTTATGTTTTTTAGGTAACTGCTAAGTACTACTGGTTTGTTGCGTGCTAATATCAGTTTGTAGCACTTGAGAAAGTTGTTGGTGATGCTAATGTTGTTATTGCTAATGCATCGTGGCTGGATGTATTAGATAGTTGAAAGTAAAACTGAAGTATGTATTACGTTTGACATATTACATTTTAATTTTGGTTTACAATAAGTAATTATCTTTTTAGCCTCAGGCTGAATGAATGCGGCCAGCGACTCATGAGAGACTGCATTTCACTTGTATGCACGTGGGACAGTAAACAGCACATTTTTATGCTACAGAAGTCAAAATAAATGGAGTCATTAAGTCACATTTAATCTATCTATTTAGCCTTCTTAAGAAATTAAACAATTTTTGTAGTATTAAGTGATGAAACTACAATAAAAACTAAAATATTCCCTCTATAATACGAGTACTTTTAAGATCCCAGGTGCTGTCTATCTATAGTTTCTTAATTGATAAGGCAGATGTTTATCTTTCCACCTATTCTCATTTTGACCATCCAAAAATTGCAAAGGCGTATCGGAAACTACCGCTTCGAAATTTTGTAAGAAAGATAAATATTGCCTTAACCTTAAAAACCCCAATTCTAAGTCCTCCAAGTGGTTTATCTCTGTGGAGCTCCAGGACCTGTACTAAAACTTTATCAAAAATTCCTGTTGCGTCTAGTAAAATTAATTTTGACTAGGATGGCTAAGAAGTCTGAACTGCTAAAGATCTGAAGTACAACTAGATATTACGCAGTGAAAGAGAGGTAAATCTTGGTTCTAAGTACGTAGCCAAATAAAATTGCTCTATATAGGGCGATAGCAATTTAGAAGAAATAATTCAGTATCTATTGCACATGGAAAAAATTATTATTTAGTTTGCGTTGTGGCTTAGAGGCGTCATAAGATATTTTTGATAACAACTAATGAGAAGAGGATGATTAACAACTGTTTGTGGCTACTCAAGATAAGTGTTGGTTTACATAATATTATTGTAAAAGACCGCCACTGGTTGAATAAAACTAAACTAATGATTAAAAACTGTAATAGGAACTCAAAGCAACTTCCACCAGTGGATAAAAACCTGAAGTGCTCCTTCAACTAAAAATAAGTACTTAGCCACTGTCTACAGATGCTCTTGTAAGTTTAGCTAACAAAAGTGTTGCAGGCATTGACGCTCAAAATAACTGCAGGTTAGTGGTCCTCAATGATACCTTGTGCGCACTGCGGGACACTGTCGCCTAAGTTGGTTCAGAGCAAATACTTAACATATGTTTAATAATAAGTTTTTTTAACAAATTGGCATTACATGTCATATAAATGCTAAAACAATCGCTCTATTTATGGAAAGTTGCATAATTTTATGAATGTGACATTAATTGACCAATAAGATCGTGTGTTTTGACCTATTTAGACTCGTTTGTGGGGTTATGCCAACTCACTCATCTAAGCCAATAAGTCAAGAACGATTACAATTTATTTACAGTTATATTTTGGTATTTTACGTAAAATTTTATAGTTCTACTTTTGCAGATGCACCAGTAATTCTTTATGATATACATTTTTTCACACGGCGTTCTTTTATATTTTTAAGTAATCAAGAGTGGATAGCATAAAAATCAATTTAACGATTTGTAACCTTAAAGAACTTCAAGTTTCTTAACACGGTACTTCCGTCACTATCATGTAACGGTCAGTGAAAGAACTAAAACGCTGAACATAAAATGGTGTTTCAATTAAATGTATTTTACCAATAACTTTATGTTTTTATTGCATCAGAATGTTTATAAATTCTATATAGAAGTTCATAAGTAAATATAACATAGTGCACTATTTTTACTTAAGCCCCAAGGAACCTATTTTTATACATTTTATGAATAAAACTATTCTCTGTTATCAAACTGAAAATTATTAATTGTTATGCTAATCATTGAAATTTAAAATTACCCTAAAAAGCCCTAGTGAGAAAATTTGGTAAACATCGCATAAAAATTGTGCTGCTATAAGAATTTTTGTTACATTATTTCTGGTTTATTATATTAAATAAAGAGTTTTGTATAGCAGTATAGGATTAAAACTAACGCAAAGTAATAGAACTGCTGCAGAAGATATTTCTCGGAATTTTGAAAGGCAAACTATTGGATAGGAAAGTTCTAAGATTAATGTTAATAGTGAGTATTTGGTTTGTAAAAATAATAAAGTCTTACGAAGTTAAGTAGAAAAACCAAATATTAAGAAATAGAAGGAAAAAAGAGAAATATAGTTATCAGAGGATAGTTTGTAAAGGAGAAAATATATATTAGGTTGTTCAAAAATTATCCGCTGTCTGGCTATTTAAATATAATTTTTAATTATTAATTAATTAAAACAATACAAAACACTTAATCTCCTCAATATCGATTACTTCCTGTCATTTTTTCAGCAATTTCATGATCCCTATACGGTAAAAGCTTGCATTCTTTAAATCAAAAAATTCTTCAAAGCTCTCTGCTATTTCTTCAAAAGTTTCAAAGACCTTTCCTTTCAAAAAATGCTGCATTGACGGGAATAAGTGGAACTCACTCGGGGAAGATCCGGAAAGTAAGGCGGATGGTCGACACGATCCCAGCCAAGTTCCTGAATCTTTGCATTGGTCATTTTCAAATGACAAAAGTTTTGCATTGTCATCCCACAAAACACCTTCACTTCGACGGCGAGGACTCAAACGGCGATTCAACTCATCTAGTTGCCCACAATAAATTTCCGGATTGATAGTTTGGCTTTCAAGAAGCTCCCAGTATTCGACTCCACGAGCAGACCAAAAGACACAAAGCAACGCTTCTTTGGTGTTTCAGTTGGCTGTGCTCTTGGTTCAACACATTCACCATGTAAATCCGGATTTTGTAGCTTACCCACTTTTCGCCTCCCGTAATCAAGCAGTTGGCTAAGAATGGATTCTCAATTTTGACGGTCCAGCAAAACTTGAGAACAATTCACTTGCTTGGTCTTTTAACGACTCGTGAGTTTATGGGGCACCTAGTGCGTCTTTCTCCAAGCCTTTCCAAACTCATTCAAAATATCAAAAATCATGTTGTTGTTGCATTCAAATTGGTTGACCAACATGCGCGTTGTCAAAGATGGAGAATCATCAATTCCTCCAAGGACCGCATTTCGATCGATTTCTCGTGGTCGGCCGGCTCCTTTTTGATGACTGAGGTCTCAATTGCCCGCTCTGAAATCTCTAAATTGATCCTGAATTATTGCCACTCCAACTACACAGGTACCCGAAGCCCCGTTAATTCGGCGACACTTGACCCAACTTGTATTCATGTAACATCAACAATCGTTTTTGCTTACTGGAAAACTACATCTGGAATAAATGTTGTATATCCAAATGTGCGGGAGAACGGGAGTTTTCAAACGATACCAAAAACATGCAATAATATAGCAAAATTATTCAAAATATATATTAAAATGCCCAAATAGCAGATAATTTCTGAACAGCCTAATACACATAAATTAAAATATTTTAAGTATTAAAATAAAAAAACAAGAGATGAGACTAAATTAAACAAGCAATAACAACAAAATCACGTATTTAGGAAAATAAAAGAGTAACAAAAATGTTTGAATAGGCGCTACAACAATGGCGGGTTTAAGCTAAGCTAAAGGATACAGTAAAGAAGAAGAGGAAGATACGACAGATTTAAAGCAGCGCACTAGAAGCTAGCAGTGGATAAAATATATTAGTGGAAATAAAGGCGATCTATTATAAAGACTCTAAAAAATTAGCTGGAAAAATAAAGGACAATCTTGTGGTAATAGTAATAGAAAAAAAGAAACATCTAATAAATTATAGAATTAATGAGACAAATATCGAAAGAGAAATGATAAAAAATGGAAAGGTACGAGAGACAAACAAGGAAAGTAAACGCTGAGCAATAAAGAAGAGCTTGGACATTTAAAGAACAAAAGCTCGTAACATCATCTAAAAAGCCTAAAAGGGAAACAAGATGAGTAAACGGAAAAACTAGAAAAACCAAAAGTGGGTTACTTAGGCGTAAGGTGAACAAAAAGAAAATAAAAAAATTGAAAAGTTAGTAAATAGGTAGTGGATATATTAGTTAGAAGTAGAAAATTAAAAATACAAAAGTCGGCGTGCTATAATAGAGAAATAGAGATATCAGAGAAGAAAAAGTACATAAGAGAACAGCATAAATAATATACATAAAAGCTAACTGATGATAATATAAGATTATTGTGAAATATAAATCAAATAAGGATAGAAACGAGAAGCAATCTTTATAATGCGAGACCTCGACGAAAAATCAAAAACAACATATATAAAACATAAAAAAAATCTGAATTAAAAGTTTAAGGTATAAAAATGAAAAAAAACTTGGAAATAAGGAATGACTATTTTTAGTTTTTAAAATAGAAAAAAGAGAAAGGAGGATAAAAATAACTAGTCAAATAATTGGAAGATATAAACCTAATAAAAAGATAAAAAAGGATTACATACACCTAGAAATTAAAATAAATACAAAATGAAATACTAACAGCGGCGCAGGAAGCTTGTGGTTCGATCAAAATTGCAAATCAAAACATAAAGACACTGGTAGAATAATAAAGAAGAAACAACTATGAAAGCAGAAAAATAAAAACAAATTAAGAAATACTTAGAAACAAAGAAAATTACAGATTATAAAGAGCACAAGTAGCTTTGGAATAAAACGTATGTCATGAAAATCGAAAATGATTACTTAGAATATTGAGCAACAGAAGATTAGGTAGAGGAAATTATAATGTGAGAAAAAACTATGGAATTATAGCAACGATATGTTAAAGAAGTATTGGAAGGAAGAGACATAAAAGTAGGACAACGAAAGGAGAGCATCAGCAAGGTAAAAGCTAGAGAAGCAATACATTATGATTAGATTATAACAGATTTGTGGATGGTTTTCTCTTAAATTATATGAAAAGATTTAAAATTCAAGTAGGGAGCGAGGCAAAAATAAACTTTAGCCCGTTGCTGTCCTGCTAATATTAAATGAAGTAATAAGAGAGTCTAGAAATAAGAAACCAGGATATGGATAAAATAAATAAATTTTAAATTATTAAAATTATTAAAATATTAAAATGGACATTAAGATCAACATAAATATGATGATAATTATGGTGCTAGGAAAAAACCCAGGTGTTAGAGTTCAAAAACCGGAGGACAAAAACGACAAAAAAACAAGATATATGTGAGCTATTGGCTACATATGGAACAACCATACAAACCAATTTTATCAATTTATGTCCATCGGCCCCTTTTATTTGTGTTGATGCATCTTATCATTTGATTCAATCTTTGCACAGCAAAAATTTACGGAAACTGGACGTTCTAAGGGCAAAAAATATGTGTAAGGTACAACTGTACAAACTAGTTTTCTGAAGTTATCTCCATTGAAACTTTTATCTGGGTTGGTACAACCCATTGTTTGACCCAATCTTTGCCCAAGTTTTTCCCTCGCCTTTCCTATCATCTACTGTCCAGTTGTGTTTGGTTTGGACCATGGCAATACCTTGCGGAAATTAGACCAAAGCGTCTAGGAACAAAATATGTCTCAAACGACACCATTCGTTTACTCTAACAAGAACATTAATTGACACACGTTTGTTGAACAAGTCTGGGATGAACTGCGTATAGTACAACTATACAGGCCAGTTTTATGAACTTGTGTCAATTCACACTTTTATCTGGGCTGATACAACCTATAGTTTGACCCAATCTTTAGCCCAATTTTGCCTGTCGTCCTGTCCAACCCCGCACTGTCCAGATATTCTTGGTTTGAACATGGCAAAATCTTGCGGAAGTAGGGATGAAAGTCTATCAAGAGGTAGCATTCGTCTGCTTGAAAAAAGCATCGATTGTATGTGGTACAAATATACAATTCGGTTTATGAAGCTGTGTTCTTTGACCCTTGTACTTGGGCTGATACAACCGATTACCTTTTTCAACTCTATACCGTCCAGTTTTTTCTTGGTTCGGAGTAGTACCCTTTGAGAGGTCATTTTAAACATTGCCAATCTCACAGACGATTGTGCCAACTGCGGTTAAGTGATAAGGTGAAACTGTTTAGAACAAAATAAGAATTACAAGTCCAAAAAACACCCAAACGTCGTTCTGAATTATGATCCAGAAGCTTCAATTAACAGCTCCTTAGAATTCTGAAATTTGCAGATTTTTTTAATCACCAAGCGGTACCATAGGAAACCTGGGGATGTCAGGCATTCAATTTAATTAAGAACTTAGTGACAGGTGATTTTCTTCTATTCCTAACACTCAATGACAGATATACGACGTGCTTTTTGTGTCCCTAAATGAAAATTGCGTAAATTAGCAATTGGTGCGTGTGGGGGAGGTTAGGTAAAACATCGCTTCAGTTAGACCCGACCAGTAGTGCGTAGGCTAATAATTTGTTGGGTTATCAGCCTGCTTTGGTGCGCTACTGGATGCTGCACGTATTGTTGAACTGGAGAGACAAGAAAATCCTTCCAACCAGGGTCTGACCACCAATCTCTCACTGAAGTGTAAACGGTTATGACGGCTATATCACTGGCATTGCGTCTGCACGTCATCTGAAATTGGGGTTATTGGTTTGGTTAGTCGTCTCCTAGGATTATATCCTATCACATTGTGTGCGTTATACCTGGACGGGCAGTGTCGACTTCCAAGATGAACAGAGTTCACTTCTCTTGGTTATTTGTAAGAACACACGGTATATTTGGCCCTAACTACAACTCCACGGTATATAAAAACTAATGTTATTAAAACGAGAACGGTGTAATACCGTAAAGGAGACTTTCTGCGGTGCGATGAAATTAGGATTAAAAGGAATTAAGATGTTGATTGATGTTTCCATAATGATCAGCGTCAAAAATGCTGTCGAATGATATGCTGCATGACACATATAAGTATAATGAATTTTCGAAATCGTAACGGTCACTTCCGGTTGCCGTTAACCGATTTGGGTGAAAATCAATCCCATGAAAGGTACTGACCTAAGATGTGTGCATGTCAAGTTTTAAGTGAATCTGTTGAATAGAACGGAAGTTATAGTGTCTCCAGACAGACAGACAGGATGATAACTCATTAACTTTCTACTATAAGCTCCGCTGTAGAAAGTTAATAAAAGGAACGAAGACACTGTGGGCAATGTTGCAGGCAGAATAAAGACATTAGAGCATCAGGGTCACATTTATGGGAAAGAAGTAAATTTTCAAAGAGACAAAAGATTTTTATTAATATAGTCTAGGCCAACGATTGTTAAATGTTTTTTTCTTTCCAGAAAAATTTAAAGTTATGTAATAATAGCTACAGGGGTTCCAAGTCCTTGGTAGTGAAATGTGTTTTCTCAATAATAACAATTTCTGTACTATAATTATTTTTATAAAATGACTGGTTCAAATGTGTCAAAGTACTAAACAATTACCGCAAAAGGGAGAAAAGGGCAGGCGAAGAAAAGTGTGGTAATATTCTGTTAGTTCTTTTTACAGCATAAAAAAGATAGAAGTGTTAAGTGCTTTAATCACGTGATTCAGAACGGGTGTTTTCTCCAAACCCCCAACAATTACACCAACAAAGACTCATCGAGAGCGCTTTGCGTGCGAGGCGCACATACTCATTAGCCCGCCCCCTCCGCCCAGACAAATGTTCAATTAATGTTTAAACAACTGCAACTTCCGCGGCGCGGAATGCAGCTGCAGGGCGCGATTAATGCAGTCTGGCAGCGAGCTCGGGCGAAAGAATAGGAAATTCGCGCCACTTTCGACACTTTTAACAGAGATCTTCGTTAAACCGGGAAACAAGAGCATTACAGCGGGCATTTCCATTTGATACGGAGATATGAAGTGGATATAAATATGCAACGAGACGCTCGTTACAGATCAAGTGGCTATGGAAATGACAGCCCATCTAAAGACGGCGGTCGCTATTGTCTCGGGGGGATCGATTGGGCTCCACTACCAGGCCGAACCTTTGCGTAACCTATTCAACCTTGAGGAGAAGGCGGACGAAATCAACAGTAACAGTAACAGTTAACTGAAATCCCCAGAAAGTCTGCACATAAAAGTGAAGGTACTCTGCCAAATAATTACCATTAACGATTTCCCATATATGGACACGAAATATTTATTTCATACTTTAATGTAATATCAAGTTTTATCACAGCTTTTCCATATACATTTTTTTTTCTATAAGGTTTTTCCAATTATAAGCTGGTGCGAGTACGGATAGACGGCAAAAGTTCTTTATGTATTTCCATCAAAAATCTGTTCGACCGACGCCAATTACGGCAAACCAACCGGCGCATTTTTACAAGGTGTGGACCGAAGAACAATGCGGACACGGGACACAGTCGGACCGAAAAGTTACAATGGCAGTTTAATAATTGCTTTGTGTTGGGCCGGCAAAATGCGACTCGATTGCGAGGCGAACAATGCGCCCCGCGGAATCAATATTCATGTCTTCACCGGTTCGCTTATTCATTAGTTGCCGCTCGGGTCGGAATGGGGCGACACAATGCGCTAGCTGCACGCCGCGCAGGAAGAAAATGCATTAAAATTGTTTTAAGGGGTTAATTACACCGGCGGAGATTTTAATTGCCACGGCGCTTTAACGAACCTACTCGAGTGATTCAATTACGCGCAGCCCGCTTAAGCAATCATTAAAATTGATGGAATGACTTGTAACACGATGGTTCATGCAAGCGCGTTGGAGTGGTAGAAACCCGCCTGCAGAGGTGAAGATGTTGCGATCGCTTGCATAATAAATGTAGCGGTAATAAGGACAGAAGTGTCTCTTTTTCCTGATATCTAAATTTCCAGGTTCTGGTTATTGTAATGGCCTACTTCAGAGAGAAATAACCATTAGGTTATATGCCTTCTTCACGTTCTGTACTGTTGTACGTATTGTTACTTTCAACCAACTTAACAAAGAAAACAAAGTTTAAAGGTTCAGTAGTAGTAATAACAGTTCCTGCCGTCTCATCTATACCGATTAACTGGTCAATCCAATTCAGAGATTTAATACGATTCTATATTTCATCCAATCGACATTGTTTTGGACTTTCAATTGGTTTTAATTATTATTTTGGGATTGATATCAAGATGAAATGATTGATTGTTAGGGGTTCAGAAAGTTTGTAAAGAAGGATGGTGCATAGTGTTTAAGGGGATGTATCGGTCCTGGGCAAGTTAGGAGATGTTATAGAAGATTTGTACCAGAAAAGGTTATATTAAAAACTGGTAGAATTTCTAGTGTCAAGAAACCCCAGATATTTAACTGCTAGATTTAGAGCTAACTGGTTGAACCATCCGTTAGTAAGAGCGAAAGGTAAAGTTTAATGAAGATTTAACAAACACAAATGGGATAATCTGTAATAAATGGCTGAGCTCCATTTGCCAAGAGGTATCGAGAATATAATTGTTTGATTGCATTAAAGACAGATATTTATAATGGCCAATGAGAGTAATGGGCTAATGTCGCAGGATACATATTTGAGGTAAGACAGGTAAGATTATTATTAAAATACCCCTCTAGGGATATTTCTAATATTAGAATCTGGTCTTTTTTTATTTGAAGCATTTGTCAGTTCAACAATCAAGTGTTAAACATAACAGTTTTGATACAGAATAACTATAACTACCAGTACATTCATTATCTGTGGTATGACAAGTTAGCTGGAAGCTGTGTTTGTTTCATGGGGGCAGACAATGGCGACCTCTGTCGATTGTGTTGATGGTCTACTTCCTTGGAGAGAATATCTTGAGGGAGTTTTCTCTTTACTCTTCTATGGATGTTTCGCTGTCCAAGATTGTAGTGTGCTGCGCCAGTGCAGTTGTTCATAGTAGTAATAAAATTCCTGGCGGTCGTGATGATATCTGTTTGAACTGGTAACACTCCACGTTCTTGGTGTAATTGAGCATTTCGAACAACACTGCAATTCTCAGTACCTTGTTTTGGTTTCTTTGTAGATTTAGAAAATTTGCTTTGGATGTTGTGCTTCAGATTGAAGATGCAAAGAGAGCTAGGGGTTGCAGAAAGGATTTGTAAAGAAGGATGGTGCACTCAGGTTTAAGGGGGTGTTGCGGTTTATGATGAGGTAGAGTTGTCTGAGTCGGTTATAGCATTGAGCTAATTTTTGATTGATGTGATAACTCTAGCTCAGTCTAGTGTCAAGAAACCCCCCAGATATTTAACTGCTAAGTCTTTAGGTGTCCATGGTATAACTATCCGTTTATAGTAAGAGAGGGGAAATGGTAAATCTTCTTAATGAAGATTTTGCATTGGCATTTGCTGGGATTAATTTTTATGTTCCACTCTTTAAGCCATTTGCAATATTTATCTGTTGCGTTTTGTAATTGTTTGATTGCTATCTCTAGATCAGTATTTTGCGTTATAATGGCCGTATCATAGACGTATGTGGCTAATGTCGCAGGTATGTTTGGTGTATTCGAGGTATATATATTAAATAGAAGTGGCTCTAAAATGCTCCCTTGGGGGACTCCCGATCTTGTGATTTTGGTTTCAGAGAAGGTGCGGTTTTCCAAGAAAGAGGAAGTGATAGCTTGCAGGTATCGTGGGATTTCGTAGTCTAGGAGTTTGTTCTTGAGGCCTTCTATCCAGACCTCGTCAAAGGCCTGGGTGATGTCTAAGAAGACTGCCGTGGTGTAGCATTTATTTTCAAATTCCTGCAATTGATGGCAGGTCGAATGGCCTTTTCTGAATCCGTACCGAAAGGTCGGGAGGATGTGGAGTGCATTAGTAATTTTGATTAGGCGTAAGTGTATAACTTTTTCAAGGAGAGGTGGTGGTCAGTGGTTGCCAGGTATAAAAGACATTTCCTAGTTAAATGTTTGGAGGAACGAGGTTGGGAATTAGGTCATGTCCGGGGGTTTTTCGTTTGTGTAAGTCTTTATTAGCTCGGCTAGTTCATCTGGGGATGTGGGTGTTTAAAGTCGGAGCTGATCGGATGGTGTGTTTCAATCTAGTTCGTTATGTAATTCACTTGGGTGGGGATGCAAGAAATTGTCGGTGTAAAGGTCTGTTCTAGGTGGTTGGCAAATGCGGTGGCTTTAGCTTCGTCTGTACAGATGGCATCATTGTTTGATTTTAGTGTTGGTATCTCTTGGGGGGTTTCTAATATTTTTCTAGTGGTTTTCCACATTCCCGGGTCCCCTGGGCCTATATCGGCAATGTGTTTGCGATAACATTGAATTCTGTGATCGTCCAATACACGTTTTAATTGATGCGTTAAGTTGTTTAGCTGTCTTCGGGTTTGGCTTCGAGATTTGATCAAGTTGAGGATGTGGGGGAGGGAGGAATGTTATAGTCGGGTCGAGGATATCTGGCTTTACTTAGGGATGCCTTCTTGGCAGCATCGGTTATCAATGACATTATGTCGGAAACGGCTGTGTCTATGTCGTTTTGGTCGCATCTTGGTGAGGTTGAGGTTCAATATCTCTTGGAAAAATTCCCAATTTATCGGTCTGTTGGTGAGTTGGGCAGGGGGTGGTTTGGGGTTTGAGGGTGCTATCGAAGGTGATTAGTAGCGGCAGGTGATCAGCTCAGTGATGACTCATTGCACAATTGGCTTAGAGAAGTTTTTTTGAATAACTATATCCAATATATATGGTTGATGATCAGCTCTGTATGGGAAGTAAGTGTATTCGTCTGGAGTTAACACTTGGATACCATATATCGTGGAGAATTGCTCTAGTTTTGTGTCTGCTGGGTTTGTTGTTCTGCAGCCCCAGGTTGAGTTTATAGTTTAGGTCGCCGATCATCAGTGTTGCTTATGAGGTGTTGAATAGTGTTTTGATATCATTTTCTTGTAGGGATTTGTTGGGTTGCCTGTAGGCACTCATGATGGTAAGGTTACTTGAATTGTTGAGTTTCTCTTGTATTCCTGTGACTTCCAGCGTAGTATGATGAGAGATGGCAATCGGGTTGTGGGCGTAATTTTGCTTGATGATGATAGCACCTCCGCCAGACGCTATCTGGGCGTTTCTGTCTTTGCGATACACGCGATAATCTGGGATTCTAAAGTTTTCGCCCTCTGTGAGGTGGGTTTCAGAAATGCAAGCTGTATCTACTTGGTATCTGGCTAAGAAGGCTATGAACGTTGAGTGTTGAGAGCTGATGCCGTGGGCGTTCCAAATGAGGATTGTTGATACGTTGACTGGTCGATGTGGATTAGGATCCATTTAGGAGTATGGGTAGGAGAGTGTTGACGAGGAAAGATGTGATTCGGGGGAGATATGGTGTAATTAGATTTATTAATATATTGATGAGATCATTTGAAGGAGCAGAATCTGGGGTTTGTTGGGATGAGTTTGCTGAAGTGTTTGGGATATTGCTTAGAAGGATTTGTACGCGTTGAGCATGTGTTTAGTTGTCTTTTACGTATGCATTGTTGAAGTTGGTTCCATTAGGGGTCCTAATATGTGTGCGTTTTTGTTGGAGGTCCTTGTGGTGGCTATATCCACGATAGCTGGTAGCGATCCCCCCCCCGCAATTAGCACATGTTGTTTTTCGTCGGTTCTTTTGTTGCAGGTGGTGTGATTATGGGTTCCTGCACATTTGACGCATTTAAATGACAGGGTGCAGTAGTTCTTTGTGTGCCCGTATTTCTGGCACCTGTGACATTGAGGTATGTTGGTGGCGTTCTTTCGTAATTCCATTGTAACGATGGAATGATATAGCTGCTTAAGCTTGAATATTCTTTTGCCTTCATCGTTGTTTGTTAATTCGACTGCACAAATTGATGGCGGTCTTTTGCGTTTAGTTAACAGTCTGGTTAAATTGATAACTGGTAGGGTTGTAAGAGCTTCGCTTATTTCTTGTTTAGCCAAGGACAAGGGTACATTTTTAATCACTGCGGATAGAGGTTTACTGTTGCGATTGCGGTAAGTAAAATAAGGAATTTGATTAGTTTTGTAAAACTGTTAGTTTGTGATAATCATCCTCTAGGGTTAAATTAATTCGTATGGTGTTTTGCCTATGCGTTGTTTATGAGGCTTTTATTAGGGCTTTAATATCTGTCACCAGAGCTTTGCGATTTATGTTAAACTTTTTTCTGCCTTGCGTTTGGGCGCTTGATTTTGTATGTTGGCTTCATTATTAGATGAATTGTTAATTTGTTCCGTGGTTTATAATTTTAAACGATGGAAATAAAATGTGAATAATTACCCGCTGCGATATCAAGCTATCTATAAGGTCGAATGTAGCGTCTGTACTGCTTCACGGTTTATTTGGGAATCCACAATCTGGTCTAAGACCGATGAGTAATTTTATTCTGTCTTAAATTAACTATGTAAAGTCTTAAACTAAGGTCTTACTAGTGCACCTTAGCGTCTGCTATTCTAATTACACTTTTAAATTAACGTGTACACTGTTGCACAATACTTTGCTTTTCACTATATAACTAGTGAACTAATTTAAGTGGCTTAGTCCTTTCGAGTCTTCTTATTATATTGATGTTATTAAGACTCTGGGTCGCCTCAATGTTCACGTGGTAAAGGAGCCGTCGTTCGTGGCTTCTGGCAAATTTGAGAATAGTCTGATCAACTGTGTTTATTTCAAGGTCTCGGTGGAGGTCACTGTTGCGGATGTACCAAGGTGCATAAACAATGTTTTTTAGTACTTTATTTTGAAATCGTTGAATGATCTGAGTGTTGCTTTTACTAGCACACTCCCGAAGCTGGATGCCGTATGATCAAACGGCTTGTAAAGAAGCAGTTTATTGTATGTAGATAACTTGGAGTTTCTCCCAAGCAATCAATACACTTTTTTATATTTCAATCCAAACTCTTTCCATTTCATTTTCCAGCGTGGTCTTGAGCCAAGATTGATGCCTAGATATTTAGCTGATTCCGCATGTGGAATCTTGGTATCGTTAATTATGATGGGTGGGCATTGTTTCTTTTTGTTAGTAAAATTTGTATGCACAGACTTTCTTTTGTTTAACTTGATGCGTCAGGTTTTAGTCCAGTTATTAATTCTATCAACGGAGAACGGTAGCCTCTTCGTGGTTTTTTCCAACGACAGTAACTGCTGTACCATCAGCAAACGTTGCTATTTTTTGTGTTCGATGTCAAGGTTGTCATTAGTGTACAGCAAATAAAGCACACTACCTTGCGGCACTCCTGCCTTAATCTCTTTTATTTCAGAATAGTCCTCGTCCTGTTTAGTTCTAAAGTATCTTTTTGAGAAATAGGATTTTAAAAGTTAAGAATGTCGTGGCGGGAGCATGTCCAGTTTGTAAAACAAGCCTTCATACCAAACCTTGTCGAATTCCTGTGCAATATCAAGGAAAATAGTGGAGCAAACTCTTTTTCTTCTAATGATTTTTTGATTATATAAGTAATTCTGTGCACCTGGTCGATTGTAGATTGTTTTTTCTAAAACAAAACTGATGGGAGCGAATCAACTCTTTTTTTCTAATATCGGTTTTAATCTTTTTAGGAACCATTTTTCGTAGAGTTTTGAGAAAACAGGCAGATAACAGAAAGTTTATGAGGGGGATGGGTTTTCCAGGTTTAGGGATCATTATGACTTCTGCTACTTTCCAGGAACGTACCTCTCCGGTAATCAGGTCATAACCAAGGGCTTTTTCGGATTGATGTTATTTCTAATTTCATCATAAACTTGTTTAAGAGTGGTAGGTCTGATGACAATATCTTCTTATCTTGGTTCAGCCCATTCCTGGGGGATCATCTTCATTATTTGGCTGAAAAGTCATCCCTAGATATTCTGCAAATCTAGACGCTCTTTGTAAGTTGTTGCGAGTCCAACTTCCATTAGTATTTCTGATTGGCGGATTCTGAAGTATGGGCCTTTTTAATATCTTGGCAGCTTTCCATAGAGCGTAGTCCGTTTTGTTGTTATTAGTAGGTTCCCTCAGATATTCACCAATCGTTTCATTTTTAATACGTTGTATTTCCCCTTTTAATTGTTGAGTAGCATTATTTAGAGCTGTCTTATCGACAGGTGCTCTGGACTGATGTCATCTTTTTTTACTTTTTCTTTTTTTTAGCAATAAGTTCTCTGATCTTCTTTGGGTAGTTATTGCCCTTTACTCTTAGTTTAATCTTAGAATAAATAAAAAAGAAAAAACATATATAAAATATAACAATAGGGAAAATAATATTGGAACCTGCTGAACGAGAAGAAATAACAATAACGCAAAAAGAAGCAAGACATTAAAAATAAAGAAAAATACTAAATCGATAAGCCCTGAAGGAATTCTCTCGGAATTAATAAAATAAGAGCTGCAAAAATTCTTTTGAATGATTCACAATGTGTTTGAAAAAGTAATTAATTATATTCAAAAAACGCAATCGTATATTGACCGAAAATTATAGAGCCAAAAGAGAAACCGAAATACAAGAAAAAATAGGAATGAACCAAGCAAGATTTACTGCAGTAAGGTCCTGTATAAATAACATATATACTACACAACAATAGAGGCCTACAGCTAGCCTCTATAGATCTTAAAAAAGTATACGACTCAGTACTGAGATGAAAATTACGGAACGTCATACACAGTATATAGGAGTCACAAAGTAAATAATTGAAGCGGTCGAAGAACTACACAAAAGTAACAAAGTAGCAGTGAAACTACACTGGTAACTACTTTAGAACATTAAAAGTATTTTACAAAGGTGTCTAACATCACCAACTTTATTTAATATTTAGTTAAGAGGGCAGACTCAAAACATGGAAAGGGAAGTATAAAGGTGCAGCAATTCCAATTCGTCAGACACTAAGTTTTGTTAACAATAGATGAATATCTGGGTTATATAATTGGGAAGCTATAAGAAAAATGTGGTAAATCAGGCTCGGAAATTAATTTTGGAAAAAATAAAGAAATTAAGGACTTGCAAAGAAAAATAACAATTTTTCTATAAATTCATGGAAAAAGCTGTTCAGGACTTTCTTGTCAGCACCACAACGGACTATATTCCGTTTTCTCTTCCTGCAAAAGTTTTCAAAAATGTCGATTTTTACAACCTCATGTTCTAGCAACCGTTCTGTAGACTTTTCCTCTCATTCCTTTCCTTCACTTGATCAGTACCTTCGACGTGGCACTCGATGACATAGACTAGTCGATGTAGCAGTTTGCTCTCGTCACGGGTCAGTTCATTGTCAGCGGCGTTGGATGAACTGGATTCATCTGTTTATTTCAACGCCAATGCGGCTGTGACAGCCTTCATTGTCAGCCGCATTCTGCAATATCTATTACATTCAAAGCAACACTCGTGAGAAAAACGAAAAACTAGTCAATCAATCAATATTTTGAAGAATGTGGCAGCTGATGTGGCGCGTACAGGAAAGACCCTTCCTGTTAAAATATGTAAATTCACTCCTCGAAAATGAGGCAACACTTTCTGCACCCAAAAGGGCTCGAACCGGGATCAAAATATTGTCAGTTCTGCACCTACCTATTACACTACGCGCCTCACTGACGGGCAGAGTTGAGTGGAGAATCAAAAGTTTGTAATGAAAGATTTGTAGAATGTGAGATTTGTGAGTTACAGAGTAATGTTCGCCTTTTTGAAAACTTTTGCACCACTGGGTATGGAATGCTACTCTATAGCAGTTCCATATTGAGGTTTTAACTATTGATTCGCTCGATTTCAGACACAAAAATATATAGATCCTTGTTAGAAGTTAAAGTAAGGATAAATTTAAATACTTGAGATGTACTAAATCAAAAAAAAACAACTGAAAAAGAAATTAACAGAATGGGACAAACAATTGCACTCAAACCTATAGAACACTAATATCACAAAAAAATACCTAACGGACAACCTACAACACAATATTCCGAAGTATATTGATTTATAGACTAGAAAACTGGCTAATAAATAAAAAAAAACAGCAATAAAGTAAGAGTGACTATAATGAAATTATGGCGAAGGTGTTATACTCGTATAGCGACAAGGAAAGATTGAACCAGGAATGATGACGTTAAATGGGTGTCTTAAAAGAAAATAGATTAATATGGCATGGTCACGTCAAAGGAACAGGCAAAAATCGCTGGATAAAGAAAATAACAGATTGGAGCCCAATGGGAAAAAGAAAAAAGGGAAAACCTCGAAGATTATTTAGAGATAATGTGACTGAAGCAATAGAAAAGATGATTGAAAAATATATATGCTTGTAGCAATTTATAAGATTATTTAAAAATAAACATACGGTTATTGGTTAGAGTTAACTAAATGTTCATGATGTATTAAGTACTTTGTACTTTGTTCATTTAAATTTACGATTTGATGTGACTAATAGTAAAATTGACACATGGGAAAGTGTTTAGACGCAAATCTTACATCTAATCGATAAGTAACATTTCTGCAATCTATACCTAATCTATATCTGATGTATATTCGCACTATATCCGATCTATAGACAACTGACATCTGAATTATAGCTGATCTATTTCCTCTACTTAAGTAGAACTATATCTTTTTGTAGAATAATATCAAGTTATCAATTCCCGGTGCTCTCTGATACCTGGTGGGTGGCCTACTCAGTCACTAAAAATAATTGAGTACCTGCGTTCATTCGAACAAGGGGTAATAATGGCGGTCGTCTAAGGTGCGGTGCTTGCCACATCGCCCCACATCAGAGATGGTGCGCGACGAACGGGCAGAGAGAGCGTAACCTCTCAGTTCGCAGGCCGTGCTCCCACGCGGGGCGTAGGGCCTTACCATTATTATTATTATATTATATCTGGTAGCTGGTTATATCAATATGGGGAGTAAGTAAATATACAGGGTCCGCTAGAGAAGTGCCATGTTTTTGAGGGATGTCTAACATTGATGGTATGGAAGCCAAAGATATGCACTCGTCAGCCATTTCAGTAGCTATGGAGCGGTGGATGATTGAACAACGCGTCTGTGTTTACGACACTTTATTGCAAACGATCATTCGGTGGTGCAGACTCAGCGAAAATTCTGAACTCATTGTAATGTTGGTTGACATGGTGCCGACCCATCCCACCCAACAATGCTGAAATGATTTAACAACTTCAAAACAAGAGAAACCATGAGACTTGGAACAGCATGGGGAGGTGATCAGACCGCTAAAACACCAGAAAACATCAACAGAGTTCGACAGCCTTCTCTATTCAGCGGTACGACACGTCTCACTTTGCGTATTTCAAACAAGTCATTTTTCTGGATTTCGCTTTTTGACTTCCACTTTTATCCATATAAAACCATGATGATTTAAGCAATGCACTTTGCAAGAACGACATTGGAAACTTTGAAAAATGACTGTATGTATTCTGATAACGAGTGACAAGGCTTATTTTCACTTGTTGGGTGCTGTAAACAAATAAATCTTTCGGTACTGGTCGGAAAATAATCCACAAGAAGTCAATCAAAGGCCTCTTCATAGTGATAGAGTAACTGTGTTGTGCAAAATAGCCTACCATTTCCGCTAAAACGGACATACTGTGGCGGACAACTCGGCGAGAATTTTTGATGCCTAAATTGCTTCTGGCAGAATTTGGTTTTAACAGGATGGGGCTACTTGCCATACATCAATAGAATCTATGGCATTTTTCAGAGCGCTTTATTTTATTGAACGGCGGTGTGGAGCGGCCTCCTCGATCACTGGATCTTTCACCGTGTGATTATTTCTTATGGGTCTACCTGAAAGCTCTTGAAACTTTTTTGAATGCCATAACTTGAACAATTCGAGAAATCCCACGCGCTATGCTTAAAAGGTGCATGGACATTTTTTTAACCCGCCCTCAACGATATCTGGACAAGAACGGTTACCACTTGGATGGCATTTATTTTTACGCCTGAATTACATTTTTTTTGGTTTGTACTTTGTTTCCTAAATCTTTTGAAAAAAAATATTATAATTTGGTCAAAAATATCTGTTTTGAAAAACGTAAGACTTTCCTGTCGGACTCAGTATATTCGGAGGGTACAGCCAATTACAGGGCCAATTAAAAAATATGTTTTTTCCGTTAGTGTTGGTCACTACGCATCCTTAATTCGTGTGTTTACAGTTGATGTTGCCAAGAAGAAGTGTAGGATGTTGACTTACGAAGATTTTTATTCAGTTTATTTGGGCATTGACTTGTAAGCGGTTTGTAGGCTGGTACGATTCGGGGTGAAGAGTTGTCATTTAATGATAGCAACGGCTTCTCAAAGTGTACACGCTCTAATGCGAGTGGGGAAACAGTTTTTTGGTTATTATTGCGCTGCCTTCCCACCCGTCTCCTGTTGGTCGGTACTTTTGGTAAATGTAATATTCCGGTAATGTGAATCTTTCGTTTGAAATGAATTGTGCTTGCATGATGCGATATCAACTTTGTGCCTATATCGGAATAAAAATAATATTGAGTGTTGTTTTTTAATACCATTGGCGTTAAAATTTATGAAAGAACATTAAAATAAATCTTCTTCTTCTTTGCCTGGTCTTTCTTTGTCACCTATGCCTCTCTTTCGCTTGGGTTGAGATTATCACACCATCTCTTTCGCGGTCTTCCTATACTTCTTTTTCCCATTGGTCATTTGTCTCTTGCTGCTCTGACGATTTGTGGTCCATCCATCAGGTTAATATGTTCGTTCCATTCGTGTTTTCTGTGTAATACCCATTCATTAATGTTTTCCACTTTACACGTTCTTATTTTAGTATTCTATATTATTCTTCGCTCCTCTCTCTGTCCAATATGTATTTCCAGCAATTTTTCGTAGCACCTTTATTTCGCCTGTTTCTAATATTATTTTGTTTTTGATGTGTCCGCTCGGGTTTCTGCAGTGTATTGGTCTTATCGTGGATTTGTAAATTCTTGACTTGACTTCTATTCCTAAGTGTTTATTTTTCCATAACGTGTCTTTTAGGAAGGCTGCTAATCTTATTGCTTCGTCGTTTGTTGTCTTACTTCTGTTTCTATATCACCATATCAGAGATTTCTATGCCTAAGTATTTAAATTTCATTTCCTGTAGTATTGTTCGTTTGCATCTGATGGATATTTTAGATTTTGTAATACATTTTATTTTTGATGCAGATATCTCCATGTTGAATGGTTTAGCTGTGCAATTAAATCGATACAGTTGTCTTTGAAGATTATCTTCGTTTGCCACTATCAATACAGCATCGTCTGCATATCACAGGATTGTCACATTGCGATCACCCATTTTATATCCTTTTCTTTATTATCTCGTCCATTATGATGTTCAAAAGAAGCGGGCTTAAGTAGTCCCCTTGTCTTATTCCATTTTGTACTGGAATCGGATAGCTGAGTTCCCCGTTTATTTTAGCTTGTATTTTATTTGTGCTGTATATATTTTCAATTATTTTAATTATATTGTAGGATATTTTCTTATCATAGAGAAGGCATCTTTAAGTTGGACACGATCAAACGCTTTTTTTAAATCTACGAAGCACATATAAGCTGGCCTATTATATTCAGGGGAATTTTCTGCTAAAAAACGGCATCCGTCCACGATCTTTCAGATCTGAATTCTTGTTGTTCATCTGATAATGATATTGTGTTATTTATTTTATTTGTTAAGTAATTTTAAACGTGTGGTCTGGAGATTTATGGCTCTGTAATTATCGGGTATCTTCTTGTCTACCTTCTTGAACATAAAGATTGTAGTGCTTAAAATAAACGACGTATTAAATTTTTTAGTTTATTTGAGATAGGGAGTAAGTATTTCAATAATAGATTGAAGGAAGTTAGTCCTAAAGAATACTTAATTATTTTAATAAGGGATATTTGGTTTGGGTTCAGGTCTAATTATTATGTTGCATTAAACGTGATTTTCTCTCTTATTTTACATTCGTGTTTTGTAGGTCTAGCTACCGGGAATATTTTAAAGTCTAGACAGCCTTTGCACTTAACCTTCGAAGGGTCAGTATCTTTGTTTTAGAGCATTGCGAGTAGTCGTTGTTTTCAATATATTTTTTTACGCAACGTAAGAATAGGTGGCAACAGCTCTTACTGTGCCCGGATATCACTATTCGTATGTCGAGGTTCTACAACTACTGCACCATATAACAGTCGATTCAAATTGAATATGTCATTGGTTTTCTCATTTTCTCTTAGTTTAATAGCAACTATTGGTATTGGAGCCTTATTACGGTTCAGTAGCCACGTAGTTTTATTGTTGGGAACTTTAGGTGTTCTAATTCTACCTTAATCTCTTCTATATCTGGTGCGGCCGGAATAGTGGACTGTATAGGTATATGTAATTTTGAATTTTGAATAAAGAAACTTGAAGCAAATCTAAAGATAAAAACACTAACCTGTGGAAACGGCGCTTTCCCGCAGATATCGGTTTCCTGCTGTTGGTCCTGGGGCTTCCAGAAAAACGGGATATAAAGATATGGATAAAAAATAGGACAACTTACCCCAATCTTCACAGCGGAGCCGAACGGCAGCGTCTTCTGCTGGCAATAGAAGCCGCTGGCGAACTCTTGGTTAAAAATATTCTCGTCTTACGGAAAATTTCTGCCACAAACTGAATTCAAAGAACGACGCCTGCGAGAACATAGCCAAAAGGCCAAGTGAGAACGAACAAAGGCAAGGGCGTAATTCGAACGGACAACAAAGTGCCCAATACCCGCCGTCCATTATAATATATATAATTCCAAATATGTATAAGAGGGAGCCAAAATGTAGCCGGCCCTAATTTAAAAATTCAAAATTAAAGATAATTTTGAGACATTACGTATTATTACTGAAAGGTAAGATTTTCAGAATTCCTGTAGGTGTAATAATAACTTTGTGCTTATGGTAAAACTTAACGAGCTTTCTG